>VMBQ01001261.1:101090-113201 GCA_007657795.1 Dreissena rostriformis
TATATATATATATATATATATATATAAATTCCATATATCATTCTATATAAATATAAATTTGTATACTGTCATTAAAAATTACAATTGAAAAACATTGCTTTAACCCGATATTATATATATATGTATTTCAATTGACTTTATGGCAGTATCTACTATTGACAAATATGATATGAAATGTTACTTTACTTTTAAGTGGAATTTCAAACAATTGCCTGTGATCCAGGATACTACGGCAGTCCATGTACACCATGCGATCATAAAGGTTGCATATGTAGTAATGCGGCTAACTGTATAAGTTGTATAGATGGATTTTACAGGGACCGATATTTTTTTCTATGTGAAAAATGTAACGAGGATTGTTCAAAATGTACAAACGCAACTGTATGCCAAGAATGTAAACCTGGATACTCTGGAAATAGGTGTGAAATTGTATGCTCCTCAACGACCTGCATGTGTTCAACTCCAGATCAATGTGAAAGATGCGTTGACGGGTATCACTATACGGTAAATAATTGCACTGACAAGTGCAAACCAAACTGTTTGACGTGTTTGGATGCAGATACCTGTATTGCCTGCAAAGCGGGAAAGTACGGAAAGTATTGCGATTTGAATTGCTCTCGAGGATGCATCGGTGGTGTATGTAAGTTTATGGATGGGACATGCACATGTGCTCCAAACTTTATCGGGGATAAATGTGAATATTGTGCTCCGGGATACTATGGCGCCCTTTGTGAAACCTGCTCAAAAGGATGCTTCGATAACATTTGTAACACAGTAGATGGAACATGTGAGGGAAATGGATCACGAACATCTGGGTGCAAGGATGGGTTTTGGAATGAACGGTGCACTGAACGTTGCCGCGATAAATGTCGGATTTGCAACCAAACAAATGGGGAATGTCTCATATGTCTAGCAACGAATGTCTATGGATGTAATTGTGATTTTGAATGCAGCAAGCACTGCCTAAACCAGTCGTGTGCCATCAATGGTGATTGTCATCTGGGATGCACTACCCATTTCTACGGTAAGAAGTGTGATATTCCGTGTCCAGAAAACTGTGTCAACACAGGACTTAGCTCACGTTGTTCCCACGACAACGGAACATGCATGTTTGGATGCAGAGATGGATTAACCGGGGCTACATGTGAACAAGGTTCGTGTTTTTGTATCTAGTATAACAACTAACAAAAACACATAACTGGACCATAGTGTAACTTTTAAATTGATGTTCACAAAAATATTTGCTAATGATATACCATGCTAATGATAGACCATGAACATATTCGATGTTTGTTTAAGTTTTTCTGAAATTGGGTTGGGATCTGTGTGTTTTGCAAATAAATGTGATGAATCTTTTGCAATTGTGCCATTCTGTTGTGTGCGGATGTTTTGTGTTTTGTAAGAAAAACTTCTATCATGGTATATCGGAATACGAGTATATAAAAACGAAAACAACACTGTAAGTGCAAACATGATTAATTATGTGACTTTAACTCAAACAGCTATTGCAGTATCTGCAGAAGTTGGTGGAGATTCAAAGGACCAAACTGCAGCAGCTATTGGAGGGGGCGTGGCGTCCGTTGTGGTAGTTCTTGCAATTGTATTGATACTATCAGTGATGTATATTCGAAAAAGGTACGTCGTGATAACTAAATTATTAGTAACGCAATGCAATTGTGTGATAATATAATTTGGTATGGCCAGTTATTTTCCGTTCCTGTAACTGAAAATTAATTGTGTCCTTCGTGCCAAGCAAAAGTTATTACGCCGAGGTATATTATTTAATATTTAGCTTTTGAGTATGTATGCCTCGATGCCTTTGTGTATATAAACGTAAGTTTCCACAGTATTCGATATGAGAAAAAAAGATAATTGTATCTGGTTGCACTTAAAATTGCATAAGATGTAGTAAAATAAACATGATTATTTTTTGTTATGTAAAATACTATAGTTATTTCTATTAAATGCTTTGCAGGCGCAAAATGCAGGACCAAACGTCGGATTATGAAACAACGCAAAGATCTGTGAGTGGGTCTGCTGATATTCACCTGTACTCTGGGCTGCATGGAAATAGTAAGAAATGCATTAATGTAATTGAGATATAAGTAACACAACATATTATGTTGTGTTACATTCCATTAAAATGCTCTTGTTATTTTATGATTTAAACAAGATTTATTGTTCCTTTTGTTCTAATATGGGCTGGAATGATATATTACGTGCCCATTATTGTCGAAATACTATATGTTTTAAGTTGCAATAGATGAGAAAACATTGCAAAACTCCCAGATGAGGAAATTCATTGAGACGCAAGTCTTCAGTAACACAATTGTTTTGTTGTTGTTTTTTTTGCAGATATTTAACCGAGCATTACCCAGAATGTCCCATATGGTAATTGCCAGAATCCTGTAACAGTTGGATACGTTACTAAAGCAAGTTTCACTCCAGAGGACACAATATTTAATACTCAAAAAAGCTTTGTAACAGATACCTTTTACAAACTACCTGCATTGGCATTAACATAGTTTTGGTTTACAACGATTACGACAATAGTCATCGACTGAAATATGATGTTTTGTTTACAATGAGCAACGCTAGGCAAAGGACAGATATTACAGGTTTAACAATTCTGAATTTTCAATGTATTTGGACATGCAATATAGAAAGCTTTACTTCGCGAATTCAACGTCTTAATAATTTATCAGCAATGAGCCCAAAAAGTATGTTTATTGAAGTTTAATGCAAAGACAATCCTTCATGACGTAAAATATGCATACATGCACAAATATACATCAACACATGCGAATGTATGCATACTGAGAATAATATTGTCAAGTGAAAAAAACTATGAAAAACCCAATAATGATCACAAGATGTTACATGTTACTGATAAAGGTTTCATGTGTTTATGTTACTTCATAAAACATAGAAAGTCTTTTTTTTAATTTAAAAAATCTTATTTTCATTTTTTTATACATAATTGCAATTTGTAATACTGTTTAATCATTGGTACCAGAGATTGTTGCCTTATTTCAGAATACTTTATTCGTCTTCTTTTTTAGAAGGTCTAACCTAATTCTTCTCCTAAACTATGACTAGAACATCGGAATTCTGCTAATTAATGTAAATATCCGAGCGGAATTTCAATGTTCAAACATTGTTCTACATTAAGATTTTTTTACATCGAGCGTGGGTATTGAATCTAGAAGAGGGTTCGTTCCATGTTTGCGTCGCTCAATCAGTAAGTCTTTGCTTTAAATGCTTTATGGAAATATATCCTCGTCAACATGAGATACCCGGAAAATCGAACCTGTATCTAAAAAGGATCTCATTAAAACCTGTTTCTCAGTATATCCTCCGATTTATATCAGCAAGCGATTTGTTCACTGCATAACAACTTTTGTAATGTATAGAGAATAACAGGTTGCTGCCTGATCTTTTTGTAATATATCAGGCAAGGCTTAGAATAAAAGTGACGGCTTGCCGAGCCGTTATTTTATTTGTGCCTAGCCTGATATAATACAAAAAGATCAGGCAGTAACCTCTTATTCTGATTATCATACCTATAAGTCCCCATTTTAAAAGAAATAATGTTACGACGCTACATTTTAGCGGGAATGAATATGATTTTTGACATGTTAATAATGACTTCATGAGCACTTGCGCTTGATATTTGTAAAATAACTTTTTTGCTGTTTTTGTTGCTTTGTGTGTTTAAAAAAATTACATCTTGGTATCAAACTGTTTGTTTTGTTGAATCTGATTTTGTTTTACTTAAATGGTAACTTTAAAGATCATTCCGAGTAATATGACCTACCTCCAAACATCGACTGATATAACAACTTCCTGTTGAACTGATTTAATATATATATATATATATATATATCATGCAACAATATATCAGACAGATATCAGTGCAGCGGTATGATAAATGCTGTTGAAAGAAGGTTGCGCGAATATTTAACACGTTCAGTAAGATATATAACAAGCATGGACAAGGATTAAGCTATTACGAGTAATATAACTACAACAATCGGTAGTTTGAGTATTGTATTGCGTTTGGTAATGTTCATTTGTTGACAGTTAAATATCATGATAATGTCATGTATACATTGTACAACTTTTTACGCATTTATCACTTAACGCCATCTTTTTCGTATTATTAATTTATCAATATGTTTGGTAGACAATTTACCTATGCATATGACTCTTTTATTTCATCAAGTGATCAGATACACTTCTCGACATACGCATTCGAAAATAACGACTCGATGAATGAAAATGATTTCATCGACCTGTTAACATAATGTTTAATTCATTAAAAAACAATATTTATTCAAAACGTCGTTTCAGATTCCGCACATACATGTAGTGCATACGTAACGTAATAGCTTAAATATATGTGTTCTTGTTCATAAGTTACAATTCCTTTCATGCAAAGCATAGTTATTTTAATATGATTATATTTATGTATATATGTGTAGATGTTCTATATGATCACTGCAATAAAACGGAAAACGGTCAAGCGTATGTTCCGGCTCATTTTACTATATATCTCATTAATAACCTTTTCGTCAAAGTTAACGTCGACTTGATTAAACAATAGAATAAATATAAATTTTAAATGTACACTTAGGGAAAATTTGAAATGTATATTTCGCTGGATTTTTTTATATGTCCAAAACATACATACGGACATTGTTTTATGTATATGGTTACTGATCACCAATCTCCCATAACCATTAATGTGTGTGTCATATTACAATCTGCTATGTTGTTTTTTAACACATATGATACATATGTAATCAAAAATTGGTAAAAGTTAAGGACTCGCAACTTACATAACAGGTAATCTTTTATTTCTCGACATAAGTGAATGTCTTTCTTTACCAGTATTCCGAATATTCGATATATACATTTCTTTTGAAGTAGGATATATGTGTAAGTCATCGCCCACGAGAGCACGCGACAACATACACATTATACAAAATGAAACATAACAATAGTTGTTAACCAGGAACAATTATAAGCATGCCACAATAATTCGATTGAATATCCATTTTAACCATAAACATAACATAACAAAACGAAGCGACAAAATAGAAACAATTGGTGGATAATTAGACGAAATTTAAAAAAAAAACTGCTAGGAAATTGACGGAACGTTGAACTTTCGTGTACGGCACGTCCCACATTGGTAGATGAAAACATAAAAAGTACAATAAATAAAACATAAAAGTATTAAACCGTGAACCGATGATAGCATACCACAATGGTTCAACTTAATATGAGTTCTTGCCATGAACATAATATTAACCATTAAAGCAGTACAAACGAGTTTTTATTACAGATTGAGATTGATAATAAAAATATCGGAACAAGTTTTCTTGAACAGAATATAGCTTAATTTAACAAAATTGTTATTTCCTCCGTTTTGCACACAAAAATAACATTGTAGATGTTTGAATGAAACCGTTGGGAATGTATTACCTTCTATTTTCATTAAAGCAGTTACATTCAAAGAGATAGTTAAATTCTTCGCTACTTAAATTTTATACTCATTGATATATTTTTACATTATATAATTTTCTTCTCTCAATAGGAATTTTATGATTCGTACATCAAAATTGACACGACCCATTTGTATGGTAATTAGGTGAAGTATTCAAGTAATCCTAAAACACAAAATCATGACTATAAATTCTGTACTTTAGAACATCGCTATATTCCTTAACTGATGCAAGCCCTGATTCGTTTTATTAATCTCTAATCCTGTCATTCACTTTCGCACCATTTAACAATTATTCATTTTTTCAATGTTTAGCATTTATAATGTTATCCCATTGGGTACGTACTATGTTTTCATATGAAATGTATTGATCTGTAACCCAGTATATAAAATGCGGCGAAGTTTCTTTTATAATCTCTAAACGGTCGTATAAAATATAACTAATACATTAGTTCTTTTAGTAACATGTTTTGTTCGCTTACGAGTTAAAACTGCAACGAAAAACATTTTTATTTGGTAACATATATTTTTTATTGTGTAAGATATGAATTTTAAACCGCTTCAAGACTGCAAATATGTTATTGGTGGCTGCAGACATAATGTTTCATTTGTAAACAAAAAGATTTTTGAAGTCTTGCGCAGACGTTTATGACAAGTAACCCACCTTTTCGATATGAATATGCAGCCAGAAGATGCTAGATACTTGAAAAGGTTCCCGATTTTGTTTCGTTTGTATTGTGACATTGTAACTTACGAAACATATTCTATCCGAATATGCGATATCCGAAAATACGCTATGTGTACTGACATTTTAACATGTGTAGAGATCACGTTATTATGATATCCTCCGATGACCGTGATTCGAGCGGTTAAGGAAACGAGTGAACGAATTTCTGCATCAATACAAAAAAATGCAACAATACACGATTTATTTCAAAGATTCATTAAATTCTCGTAAAATCCATGTCAAACTTGTTGATTTACAGCGTGGTTAAACATTCAAAGCCGATATTTCGATACACACCCGCAATAAACATCCACTTCGCAAATGTTGACATTGTACCGATACGTCACACCGGAAAGGGAGAGTGCTCGATTGCGATACTACCAATGGTTATGGGGGTATAATAAATAGGTTAGAACTAATTGAGCTTTGTTCCCAGAAAACTGGGCTTAATGAATGTGCATATTGTCGTCCCCGATTAGCCCAGGCTAATGAATGATGTAGACTATACGAATGGATGAAACCTAAGGAAAGAATGATATAATAATGTGGTCCAGGGTCCAACGCCATCTTAAAGAAAAAAAATATATCAGGAAGAAATTTCTTAAAGTTACTGATAACAAGGAGTACTCATGATAATATCTGTTTTTGTTGCAATTTGGACATCAGTTAAACAGAATGTTTTCCAACCATGATTTGGGTATGTCGATCCTAGTTGAATCATTGCCATGTAAGGGAACACATTTCATTCCAGATTGACGTATTTAATGTATCAAACTAAGGATACAGTCACGATAATATTTTGGCAGTTTGTCCCGAAACAACACTTGGTCATAACCTAAAGAGTCAAATAGCTTATAATTACGGATGAGTAGGTTTTATATTTTCACACAATTCTGTTCGCTGTTTATCGGTGGATATTATTGTCAGTGCTTTTAATTCTTCTGTTAGCAATGTTTGGCTCTCTCCCAGCAATTTCTTTTGGCTATTGCAGCAATTCTTGCCTCTTCTGCCTCGTTTTTTTTTCTTCCTAGCCTTTCTAAGACCTTCCCAATAAAACCTGCTCAAAACAGGGCCCATGCATGACTTCTTTTGGAATTCGCTTGAGATTCCAGCTCGTAAGCCTCTCGGTCGCATTTCCTAGCCTTATCATTGAGTTATGTTAGTGTTTTCTCTAAAATCTGCATCGTTAAAGATATGCAATTGGTTTTAGAAAACAACATTGTAACTCTCGAGTGTGTTAGGTAAATACTTGACTAACCAAGCTTATGAGGGGTGCAGTGTATCGGTTCTCTACACCGGGCACTTAAAAGAATCTCGAAAGCCTCTGGAAGCGGGGCGTTTCCTGTATCCCACTACACCCCCCCCCCCACTAACACCTCTCCTGGGGAAGCGCACATTATAATCGCACTCAATTCAGTTAACAGACTATAAACAAAAAAATCCAAATAATTTCTCCTGTGGATGCGAGCGGGACAACATCTGAAGAAAAGGTACGGTACTCTGAAGTATTTAAGTAATTACATCGACTTCCAACGATGCTGTCCGGGCTTCAGAATTTATGTTGTATGGTTAGAGGGTCTTCAGAGGGTTGGAGTCTACGGACGTCGTACAAGGCAGTGGTAGAAGCTTCACCTAAGGCGGTGACGAAGAGATAGGAGTTTATTGAAGTTGGAAGTCGTTCGAGAGATTGGCGATAGCTTCACCGAGGGCTTGGTGAAGGGTAACAGCTTCATTGAAGCTGGAGGTTATTGATTATGGAAGCTTCGTTGAAGGCATCGGTCTCTTGTTCGTCGCTTTGTAAATATCCGAAGCAACTCGGGTATTTTAGTTTCTTATCAACAGTTCGCTCTGCATTAATGCGCTTTCGATCATTTGCTGGTATCCAAGTGTACAGTTTTGGACAATAAACTATTGATGGAAAGAAGATTGTATGACATGGACATTGAATTTTAACCTTGCTATTAAGATATATCCCAGGATTGTATTCTGATTTTTATGAGTTTCTAGCCTGTTAAATGCCACATTGAATTGCTCTTTTCTAAGCGGATATTTAACCGATATATTGTTAAAATAAAAAGGTACATGTTTGAAAATGTTATACCGACTGTTTTATCTTAAATAGATAAGGTAACAGTTACAATGTGTTTTTCGTACATTAATATCTTTCTACTATATGATGCTAAGTTCTTGAATATTGTTAACAGGGAGGCATTAAGCTGATACTGGTACTACTTTGTAATTGTACCAGTTGTAATTGTCTTGCTGTGGTGTTTCTTTACCTTTGAGTTATTAAAAAGTCATTTAGTCGAATTATTATTCGTTTTTCATAGCTTTAAAATTTGAGTTACGATGATATGATGTTTATCTTAATTTTACTATTGTATGTTTGTTTTGTTCTGTGCTAACTGTGTGAGGTTTCGAAACCTTCAGCCTGTTTGAAGCACCATTGCTTTGCATGACTGTTTTAATGCGGTTACTCAGCTTTAATCATGATTTCTGTTGAATGTCGTTTGGCATGTATGGTCTTGTATTGTTAAGGTAATTTAGTATATGTCTTTAATATGTTTCTATATAATATTGTTTTTTTATTGTTCTCTATATGGAATTTACACAAGTATATAAGGCGTGATTCTTTTATGTCTCCTACTGTGTTCACTGTCGATTCCTACACTCAATATTTAACGAATTGATTGCATAGATGTACGTTGTTCTATTGTTTTTTGCACAAGAACATTCAAAAGTGTATTATACTACCTGCAACCATTTGCTAGAACTTATCCAATTGTCCTAGACATTTTCATGTATTGATACGTTACTTAAAAACTTATGAAATTTAATACCAATCACATTTCATACCTTTATATATGTAACTATGTTTTGAACATGTATACTCATGGAATGTATGTCTATTATATATTGTAAAAACCGTATAATTCGCAAATATGTACCGCCATTTATTAGACGACACTTATATTTTACTGAACATTTAATCACCGTATGAAAATACATAAACTGCAATAAACATGTTTTCCACGGGTGTGGTGCTGTTTCAAACTAGCTCAACATTGAAATAATACAGGCGACTCACGATAAGTTCAGAATAATCGATTTCAGTACTTTTACGGTATATTTTTAGAGAATGTAGAACTAAGGTTTCTTAACGTTTCACAGAAAGCCGGATGTCCATAATGTTTAAAAGACATTGTTTAAATGTCGGACATAGGCCAGTTATGATATTAATCGGCACGGGCAATATAATATAAACGAAGAAACAACTGTGTTGATGCTTTTCGGCCACTGGTGAGATCCATCATAGGTTCTAGGAATGCCGTACCTCAACAACACAACACGTTTACCTGCTCATTACTGTCATAGACAGGAGAATGCAGTAGATGAATAACACAAGAGCTTTGTTGACCCATTTGGATCAATGCTCGTTAACTGTCATATTGAGGATCAATGTCGTAGCTTAACAACCCAAAAGCTATGCTTATCACTGCTTGGTAACTGTCATGGATACTAGAATAGCCGTAGCTGATGAATACAACAGCATAATTGACCTTTTTGGATGACTGCTCGTTAATTGACATATTGAGTAGATATGCCCTTGCTGAATAACACAACAGCTATGCTGATCCATTTAGATCACTGTTCGGTAATTGCCATATACTGTCTAACCTGCCAATATAGACCACTGAAGGGATGTGGTCGGTGTGGTCTGTGTTCACAGGTGGTCTTTATTCGCAGGATCGATTGAAACTTTGCACAATATGCTAGTAGGCTTGTAATAGGTACCTTATCTATGTATGTGCTCTATTGTTTAAATGTTTGAAAACTAACGCGTGTAAAATGTTGTAAAGGATTGAAAACACATTTTTGTTTTTATATTTATTATTTCAATTTGCTTATGTTTTTTTATTTATTTCAACAATCATATACATGTATAAATAACTTGCCACTCTACTACAACTGTGTCCTTTGCCTAATCTACTAATCCCCTAAACGCATTCTTGCAACGTCAATTAAAGAAAGGAATAAATACTGTGTATAGTAGAAATGCCGTAGTCTAGCAACCCAACAGCTATACTGGTCCATTTGGATCACTGCTCGGTAACTGTAACAGCAACACTGCTATGATGATACATTTGGATTACTGCTCGGCAAATTCAACATATATAGGAGTAATACCATTACTGAACAAAAAGACATACAAGCTGATACATTTGGATCACTGGTCGGTAACTGTCTTAGATCGGAGAAATGCCGTAGTGGAATACCACATCAGCCAAGCTGATACATTTGATTTACTGTTCGGTAAATTCCACCGATATAGGAAAAACGCCATAGCTGAACAACAAAACGGCCATACTTATACATTTAAATTACTGCTCGGTAAATTCCACTGATATAGGAGAAATACCATAGCAGAACAACAAAAAGTGCGTGATATATGATATATATGGGCGACGAGTAAACAGTCTAATTTAGGAAGGAAGCTGTATACCTACTCTGCAATTTTCTAGATTCTCACTCACTGCTCATATATATATAGTTATTAGTGTGTGTGTAAATTTATTTAACTAATACTGTTAATACTAACCTAACTGACTAACATGTCTTCCGCGAGGGACGTTAAACGGGGGTGCAGTGTATCGGTGCTCTACACCGGGCACTTAAAAGAACCATGAACGCCTCTGAAAGTGGGGCGTTTCCTGTATCTCGCTCGAACCCCCACTAACACCTCTCCTGGGGCGAAGAGCACATTATAATAACACTCAATTCAGTAAACAAACTATAAACACAAAAAATCATAAATAGTAATAATTATAATAATGATAATAATTATAGTGGTGATAATAATGGTAATGATGATAATTATGGTTATGTTAATGTTAGCGATGACTATGATGCTGGAGTAAATGTTGATTATGATGATGATAACAATACTGATTATGGTTATAATAGGAGAAAATGTATACACTTATAGAAAGATAAACCTAATCATTTATATATTTTATATGATAATAGATCTAATATGCCTTTCATTTTTTTTAATATTGTAATATAATTCTCCTTTTTTAAATACCAGTGAACGATAAGGTCTCATTGGCCACCGTGCACTGGTGTATTTGTATTAAAAAATAATAATAACAACGAGCAGTTGGGGTAAATTTGACCTACTTTGGTTCGAAATTAAAATATTTTCCCCTGAAAGGTCACAGGGGCAGGTCAGCACATAAGGTAGTCGTGAAGACTCAGCGATGACATTTAAATAAACTCTGACATTCACACACGCAAGTTATTCATTTCTCCTGTGGATTCGAGCGGGACAACATCTGATGAAAAGGTACGGTACTCTGAAGCATTTGGGTAATTACATTGATTTCGAACGGTGCTTCCCGGGCTTCAGAGTTTATGTTGTATGGTTAGAGGGTCTTCAGAGAGTTGTAGTTTACGGACGTCGTACAAGGCAGTGGTGGAAGCTTCACCTTAGGCCTTAGATAGGGGTTTATTGAAGTTGAAGACGTTCGAGAGATTGGCGTTCGAGAGATATAGTACAGTCCCTGGGCACCTCCAGTGTGCAAAAAAGAGTGAAAGCTGATTCATATATCATTTTTTAGGTAAATGTCTGAAGTGTCAGAAAATTTTGGGTGGACGTGCCGCGTAATGGTACGTTTTTTGTAATCCAAGATGGCGTCTAAGATGGCCGCCAAAAACGATAAAAAAATCCAATTATCTGTTTTTCAGTCTGAATTTTCTGAAATTGAAGTTGATTCTTATTTTTCTTGAATAAACAATGGAAAACATGTTGTTTTCGCAAAATATGTCACTTTCTGCCATATTTTTCGACAAATATTAAAAAAATGACAAAAAA
>VMBQ01001261.1:116772-139256 GCA_007657795.1 Dreissena rostriformis
TGGCGGCCATCTTGGCGGCCATCTTGAAAATAAAAACAATTTTCCGGAGGTCCGATTGTGGTAAGCTTTTGATATGTTTTTAAGGACCTTCTACCCTACCAGGATCAGTTAAAAAACCTTTTGTAGCAACTTTTTGGTGGTTGAAGGTATTTTTTTCATATATTGACCCTACTACAGTTATGTAATTTTTTGTTGAATTCTGATTTACCCCACCCACCTTTTAATGTGAATAAAACAACAACGCCGCGTCCGTTTTAGATGAAAATAGCATCAATGTAAAGAATATTGATGCCCGTACACTATACAGCTATAAAGTTGAAATAATTAACAAAATTACATTCAACAGAAATGAAAGTTTGCACTCACTTTCAATTTTTATGCCTTTTTTCGCCTTTTTTTGGTACTTTTTTTGTCATTTTTTTAATATTTGTCGAAAAATATGGCAAAAAGTGACCTTTTTTGCGAAATAAAACATGTTTTCTATTGTTTATTTAAGAAAAATACGAATCAACTTCAATTTCATAAAATTCAGACTGAAAAACAGATAATCGGATTTTTTTATCATTTTTGGCGGCCATCTTGGACGCCATCTTGGATTACAAAAAACGTACCATCACGCGGCACGTCCACCCAAAATTTTCTGACACTTCAGACATTTACCTAAAAAATGATATATGAATCAGCTTTCACTCTTTTTTGCACACTGGAGGTGCCCAGGGACTGTACTAATAGCTTCACCGAGGGCTTGGTGAAGGGTTACAGCTTCATTGAAGCTGGAAGTTATTGATAGTGGAAGCTTCGTTGAAGGCATCGGTCTCCTGTTCGTCGCGTTGTAAATATCCGTAGCGACTCGAGTATTTTTAGTTTCTAATCAAAAGGCAGGCAGCCTGAGCAAAATTATTAATTGTTTTGTACTTAATGAAACAATTAGCCTTCCGAGGGCTTCGGAAGGCACATCGAGAGTGTGAGGTCGCGCACATAGCGCTCGATGGCGGCCTCAGGAAGTCGGCCTCTCGAAGCTATGGTTCTCAGTCGCGATACTTGTACATTTGTTGGCATTTTGGACATGAAAATATAAACATTAAAATGATTTCAGGTGTTGCCTAATTTGCGAACAAAGGCTTTTAAGAAAATTGTAACCTATGTAAGGTAACATGGTTTTTGAATTAATAAATACAATTATTACAAGTATTATGTTAATGCCACTTAACTTCTGTCGCTTTGTTTTATTCGTTTGTAATTTTATTTTGAATTTATGTCTTTGTTCCCAATACAGGAGGCGTGAACTCATTACACAATATTTGAGAACATACTTTCTAAGTCTTTACTGTATGACTATCATAAACATAGATCTTTTAAGGTAATCTGGATTTCATGTTACGGCAAATGACTCTCAGTGGAAAACAACAGTCGTTCTCTACCAGAACTTACTTAGTGCAGACAAATGATTTTCAGTCGCAAATAATTGATAGAAGGGTTAAGTGGCAGACAACTGACCCAAAATTTCAGACAGCTGTCCAGAAAAATTTAACTTGCCACTACCAGACAACTAACTTCTGTTTCAAGACGCCTGACTTGCAATGCTGGGCGGTGGACAATATACTGGCCGGACTAAAAAAAAGAATCACCTATGATTCATATTGTTAAACGACAAAAGTGTGTTTTTTTTTCAATTTAAATTACATGCATCCATTTAAAAAAAAAATCATATTTGTATAATGCATAACCATAAACTCTAAGATACCTGCTTATGCAGAAACATATTTCAATAAGCTAAGTCTTGTTCATACATATACAGGCTATACGTAAATACAGGATAACGCATTTAATATGTTTAGTTGAAGGTATTTAATTCACACATCTTTTTATTACTAATTCCTCATTGCATTGAAAGTAATGCACAATGAAACAAACTTTGGCATTAATTTCCTAGGAAGAATCAATCCTTGGGTGTTGGGGGAAATACATGCACAATGAATCGGGATGAACTCAGAACTCCTATGGCAATCCGATCCAAATTAATATGCAAGTAAATGGAACTAAAAGTTTAAAATATTCTGAACATTCGGAACTATTTAATATTACCCTACAAAGTTATTAAAAAAGGGTTTTTGTCCGTATATTAGGTAGTACCTATATCAAAAGAACGGGTTTTAGTACAGTGGTTTGTAACCTAGTAGTTAAAATACGGCATAGTTTCTTTGATAATCTCTAAGCGGTCTATTAAAAATTGAATAAAATATAACAAATGAATGCATTCCATTGGTAAAATGTTAGTTTTTTTAAGAATTTAGTATAAGAGAACAAAATATTTTAATGTTTCAGCATAAATGAATTCATTGCGTAAGATGTAATTTTTTGACAGCTTCGAGACAGTAAATATTTTAGTAATGGCTGCAGACATAATCTTTTATTTGTAAACAATCGGATTTTCCAATTTTAACGCAGACGTTTCTGACAAACAACCTTCCTTTTCAAATGAATATGCAGCCAGAAGATGCCAGATACTTAAAAAGGTTTCCGTTTTTTTTTTGTTTTTTTTTATTGTGACAGTGTTACTAACGAAACTTATTCTATCCGAATATACGGTATCCGAAAATGCGCTATGGTGTACCAACATTTTTACGTGTCTAGCGATCAGGTGGTATGATATATTTATGCCCCCGGTAGGGTGGCATATAGTGATCGCACCGTCCGTCCGTCTATCTGAAACTCCGTCACACTTTGCGTTTAGGTTTCGAAAAATGATCATAACTTCTTTGTCCCTTGACTGGCTTGAGAAATAACCTTCATATTTGGTATCATATGCATGTGTATATGGACAAGGCCTTTCCATACGCACAAAAATTTTGACCCCTGTGACCTTGACCTTGAAGTAAAGGTCTGCGTTTAGGTTTCAAAATTAGTGATTAGGTTTTGAAAAATGCTCATAACCTCTATGTCCCTTAAGATATAACCTTCATATTTGGTATGCATGTGTATATGGACAAGGCCTTTCCATACGGACACAAATTTTGACCCATGTGACCTTGACCTTGAAGTAAGGGTCTGCGTTTAGGTTTCAAAATCTGTGTTAAGGTTTCGAAAAATGATCAAAACTTCTATGTCCCTTGAGATATAACCTTCATATTTGGTATGTATGTGTATGCTGACAAGGCCTTTTATACGCACACAAATTTTGACCCCAGTGACCTTGAACTTAAAGTAAGGGTCTGTGTTTAGGTTTCAAAATCTGCGTTTATGTTTCGAAAAATGCTCATAACTTCAATGTCAATTGACATATAACCTTCATATTTGGAATGCATGTGTATATGGACAAGACTTTTACTATACTCACACAAATTTTGACCCCAGTGACCTTGACCTTTAACACTGGGTCACTTAACGACATTTTATAATTTTAATTTTCAAAGCAGCACAGTAGGGGGCATTGTGTTTCTGACAAACACATCTCTTGTTTTCATCTGTGTGCAACATTTAAGTTTCAGACATCCAAATAGTCAACAGATTAGCCAACTTTTAACATGCATGAAATAAGCAACATTTATTTAAGAAACCATCTACAGAAACACCTTTGAGACCTGGATGCTGGTTTTAAAATGTTTTATATGGGAGGTTCTTGTTGAGTGGTGGGTATATAGATCTCAAGAAATCTCTTGATAGAACATTTGCACATTATGCAGTTTGTTACCGAAAAAAGTTTTGACACAGACACCATCGTTTTGCTTAATATTATTATTTTATAAAAAATGCGACAAAAACAGGTTAACAGGCTTCCTGAAAAGGCCCAAAAAGTGCCTGTCAACTAGACAGGCTGATGGAAAAGTTAGTCTGTCCAGACAAAAATTCACCTGACCAAACAGCGCGAGTTTATAACTGAAGAGTTAAGTAAAGTTTAACTCATATTTATTCAATGAAATTGATGTGGACAGTGACGGGTAAGTGTTCTTAATGACAAAAGGCTCAAAATTCATGAAAAGAGTGATTCTTATGGGGGTTTTTTCGTTCTTTCTGCAAGTATTAGACTTAAAAGTATTAAGTCATAATTTTTTTGGCCTGTCACAAGGACCCGCGATACTAGAAACTTCGCCGGACCGTAAAGAAATCTGCCGGACAAGACCGGCGGTCTGGCCTTTTCAGGAAGCCTGGGTAAAGATTGTAATTCACCATATTAACTTGTTCTTATCAAATATTTCCTCCTTTATGTATTTTTCATATAGTGTTTCTAAGTAACACAAAATCATCTATTTATGAGTATTGGCCATGCTACATCGTCTGTTGACATTTTTTATACAAGAAATTAACCTCCTCGGCAATGTCAGTTTTAAGGCTATTTATAGCATACAAATCTTGAAATTGGAACAGCCAATCAGAACCCAACACTCAACAAGACACCTTACTTACAAGATGGCGGTTTGACACTATCAACACAAGCGATTATTTTGATTTTGACAGACATTAACATTTGGAAAAAAAGCAACAATTTAATCTTTAAGACCAAAGGTTAATAATTATTAATTATATAATGATTCATGGTCATATATTTATAAAGTATTTGTGATGTAACATTTTTATGAAAATTACCCACCACTCGTCTGGAATATATAGGATCTTGCATGAGTGGTCGTTTTGTATTGAATTTATTAAACGAGTCATCTAAATAAAGATAAAAACGAGGCTTGCCGAGTTTTTATCTTTATTTAGATGACGAGTTTAATAAATTCAATACAAAATGACCACGAATCTAAGATTCTATTTATAACATGACCAACAAATTTTATTTTTATTTTATGCTCTTTTCACCGTTTATTTACATTGTTAAATAGTTTACCTGAAGAAAATCGCCTGAATAATGACGTCATTTCGTGAAAAAAATGACGTCATTTCATAGTTATATAACTAGTGTAATAACACCCGTGTAATAAACAAAATTGAGCATTACGTTATTTCACTCCTGGAGCGTAGGTCATGTTATAAATAGCATATATGACACGCCTTGTTCTGCTGTCCCTGCAGGAAGGTGAAGGGAGGGAGTATTGATGTGCACCCCACAGAGAAGGCCCTGGTGGTGAACTATGAGCTGGAGGCCACCATCCTGGGGGAGCTGGGGGACCCCATGCTGGGAGAGAGAAAGGAATGCCAGAAAATGTAAGCAGTTTGGTGACCGTGAGCGTTTTGAGGGTTTTATAGTGTTTCTACAGCATTAACTTTAAGGTTTACCATGATCTGTTTACCTGCATACATTTCTGTTTTGTGTTAAAAAAAAATAAAAAAAAATACTGCAATTTTGTGCTCAGCTTTTGTTTATATTGGAATTGATAGTATTTGTTGAGTTATCCTATCATGGCACAAAATCTTCTCTGGCACAAAATCTTCTCTTAAGAAGGAGTGCTGTATTGGAAGAAGAGCTAGCTTGGTCTTAGATCAACCAATTATATCTGTTTATACATTTTGTATCTGCTATTGAAAAAATCAATATGCGGTAACCTGGTATTTAGGTGTTGTATTTGTTTAATTACATGTATTTAAAATGCTTGTACTCACATTAAATCAAGATTTACTTATGATCTGGTTGCATACATACTTTAGCTACCAGAAAACAACAACAACAGAATTTACAATACCAAGCAAATAACAAGATATTCAATTTTCATTCATTCTGCTGAAGCAATTATTTGAAATTTATCTTCAAGTAAATATCTGTGTATCATTAGTCATTACATTACTGTTACTATTGAATTGGCAATACCAATGAATTTTTGATAGCCTTAAATCTTTTTTTATGTCCCCCAGTCTATACTGGGGGACATTTTGTTTTTGCCCTGTCTGTTGGTTTGTTGGTTTGCCCAAACTTTAACATTGGCCATAACTTTAGCAACATGATATTTGGCATGCATGTGTATCTCATGGAGCTGCACATTTTGAGTGGTGAAAGGTCAAGGTCATGCTTCAAGGTCAAAGGTCAAATATAAGGGTCAAAATCGCTCCAAAGGGGACATAGTGTTTCACAAACACATCACTTGTTTGTTTATGCCCCCGAAGGTGCGCATATAGTGATCCCATTGTCTGTCTGTCCGTCTGTCTGTCCTTCCTTCAGTCACACTTTGTGTTTAGGTTTAGTGTTTAGGTTTTGAAAAATGTGGAAAAAAGGGGCATATGTCATCATATGGTAACAAGCCTTGTTTAATTATTATTTTACAAAAAAGTTAGTGTAAAACCCTTCATAGACTATGTAAGTTTTCTTTCTTGTCAAAATCCAGTCTTTATTTCAACAGTATAATCAATCTGCAAAATGTTCAGATATAAATATAATTTCACACATTGAGAAGTTTTATTACTAGTAAAAATCTAGTATTTACAAAAATATCCGTCAATAATTTGTATATATAAGTTCCATAGACTAGTGACAATTAATGAAAATTTACAGCATTCGAGTGAAGAGCCTCAATCCAAACAGTGACCTTGGTGCACTTGCCAAGGAGATCATAGACAAGTGCAAGCTGATCCACCCGAGCAAGCTGCCTGAGGTAGAACAGCTGCTGTATTACCTGCAGAATAGAAAGGAGACTGGGCCAAGTAAAGGTACAGGAAACCAGTCATTGAAATAACTAGTTAGGAGACAGAGCCTAGTAAATTTACAGGGAGCCATTCTTTGAAATTACTAGTTAGGAGACTGGGCCAAGTAAAGGTACAGGGAACCAGTCAGTGAAATTACTAGTTACATGTAGGAGACCGGGTCTAGTCAAGGTACAGGGAACTAGTCATTGAAAATTACTAGTTAGGAGACCGGGTCTAGTCAAGGTACAGGGAACTAGTCATTGAAAATTACTAGTTAGGAGACCAGGTCTAGTCAAGGTACAGGGGACAAGTCATTGAAAATTACTAGCTAGGAGACCGGCCCAAGTAAAGGTACAGGGAACCACGGAATTGAAATTTGCAGTTTGACCAAGACAGACGGAATTCTTGTATTTATTTTACCATTTTATAACGCTAAGGGTCTCATGTTTACATTTCTTTGGCGAAGGTTTAAATGAAACGCTACTGTTAAATTGTTTTATCTTAATATACTTTGAAAAGCATCGGTTCCCTTCTAGTTGTTCTTAACTTGATTTATTACACAACAAAAAGTTCTTAACTTGATGGGATGTACTGAAGAGTTTTGGTAACAACAAACCCCTCACCCCCATCACCCCACCCCATTTTTTTTTTAAATAAATAAAACTAAAAATTGTGACACAGCTTTGATCATGGTTTCCAACCCTTGTCTTTTCAACAGAGGACTTATATATGATCAAGTTTTATAAAATGTGTAGGGGGCATTGCAACAAAAAACACAATAATTACACTCTGGTAGTATTCATGTGAAATTCTCCAGTTTACCTGTCACAAAGGTAATTAAACAGTTAAAAGCATATTATTAAAATAGCATTTATGTCTATTGTTTCAATTATTTACTGTGCCTCTTGTGATTATATTTATATCTCTGATAGTGATTGGTTGTTAATTAAAATTTGAAAATCTACAGGAACCAACAAATATTCTCCATTATTTTTAATGTACTCAGGCCTGTGTTTTTTCGTTCTTCTTTTTTTATCGAAAAATACATTATGTTTAGTATAATAAAAGAGATACATTCATGTAGCTAAAGTTAAGTGTAACCTATAGCTTCAGGCAAGATGCAAAGTGAAAATGGCTATATGCAAGCAGCATAAAACAAGAATAGCCTTCGAGTAACTTGCAGTCTGTTCAGGTTTTATGCTGTTTGCTGGTCATCAGTATCTTAGGGTTGGAAATGAAGCCTTAACAACTTTAAACTAGTAACAAAGGTCTTTAATTTAATTTGATTTTCTAAGGGACCACAAACGGGTCAAAGTGCGTATCTGAATGTTAAAGGGTTTAATACTCATCAGTATCAAAGGGTTGGAAATGAAGCCTTTAAAACTTGAATCTAGTAAGAAAGGTCTTTAATTTAATAAAGTTTTCTAAGGGACCACAAATGGGTCAAAGTGTGTATCTGAGTGTTAAAGGGTCAAGTGTAACCTATAGTAATGTTAAGTGTAACGTACAGCTTCAGGCAAGACAGAGCTGCAGGAGACTCCAGAAGTGCCGACGTACGACGCTACGGAGATCAACGAGACAGCTAACATCAACGACCTCGATGAGTACCTGGAACTTCTGTATGAGGACGTGGCCGAGAAGATACGGGGCTCTGCACTTCTGCTGCAGCTGTCTCGTAACCCTGACAACCTTGAGGAACTCTTCTCTAACGGTATCAGTATTTTGTGCACTTACATTTAGGGGTCATATAAGCTCACATTGACTGACAATTCAGTTTTTATGCCCCCTTCTTCTAAGAAGAGGGGGTATATTGTTTTGGGCCTGTATGTCTGTCATTGTATGTGTGTGTCATTGTATGTGTGTGTCCCAAAACTTTAACCTTGGTCATAACTTTTGCAATATTGAAGATAGCAACTTGATATTTGGCATGCATGTGTATATCATGGACCTGCACATTTTGAGTGGTGAAAGGTCAAGGTCATCCTTCAAGGTCAAAGGTCAAATATATGGGTCAAAATCGCTCAAAAGTGGGCATAGTGTTTGACAAACACATCCCTGGTTTATTTCATACATTACCTATTTGTAAGAATATTTTGAGGAACTCTTCACTAACGGTATCAGTTTTTTCTTTCATTTACCTCATAGGTGATTCATTGACTGATGGGTAACTTGTTTTATTTTATACAAAGCCTGTTGTAAGTAAAAATATGTTTGATGTTTCCATCAGTATAAATTTTATCCTGAAACCTTGTAACAATTAACATTTTCAATAATTTTCAACACCCCTCATCATACTTTACTGATAACTGTCCACAACGGATTCTTTTATTAGTTATTGTTATAGAAATGTAATATGTCCCGAAACATAAAAAAAATCACGAAAGTGGTTCAAAAGTCAATAAGACATGCAAATTATTCATAGACAGAAAACAATTTTTCTGCAATTGGCCACAAAAAGATTACATTACAGCCATAACACTCTTAAAAGATCTTGATTCTTTAATTAGTTTATAAGCTTGTTTACAAATAATCTGTACATGTTTTTATGGCTATTTGTGTTTTCATTTTTAAAAAATCAGAAAAAATACAATTATAGTACAATTTTTAGGGAGAATATTAGACCGTCCAAATTTACAAAATTGTTATTCCTAAATTAGTGTCAGTGAAGTATAAAAAGATTTCTTTCTACAGGATTTTACCCCAATATTTCTATGGGCCACAGAGACGGTTGTGAGTGCCCTGGCCCGTGTGTTACGTGTTTTACCCCAGTATTTCTATGGTTCACAGAGACGGTTGTGAGTGCCCTGGACCGTGTGTAACGTGTTTTACCCCAAATTTTTTATGGTTCACAGAGACGGTTGTGAGTGCCCTGGCCCGTTGTAACGTGTTTTACCCCAAATATTTTATGGTTCACAGAGACGGTTGTGAGTGCCCTGGCCCGTGTGTTACGTGATGACTGGAAGAAGAGCTCAGAGCTCGCCACCAACATCATCTACATCTTCTTCTGCTTCTCCAGCTTCACACAGTTCCATGGTGAGTACAAAACATTTATGAGATTTTAATTTGAATTTAAATGCCCACTATCAATAGACAATACATATATGTAAAAGACCTATACACTTTTAAGCCAAAGACTTAAGGAATTTCCCTTTTTTAATTTTAAGCTATGCACTGTGTTTGTATGTCAGTCTTATTGTCTCCAGCTTTACTCAGTTCCATGGTGAGTTCAAAAAATAAAATGGCTTGAGATTTTGTGAGATTTTAATTTATATGCCCGCTATTAATATTTATTTTCCCTTTTGAACAATATCACTCAACTTTTAAAGTTTAATGCCCTTAATGTGTAGATGATCTTACTGGGTTTAATTCTTTGCATCCGTACTCAAATATTGAATTCTGTCAAATAACCAATGTTAATTAACAATTTTTTTTTTTAAATGTTTGTAGTGTATGTGCTTAAATGCACTATGCAAACTGCATGCAATTATCTGCATCATCCTTATAAAAGCATATCATTTTATGCTTTCCGGTGGTTTATAGAGAAATATCAGTGAATAAAAGATAATTTTCATTGTTTTACCGGAACTTTTTTTGGCAAAAATACACAATAAAATAAAAAAAAAAAATGTTGGATTTGCTGGAATATCAATTTTAATTCACTTGTGATTATAGGGAAAAAATCTATGATCACTCGTGAATAAAAATTGATATTCCACCAAATCCAACAAATATCCTATATATCATTTCAGGGGTTGAGTGCAAAACTATTGCATTTGCTTATCAGTTCTATAAACGATAGAACAGTCTCACACTAAACCCTCAATTTACATGTAAGTGTTGTTCCAGGTGTGATTCTGCACTTTAAGATAGGGGCACTGTGCATGACGATTGTAGAACACGAGCTCAAGAAGTACGACCTGTGGAAGGAGGAACTGGAGAAGAAAAAGAAAGCTGATATCCTTTCAGGACTATTTTGTTATTTTTCAACAATGTGTATCAGATAATTTATGAATATCATAGGCTGTTGAGGGGTATAGTAAATATTGCACTCCAAAGAATTTGACTCACATTATTCTTCAATTGGACCAATTCCCATACCTGTAATTACTATACCTCTAAACATGCCCATGACACTTATTAATTAAACTGAATAAGCGTGTTGTAATTTAAATGATTAACCATTGGTTTATGCAGATTTTATTTGAAAATCCAACACTCAATATTGATTTGCGATATACGTGTATATTTAAATAAGCACTTACCTTTCATTAGCTTAAATGTAAGATTGTAAAACCAGTGTTGTTATTTTTAATCCCAACTGTCAGGGTTTATAAAAAATATTGCCTAATCAGGTTTTTTTTTTTTCAAACAATATGCCATACACCAAAATCCCTTTTAACAACCACATCATTTGTACGCCCATTCAGCTTACGTGGACACATTTTTTAAAGATCTGATTTTTTTTCTAATATCTATCAATGGTCTCAAACCTGAATATCATTGGCACTCAGCTATTCGTATTACGAACATTAAACCCAGACCCAAATGTGAAATACTTTCAAAGTGACCCAGCTTTCACGACCAGTGACGACTGGTCGTTGATACATTGCATTTCAATTATTAATGCATATGGCTTAGGATCCATGCAGTAGGTGTGCAATGTATGTAAATTAATTGATGTTTCTATAAACAGATAAGCACATCAATTGTGTGTAAACTTATTTTGTAAATGTGTAAAAGTCCCTTAATTTTTTTCTGCACTACAATTAATGTAATTAGTACCAGTTTCTTTTTTTTTTTACTCATCTTTTGGACCATGTACGAAAAATAACTATAAAATGAAAATAATTTACCAGAAGATCTCAATCGTCAACTCAATAAATACATAAAATATTGACTACCAATACCAACATGAACTTTAACTCAAATTCACCTGATGCTTTTAGAAATTATGATGTAACTTATACAACCTTATGTTCAATTCTCCTTGACTGCCAGTGTACCAGACACAGAGAAGTCCAGCAAGAAAATGAAGGAGGAATATGACAAAAGCTTCAAGAAATTTGATGGTCTGGTGAAGAAACAAGAACAGCTTCTAAGAGGTAGCCAGTAAAGCCTTGGGATCTTTAAAATAGTTCATTTGGCCCGTATGCATAAATACGTACAAAACATAGAATGACTGGGCTTTGTAATAGGTCATTTTGCCTGTATTCATAAATACGTACGAAACATAACATGACTGTGCTTTGTAATAGGTCATTTTGCCCGTATTCATAAATACGTACGAAACATAACATGATTGTGCTTTGTAATAGGTCATTTGGCCTGTATGCATAAATACGTACGAAACATAACATGATTGTGCTTTGTAATAGGTCATTTGGCCCGTATGCATAAATATGTACGAAACATAACATGACTGTGCTTTGTAATACAGTCAATCTTGTGGTCACGACTTGAATTAAGCGACTTTTGTCTTATGCAACCATTTTTAATTCCCCTCGAACATTTTCACTCTATTTTGATATTGTATTAAGCGACTTTTGTCTTACGCTACCAGTGACTGCTGATTTTCGTGTATTTTGATGTCCAAATCTTTTATTAAGCAACCACTTTGAGGTAAAAGTGGCACATCTGTTGACCGTTCAGGGACAAATCAGTGTTAACTGTTTATCTAAGCCGATAAGATGTAGGATTACACCTTTGTTTGGTTTTTACACCAGCCAATTTCCCCTGTCTGGATGACCGGTTTTGATCGGTGTTGATGCAGACTGCGTGTCATTTCTTTGTGTGAAATAATACAGTGAGGTATTGACACACAGTCTACGGTTTAAAGAGTTTAAAATCCAGGACTTTGGTGACAAACTTGATCGCCGATTGTATTGCAGAAACAATGTGCTGACACAACAATTATTTTCACAGTGTTCTCGAGAGGTGTGAAAAATAAACTCTTAATCTGTAACATGTGTCGAAATCCGTTCATTAAAAAATTGTAATTGTAATTATTTGTGTTTGCAAATTTTCCAATCAGGCCTGTTTATTTAGCTTTCAATCAACTTGTTTTATTTATTTCCCTTTGTACCATAATCGAGTCAGATTTCCATAATCTTACATGCAGAAATAAAAATGTCAAAACGGAAAGTGTTAACCTTATATGAGAAAATTCTGGTATTGGCATTGTCCAAGAGTAAAAGTGCATGTAAAAACGCGAAGGAGTTTGGAGTCGAAAAAAAACAAAATTTTCTGTGCAAACCATTTACATTGTATTTAGTAATTTTAAGAAAAAGAGAAAACAAATAAAACACATTTTAAGCAAAATATTGTTTTATTCCTTTTATTTACATTTGGATTCATTTGATTACAAAAGTTGAAATCATTGTGTCAAAAGGAGATAATCATACATCTGCATTTAAAATCAAAGGTCTGCATTTTTCCCAAATGGCCTTGTTTTATTTAAAGACCATTTTATTAAGAGACCACTTTTGGTTACTCCCTTTATTTGTCTCTAAATACAAGAACGACTGTAGGTCATTTGGCCCATATGCATAAATACCAACAAAACATAACATGACTTTGCTTTGTAATAAGTCATTTGGCCCGTATGCATAAATACGTATGAAACATAACATGACTGTGCTTTGTAATAGGTCATTTGGCCTGTATGCATAAATACGTATGAAACATAACATGACTGTGCTTTGTAATAGGTCATTTGGCCCGTATTCATAAATACGTATGAAACATAACATGACTGTGCTTTGTAATAGGTCATTTGGCCTGTATGCATAAATACGTATGAAACATAACATGACTTTGCTTTGTACTATAAGTCATTTGGCCTGTATGCATAAATACGTATGAAACATAACATGACTGTGCTTCGTAATAAGTCATTTGGCCCGTATGCATTAATATGTACGAAACATAACATGACTGTGCTTTGTAATAAGTCATTTTGCAAGTAGGCATAAATACGTACGAAACATAACATTACTGTTGTGTTAAGGTGGGTTGTATCTTACTAGTTGATTGTGTAATGTTGAATACAACAAGCCCGCAGTCATATAATATTCATATGATGTACAACATTCAGGAAGTGAATTGTGAGTGTCTTTAAAAAGAACAGGGTTTTAATCTCTTTAGCTTTGTTTTTCTTTACTGATAATTATGATGCATTAAACATAAAAAAGTCCACTTTCTCAGCCATGGAATATTGATTTTACATTATGAAGTATGTTAGTCATATCCAGTAGCATGTATTTTACAGTGGAAATACATGTTCTTCATTTTGAATATTTATGGTTTATAATAAAATGGTTTATTTCATGTGTTGTGCATTCTAGTGGCCTATTACCTCCTATTGATCTGTGTTCCAATTGCCTTTTACCTCCTATTGAACATATTGCTCTGTGTTCCAATGGCATATTACCTCCTGTTGAACCTATTGCTCTGTGTTCCAATGGCCTATTACCTCCTATTGAACATATTGCTCTGTGTTCCAGTGGCCTATTACCTCCTATTGCTCTGTGTTCCAAATGCCTTTTACCTCCTATTGAACACATTGCTCTGTGTTTCAGTGGCCTATATCTCCTATTGCTCTGTGTTCCTATGGTCTATTACCTCCTATTGAACATATTGCTCTGTGTTCCAGTGGCAAATAACCTCCTATTGAACCAACTGGTCTTTGTTCCAGTGGCCTATTAACTCCTATAGATCTGTGTTCCCATGGTCTATTACCTCCTATTGAACTCATTGCTCTGTTTTCTAGTGGCATATAACCTCCTATTGAACATATTGCACTGTGTTTCAGTGGCATATTACCACCTATTGTACCTATTGCTCTGTGTTTCAGTTACCTATTACCTCCTATTGAACCAATTGCTCTATGCACCAGTTGCCTATTACCTCCTGTTAAACATATTACTCTATGTTCCAGTAACCTATTACCTTCTATTGCTCTGTGTTCCAGTGGCCTATTACTTCTTATTGAACCTATTGCTCTGTGTTCCAGTTGCCTATTCCCTCCCATTAAACCTATTGCTCTGGATTACATTGGCTTTTTATTTCCTATTGAACCTATTACCCTGTGTTCCAGTTGCATATAACATGTACCTCCTATTGAACCTATTGCTCTGTGTTCCAGTTGTCTATTACCTCCTATTCAACATATTGATCTGTGTTCCAGTGGCCTGTTACCTCCTATTGAATATATTACTCTGTGTTCCAGTTGCCTATTAACTCCTATAGATCTGTGTTCCCATGGTCTATTACCTCCTATTGAACTCATTGCTCTGTTTTCTAGTGGCATATAACCTCCTATTGAACATATTGCTCTGTGTTTCAGTGGCATATTACCACCTATTGTACCTATTGCTCTGTGTTTTAGTTACCTATTACCTCCTATTGAACCAATTGCTCTATGCACCAGTTGCCTATTACCTCCTGTTAAACATATTACTCTGTGTTCCAGTTACCTATTACCTTCTATTGCTCTGTGTTCCAGTGGCCCATTACTTCTTATTGAACCTATTGCTCTGTGTTCCAGTTGCCTATTTCCTCCCATTAAACCTATTGCTCTGGATTACATTAGCTTTTTTATTTCCTATTGAACCTATTACCCTGTGTTCCAGTTGCCTATAACATGTACCTCCTATTGAACCTATTGCTCTGTGTTCCAGTTGTCTATTACCTCCTATTAAACATATTGCTCTGTGTTCCAGTGGCCTGTTACCTCCTATTGAATATATTACTTGTGTTCCAGTTACCTATTACCTCCTATTGAACCTATTACTCTGTGTTCCAGTAGCCTTTTACCTCCAATTGAACCTACTGCTCTGTGTCCCAGTAGCCTATTAACTCTCATTGAAGTTATTGCGCTGTGTCCCAGTCACCTATTACCTCCTGTTGCATCTGTTGCTCTGGGTCCAGTGGCCTATTACCTCATATTTCTATGTGTTCCAGTTGTCTATTACCTCCTATTGCTCTGTGTTACAGTGTCATATTTCTTTATATTGCTCTGTGTTACAGTGGCCTATTACATCCTTTTGCTCTGTGTTCCAGTGGCCTATAACCTCCTATTGCCCTGTTTTCCAGTGGTTAATTCCTACTATTGATCCTTATGATCTGGTGGCCAATTGCCTATAACTTCCTTTTGATCTTATTGCTATGTGTTTTAGTGGCCTTATACCTCCTATTGAACCTATTGCTATGTGTATCTGTGGCCTATTATCCTATTGCTCTGTGTTCCAGTGGCCTATTACCGCCTATTACTCTGTATTCTAGTGGCTTATTACCTCCTATTGGATCTATTGTTCTGTGTTCCAGTGGCATATAACCTGCTATTGAATCTATTGCTCTGTGTTCCAATGGCTTTTTACCTCCTATTTAATCTATTGTTCTGTGTTCCAGTGGCCTATAACCTGCTCTTGAACATATTGCTCTGTGTTCCAGTGGCCTATTACCTCCTATTGAATCTATTGTTCTGTGTTCCAGTGACCTATAGCCTGCTATTGAATCTATTTCTCTGTGTTTCAGTTGCCTATTACCTCCTATTGCTCTGTGTTTCAGTGGCCTATTACCTGCTTTTGCTCTGTGTTCCAGTGGCTTTTACCTCATATTAAACAAATTGCTCTGTGTTCTAGTGACCTATTACCTCATATTGAACCTATTGCTCTGTTTTGCAGTGGCCTATTACCTCCTATTGCTCTGTGTTCCAGTGGCATATTAGCTGCTATTGTTTATTTCTCTCTGTTCTTGTTACCTATTACCTCCTATTGCTCTGTGTTCCAGTGGCATTTTACCTCATATTGAATCTATTGCTCTGTGTTCCAGTAACCTATTACCTCCTATTGAACCAACTGATATGTGTTTCAGTGGCCAATTACCCCCTATTGAACCTATTGATCTATGTTTCAGTTGCCTATTACCTCCTTTTGAACCTATTTCTCTGTGTTCCAGTTGCCTTTTACCTCCTATTGCTCTGTGTTCCAGTGTCCTATAACCTCCTATTGCTATGATTTCCAGTGGCCTTTTACCTCATATTGCTCTGTGTTCCAGTGGCCTGTTACCTCCTATTGAACCTATTGCCTTGTGTTCCAGTAACCTATTTCCTCCTTTTCCTCTTTATTCAAGTAACCTATTACCTCCTTTTGAATCTTTTGCCATGTGTAATAGTGGCATTTTACCTCTTATTGAGCATATTGCTCTGTGATTCATTGGTCTTTTTACCTCCTATTTAACATATTCCTCCAGTGGCCTATTACCTCCTTTTTCTCTGTGTTCCAGTTGCCTATTACCTCGTTTTGCTCTGTGTTTCCAGTGGCCTTTTACCTCCTGTTGAACCTGGCTGAGGACCTGAAGGTGGAGATGAAGATGAAGAACAAGAACGCCATCAAGATGCTGGTCAAGTCACTGGAGAGAGACAACTTTGAGCTGCTCATTCTGGTCGTCTCCTTTCTCAAGAAACTCTCCATCTTTGTGGAGAACAAGATAGAGATGGTGAGCTTAGTTCTGCTGCAAAATTTTCACGTTTTAATTTAGTTGGGGTCATGTTGAAGAAATTAAATGAACTATCATAAGTACTTTCCATAAATACTTTTCTCTTTAATGACCGTTCAATTATGTTATTTATAAAAAGATTTTGTCAATTAGACATAGTAACAGGTGTTTGTGTCTTAGACAAAAAAATGTTTAACAAGCATAAAATGGTCAGTGTTATGTTGTGGATTTAATTTTTTAGTCAGATCTCCCTATATAATTCATTTATGTATGACAATAAAAGCATTTATATTGATACATAGAAAAATTAAACTTTTAGAGATTATTGTGAGTTATTAATGTCAATAAAATAATTATTTGTAAAAAAAATCGGTACACTGTGATGACAGTTACCCATTTGTTGTTTTAGGGTCATTATATCAGATTGGTATTATTACCTCAATTATTTGTGTTATAGATTTTGCCTAATATTTTTGTTTTTCAAAAAAAAAACAGAGTCGCGATCGTTCTACTTTTCAAACAAATGGGCTGAGTTGAACATTATTGGCATTGACTTGATTATATTTATGCCCCTGAAGGTGGGCATATAGTGATCACACTGTCTGTCTGTCTGTCCGTCTGTCCATCCGTCTGAAATTCCGTCACACTTTGCGTTTAGGTTTCGAAAAATTTGGAAAAAGGGGGCATATGTCATCCTACGGTGACAAGCCTTGTTGTTATAGATTTTGCCTAAATTTTTAAATGAGAAAAAGAGTCTCAGTCTTTTTAACTTTTCAAACAAACAGGCTGAGTTGAACATCATTGAGAAGTTGACAAAGCTGGTACCGTGTGAACACGAGGACCTCCTGAACATCACGCTGCGTCTCCTCCTCAACCTCTCATTTGACCCGGACATGCGCAGCAAGATGATCAAGTTTGGACTGCTTCCTAAATTGGTGTCACTGCTCAGTAAGTGCTTTTATCTTGAATTTCAAAACTTAAACTTGTGGCAATTTTGAACTATATTTACAGGTGCAAGGGTAAATGAAAAAAAAAAATACTTAAACATGTGAAGCTATTAAAATACAGTTTAAAAACTTAAACATGAAAAGCTCTTAAAATATAGTTTTTAATTCCAACAAAACATGTTGATAATAACATAATTTATCAAGATGATTAAGTTTGTGTTGCTCCCAAAACTGGTGTCACTGCTCAGTGAGTGTTTGTGTTATGAATTCTAAAAAAAAATGTGGGAAACATTTCAGTCTTTATTTCAAATGCTTTATCAAAACCACAAACTTGCGGCTGTTTTGAACCATATTTACAGATACAAAGGTAATTTAAAAAAAAACAAACATGTGAAGCACTTAAAATACAGTTTTCATTTTCTATAACAGAAATACAGGTTGACTATAACATGATAAAGAATTTTCACCAAAATATTGTTAACTAGTTGCTTTTTACAACTCTTCGCCATTTTAAAGTGGTTTGTTTTGTTTCAGTAGTAATGTTTGATGCTCAAACTTTAAAGCTATAACTTATTGTCCCCTACCGGATTCACCGGAGGGGACTTATGGTTTGCGCTCCGTCAGTCTGTCAGTCAGTCTGTAACAATTTTCTGGATCCTGCGATAACTTAAAAAGTTCTTCATATTTTTTCATGAAACTTGAAACATGGATAGATTGTGATATGGATATTATGCACGTCATTTCATTTTGTTCCTACGTCAAAAATTATGGTTGCTATGGCAACAAATAGACTAGAAACACTGCTGAAAATGGTGGTTTTCTGGATCCTGCAATAACTTTAAAAGTTCTTCATATTTTTTCTGAAACTTGAAACATGGACAGATGGCAATATGGACATTATGCACGTCATTTCATTGTGTTCCTACGTCAAAAATTGTGGTTGCTATTGCAACAAATATATTTTATTTTTTTTAAATCTGACAATAGTGGAGCTAGTAGGGGGCATCATTGCTTGGCAATAATCTTGTTTTAATCATGTATTGACTATTCACTGTATTAAACAATGAAAAACATCTCATAAAAGAATTGTGTACAATTCCTAACAGTATTTCTTGGTCCAGACAATGAAAACCACATAGTTAGTTTAACCTTTTTATTTTAGCTTGATTGCATCAAAAGCCAAAGGCGGTTTCCTAATCAAAGAGTTATAGTATTAAAGACCACATACTTTTAGTGTTGTGTATCCTCTACTCTCTTATTCCAGACAATGAAAACCACAAGCTGATAGTGCTGTGTATCCTCTACCACATCTCCATGGATGACAAGTCCAAGTCCATGTTCACATACACAGACTGTATCCCCATGGTGATGAGAATGCTGCTTGAATCCCCCGAGAACCCTGACATCGAGCTGCTGTCCCTGTGTATCAACCTGGCCGCAAACAAACGCACTGCCCAAATCATCTGCGAGGGCCAGGTAATTCTAGTTTAAACTTAGTAATTTTAGCTGGATTGCATTGAAAGCCTAAGGCTTAATGAAGCACTCAGTCTCTCGAGTCTATTTCCTGGGTAGAATTAGTACTTGGTATTTTTGGGGAGGATCTACAGAATGCTCCCACAGGGGGGTAGGAACCAGTGACCTCCTTGTTGAAAGGCAGACATCATATCCCCCATGCCATGGTGACCATTATTCTATGTAATTTAATTGAGGAATTTGTTTTTTTCAAGTGCTGATAAGGGGGGCAATAGTTCAACAGGAAACATGTTCATGTAACAATATACAGGCATTGGCTTTTGGTCGAATATTTTAGGGGGAAATTTTTTTTTTTAAGTAATACAATGGGGCACAAAACTTAATGGATTTTGATGTTATGACTATTCCCATAATTGTTCATTATTAATATGATGTGAAGCAGTGCCTTAATGTCTGCCTACATGTTACTTATTGCATTATAATTTAATCCTCTGTGTTTTCTGTTATTTTCATTCCCATTTGCCGTACTTAAATTCAAATAAAGAAATGTCATGAGAGGTAATCCACTAAAAATATACTATTGATTTAAATAAGCCCCTTTCTGGTAAAACTGGGCTTAATGAATGTGCATAAAGTGTCATCCCAGATTAGCCTGTGCAGTCTAAACTGGATTTCCGTTTAGTAGGGACTTCCTTCAAACGAAAAATTCCTTTAAACCGAAAAGTGTCGTCCCTAATCTGGGACGACACTTTACGCTCTTGCATTAAGCCAGCCCAGTTTTCCTAGAACAAGTCTCAAAAGATCTCTATTTTGTTTCCTTCAGGGTTTGAAGATGTTAATGAAAAGGTCGTTCAAGTTCCGAGATTCCCTGCTGATGAAGATGATCAGAAACATATCGGAGCATGATGGGCCCACCAAAAACCTGTTCATAGTAAGCTGTTAAGTCTTGGATCTTTTCATGCTTTGCATACTTAAATGCTTTACAACTTCATAGTGTTGTTCAGAAACAATTTATCTACCGGTATGTTTGATTTAACACTTATCATTTTGCACTTTTATGAGCAAACTACTTAGTTAGCAAAAAAACAATAGCACCAATTTCCAAATTATATTCAAAACAACGCAATTGTTCTCAATTCGCATAATTCATAGATATGGTGTCCTCCTAGCGACCAGGAGGTAATGAATTAGATCCCCACTCTGGGACATTCTTTAGATCTCCCCCCAAAACACCAAGTACTGGTTCTACCCAGGAAAGACAATCTTTAAATGAAAAAAAATACATCCATCGTTTGAACATATACAGGCTTCAACTTGTGATTTTGTCATTAAAAAAATGTTCTTCATGAAGAATGATGTAGATAGAAGTGGTTAACACCAAGTTTGACTGAAAATTAAGCAATATTTGAATATTCCAATTTAAAGCATATTCTTTATTCTTAGACTTAAGTCAAAATATTGTTCGGTGTATGTCAGGACTACATCAGTGACCTAGCGGAGGCCGTACTCAGCCCAGAGGAGGATGACTTTGCCCTGGAGTGCCTGGGGGTGTTGGGCAATCTCACCATACCGGACCTGGACTATGAACTCATCCTCAAGGAGTACCAGCTCATACCCTGGATCAAGAAGAGGCTGCAGCCAGGTACCGGGGCTATTAGTTTTTTGTTTGAGCTTTGTTTTGCAAAAACCGGGTTTAATGCATGTTCGTAATGTGTCGTCCCAGATTAGAGTAATCAGGGACCACACTTTCCGCCTAAATTGGAATCGCTTAGAAGACACTTCCTTGAAACAAAATACTTTAAAAGCGGAAAGTGTTGTCCCTGATAAGCCTGTGTGGAATGCACGGTCTTATCTGGGATTACATTTTATGCACATGCATTTAGCACAGTTTTCCAAAAGAAGGCTCATTTTATTCCATAGTTCATTGTTTTTTCTGTGATATTTTGACAGACAATAGCATAATTACCTGTATCCATTCGAGGGTAAGTGTGAGGTTCGGCTAACCCTCAAACCGCTTTAAACCTCCAATCATTTGCAGTGAAGGTTCCAAGGCTGTGATCCCAGTTTTTATCAATTTATGATATGTTCAGTTGGTGTTCTATTATAAAACTAGGGTTTAAGTACAAAACAAATCTCTCCTGAAAGTGTTCCTGGAGTTAAATTGTTTGCTATATTAAATACTACAACAGTTTGATTTGTGCTGTGTATATGCAGTAGAATATATCCTTATAACTATTTTCAATGTTGTAATATTTTAGTATTCAGAGACTGTTAGCACTAGAGCTATTTTTTGTTATGTGGATGAAATTTATTTGTGATCTTTCGTGGCCCTAGTTTGTGTGACAATTTTGTGTAGATAACTTTGTAGCTTAATATCTTCTACAGATGAACCATATTTCAGTGGATACTAATAATTTTAAAACCTATTCCCTAAGAGTACATTAAAATGATGTTTTTAGTATTTGATTTACGTCTCACGTTTTGGCATTCATGTTTTCATTTTCTGTCTGCATTGGCACATTTGATTTTAGTTGTTTAAGATGTGCTTCTGATCTGTATTTAATTCTTGGGTAAGTTTGAGGTTTGCTAGCCCTCAAACTGGTTCAAACCCATAATGACCGTTCCAAGGCAGTGATCCCAGTTTTCATCAATTTATTTTGAGTTGGTGTTCTGTTATAAAAGTAGTCTTGACTCTTGTTTCAGACAAGTCATGTAAGGTGTTTGTTTTCAGGAGCAGCAGAGGATGACCTGGTTCTACAGGTGATCATACTTGTTGGTACAGTCTGCAATGATGACATCAGTGCCAAGATGTTAGCAGAGTCCAACATCATACACAGTCTCATAGAGCTACTCAATGGTAAGGGAAGTTAATCAGTGGTAGGGGATGTAACTCAGTAGTAAGGGTAAGTTACTCAGTGGTAAGGGGAAGTTACTCAGTGGTTAGGGGACGTTACTCAGTGGTAAGGGGAAGTTACTCAGTGGTAAGGGGAAGTTACTCAGTGGTAAGGG
>VMBQ01001261.1:139264-166242 GCA_007657795.1 Dreissena rostriformis
GGGGGGGGGGGCTACTCATTGGTAATGGGGAGCTTCTCAATAGTGAGGGGGAGCTACTCAGTGTTGTTCAATTGTCAGAAAAATGAAGAAATTTGTGTTTCAACAACAACACATATTTAATGTTATAAAAGAACTCCTAAGAATTCTGAGTAACATAAAAAATAATTATGATCATGTATAATTTAATGTAATCCCAGTTTTTGAAAATGAATACAAAGAAATGATGTTATTATTATATTTAGTTTAAGTGACCTTTTCTAAGATTTATTGCAGTTATTATACCCTGCAAACAAAGTTTGGGATGAATCTGTTTGTCCTCATAATTATAATGTTATCATTTTGTGATCGAAACGACATCCACATTTCTTAAGCTTTAATTCTACATGTCACATGCTTCCAAACATCTGAAAATCAAACCATCAATTGTGAATTTGTGGACTGTATTTGGAAAAAATCTATCATTTTGCCATTGGGAATAGGATAGGAAAAGTCCTGTCTTGAAAAAAAAAACATAAAAAAAAATTGTACTAGATGTTTACATGTGTAATAAGTTGAGACCCATTTCTACTGACAATACGCATAACAAACTATTTATATGTGAAGTTGGAATAAGACATCAATCTTTTTCCAAATTCACATAATACATTGTTACCTGTATTTCAGCCAAACAAGAGGACGATGAGATGGTCTGCCAGATAGTGTATGTGTTCTATCAGATGATATTCCACGAGTCAACACGGGAGGTCATCATTAAAGACACACGTATCCTTTATGTTTGCAAACAATATTATTTGTGGTGTAGTAACCCTGAACAAAATGTGTTGCTGCTTTTTAACTGTTTTATTTGCTCAGATCGATGAGTGAACATTTTTCTTCCAATTTTAATGTCCCCCAGTCTATACTGGGGGACCAGTCTATACTGGGGAACATATTGTTTTTGCCTTGTCTGTTGGTTTTTTGTTGCTTTGTTTGTTGCTTTGTTGGTTTGCTCAAACTTTAACATTGGCCATAACTTTTGCAATATTATAGATAGCAACTTGACATTTGGCATGCATGTGTATCTCATGGAGCTGCACATTTTGAGTGGTTAAAGTTCAAGGTCATCCTTCAAGGTCAAAGGTCAAATATATGGGTCAAAATCGCTCAAAAGGGGACATAGTGTTTCACAAACACATCTTGTTCCAAATATTTTTTAATGCGAAAGATCATAATTAAAGACACACAAATCCTTGGACTCGACATTATAATTGTGTGGTTAAGTGACCCAAAATTTTGGATTTTAAGATTAATTTTGGTGAAGAAACCCTGAACGAAATTAGTTTTCTGGTTTTTAAATGTTGTATTCCTCAGATTGATGATTATAAATGTTATCAGGTTGCTTTAATTTTTTCCAAATATTTTCAAATATTTTTTTTTTTAAATAAGACTGCAGCTTTTTGGTTTTATATAAGGGTGATTGTATGGGTAGAATCCAGTGTTGATAAGACTTAAGCTTTTGTTGTTTTTTAGGGTGCTTATGTGCTTAGAATCCAAAGCGACTTTTATAATGTTCAGTGTGATATATTGTGTAATTGTTTATTGTTGATATATTTCCTGAACCACTCTCAGAAGCCCCTGCCTATCTGATAGACTTGATGCATGACAAGAACTCGGAGATCCGTAAAGTCTGTGATAACACCCTGGACATCATATCTGTAAGTGACCACTATCTATTGCTCCATTGTTGTTTTACCCTCAGTTTTGATAAGAAGTCACTAGTGATTTATAAATCAGTACTGTCTGGGATTTCATCCTCACTCAGCTTTATCTGTGAGAAAAAAATGTCAGATTTATAATTTTCTATCAATTAACCAAGTGCTGGTTGAATCTCTGAAATACGGTAATTTCAATGTGTGAATTTGGTGTTATAATGATAATGCATTAGTAATATTTATTTTGACATAATCATAATTATATATTGGTGCTGAAAACTTGTTTATCTTTGCTTAGCAATCTTAAGTTTAGGTTGTCTTCTGATTCAACATACATTGTATGAAAACCTGTATAAAACGATGATGTATTTAAAAAAGAGCTGCTTAAGTTACAGAAGTGCCTTTTTCTAAGTTTACAGGTTCATCAGTCTCATCTTATGTTACTATGATCATTGATGTTAATTTTTCAGAACTGACTTTTAAAAGGGTTATATATTAAACTGCTATGTTCAAACAACATTTTCATGTATTTGCGAATTGGCAAATTTGACTAAGATTTTGAGTGGGAGGCATTCATCATGGCACTTGTCCATCTGTACATCCATTGTACGTCTCCAAGCTTTTGTTTTCAACGCCTCGTCAACTACTGGGTGGAACTTACTCAAACTTTCACAGTTGAATGATGATTGTAAAGAAAGGAGTTTTGACTGAGACCAGTTAAGGCTGAATTATGGCTATTTGTCTGTCAGTCCACTATGGAATACGTATGGTGGATTTGTTTGTTCCCAACACATGTTTTGGGGGCATCTGTGTCTGAGCCACATTTCTATTTTCTTGTAATTTTTTCTCAACACACTATGTCATATAATCTGATTGCCAACATTAAATAAAGACCAATCCAAGGAGATCATGTGTGTATTTTCTTACCATGTGTCGTCACCAGAAAAAATATTTTGCTACTTATATCGGCTTCCACTGTGTCGAAAGTTTTTTTTAATAACAGAGGGGAAAAAATATCTGGTTAGAAAAGTGCAAGGCTTATTTCCACCAAAGGCTTATTGTCCTAAGACACATATCTTACAGTACCGACAGATTTTAAGTGAAGAGTGGCTGACACCCTGAATTCATTGCCACAAAGTATCTCTTTGAATGTAATGGCCTTCATTGTCATGAGTTCCTTTTTCCAGTATATATTATATTGAATCAAGCTTTATAATGCAATAAAGTTCTGGTGCCAAAAAAAGTGCAAAATGTGTATGACAACCTGAATATTCCTTCAGATAGTCAAATTATATATTTACCATACATGGGCAATTTAATATATTGATTTTGATACAAAAATAGGCCAGGGTGTTCCAGTGGAAGTAGTGTAGGGTATATTCAGTGCCTCACACCAAGCCTCATACTCTAATAATCTCATCTCTGTTGCTACCACTACTAATGCCAGTTAAATATATTTGAGCCACGCTCTATGAAAACGGGGCTTAATGCCTGTGCGTTAAGTGTCCTCCTAGATAACCTGTTGAGTTTGCTGATTTATTTTCTTTCTTTAATTCCTGATTGATAAAATGGGGCTTAATGCATGTGCGTAAAGTGTCGTCTAAGATAACCCTGTGAAGTCCGCAGTTGTAGGGAAAACTTGTTTAGGTGGAAAGTTTTGTCCCTGATAAGCCTGTGCGAACTGCACAGGCTAATCTGGGACAACACTTAATACACATTTATTAAGCCCTGTTTTCCCAGAGCAAGTACTCTTTACAATCAATCAGGAATTCGATGAGGAGTTGGCCACAGCAATAAAGGTTTAAAAAAAAAATTATTGGAATAAACTAAAAAATAAATTAAAATAAAAAATAAAAGTAATATTTATTTCAATCCATCAGGAATTTGATGAGTGGGGCAAGAAGATACAGCTAGAGAAGTTCCGTTGGCACAACTCTCAGTGGCCGGAGATATAAAATCTGGGAGAAGGGGGCTTAATGCCTGTGCAAAAAAAAATCATAAAAGCATAAAGTGTCGTCCCTGCACATGCATTAAGCCCCATTTTCCCAGAGCGAGGCTCAAATCAATTTTTCAGGAATTTGAGGAGGAGTGGGCCATGGACATCCAGTGGAAGCATGGTGTATTGCTTGCCTCTTACTTTAAACTCAAATGTTATTGCTGCCACAATAAACTTATTTTGAAAATATATTCTTATTAATCAGGAATTTGATGAGGAATGGGCCAAGAAGATACAGCTAGAGAAGTTCCGCTGGCACAACTCGCAGTGGCTGGAGATGGTGGAGTCCAGGCCCGGGGACGAGATGGCAGACCCGTACATGTACCCAGAGGAGGGCTACGAGGGATACCTGCAGGACGCCGACATACTGGACCACCCGGACCTCTTCTATCCTGGTAGGTTTTTGTTTGGAATTAAGGTCCCACATTAGACAAATATCACACTTGAGTCCTCTATTGGCCAAAGTACATACAGACCATACATGACCTCCCTGACGTCTTCCATCCTGGTAGGGTGTCTTTGGAAATCTACAGGTCAAAGTATAGAAAAAAAAATATTGCCATGATTCACGGTGCTTTCACGCAAATCTTGCAATGACATCAACTGGACATTTGAATAATTGCATTGATTGATTGGGCAACATTAAATCTGATCACAGTAATTGTGCAATAGAAGCAAAATGACATTCAGCTATACTATTACTACATATAGATGATAATGGATTGGCCAAACCTATTCTATCCAAGTAGGTTTTGTTTTGACCTGAATTGGTCAAGATTCACTCTGACCATTCTGGGTACGTTTTAATTTGAACTCTATAGGCCAAAGTACAAACAGAACATACTCAACCAGACTAACGTCTTCTATTGTGGTAGGTTTTGTTTATTGACCGAATTTGGGCTGTCGGTATACAGATAATTTATTTGTGTGAAAAAAAGTTTGTACTGGCTACATCTACATATATACTGGGGTATATATAAAATATTAACAGCTTTTGACTACTTGATATGAACACCAATTAATGCAATGTTGGTATTGCAGGCCCCAAAGGTACAACACGTCCTATATAGAGAAGTATTGCATGTAAGCATTTGACTTTAATTAGAAACGCATGGGTCTTTATAGATTGAATTTAAGAAGCGTAATGACATGGCAGCTTTTAAAGCTTTGGTAATCCTTTCTTTTGCTGTATAGCATGTTTTAATTTTACTAGGAGGGCGTTGGTCTTTATCAAGAACAGGTTCTGTTGTTCTGTTCTTCAGTCTGTGGTTTGCGTTTAAGTAGACATTTGCATCTGTAATTTCATTTTAAAATACTTTTTTTATCCCCTTCTATATTGGAAAACAGGTTGATATAAATAAAAGGAAAACATTTCTGTATGTTTTCTGCATGTCTTGCTTCTTAAATCTAAGCCATGTGCTATCAAAAAATGCCTAAGGGCAAATTTACCAGTTTTGGTTGAAGTATGTCTAAAAAGCATGTTTGTTGATAATATATAGCAGTTTATCGATTTTCTTTGCTATTTAAGTAAAAAAAAATCCATTTGTAAACAAATGTTTCAAATAATAGATTGGGGTATACTGTTGGTCGGGGTTTGGGTAGGATGGTGTTAGACAAGGATTAATGATCAATAACTTGAAATCAAGACCTTGTATGGGAGTTTTATGGGTGACAAGGTCAAGGTCACAGTAACTGAAAATAGAACAATGGTTTTCTCTAAATAAATTGATAATGAATTGCGGTATTGTAATGAAATGTAATAGCTAATATCTGGCTTGGTAATGGAATGGGTAGGGTCAAAGGTGGAGTTAAAAATAATGGACAAATGGCTTGCACTTAATCAAGACGATTTCAGCATTGTTATTAAACTGGGTGCATATGATGGCATATGGGGTTGGTGGGGTCAAGGTCAAGTTTCTAGTTACTTATAATGGTTTGCTGTCAAAACATGGAGTCACTTCACCTATTTTTATGAAACATTATACATAAGATACATTATATCAATACCTGTTTTCTGATTGCTTATTGGGATTGGGGGTCGATGTGTGAGTGACCTTTACTAACATAGACAAAATGTTTTTATGCCCCCTTCTTTGAAGAAGAGGGGGTATATTGTTGTTTGCCTGTCTGTCTGTCATTCTGTCCCAAAACTTTAACCTTGGTCATAACTTTTGCAATATTGAAGATAGCAGCTTCATATTTGGTATGCATGTGTATCTCATGGAGTTGCATATTTTGAGTGGTGAAAGGTCAAGGTCATCCTTCAAGGTTAAAGGTCAAATATATGGGTCAAAATCGCTCAAAAAGGGGCATATTGTTTGACAAACACATCACTTGTTCTCTCTTAAACTTGAGAACAAACTGGGCTATTGTAATTTATTTATATGTTATATAAATACTTAACTTTCATATAAAGTGTCAGGGTCAGTATTGCTAAAAATAAAAAAATGAAAAATATAAATATGGAAACACTTAGTGTTCAGAAGTCAACTTTGGCCATACAAGAGCATGCTTTTGACAAAAGTGTATTTTTGAGACAAAAGTAGAAAGTACAGTACAGGCACCGCGTACTTAAACAAAAACGCCTGTCCGCGGTGTTCACTTTTCGCTAAGGGTGACATTTCGCGGGGGGCGGACACGCAACTGACCGCGGTGTTCGGCGAACACCCGAAATCGCCGCGATTGCACGCTATCGTTAACGGGAACACCCGTTATCACTGCGATGCCGCGCAGCCACCGTAAAAAACCTGTCTGCGAGGGTCAATCACGCGTTTTAAATGTTAATGTACACAAGAAAATCATATACTACATGTAGATATTATGCGCACATGTATGCGTACTTAAATTCGGACAGTACGTGAAGTTGGAAATGTAAATAAAGCGTTTAGATGATCAATACTATTAACTCTTATGGTGTTAATCAATACAATTGCCCTTTTTGTTTGCACAAAATTTGGTTTCATTTCTCCCGATTTCCAGAAAATGACTTGTACATGTACATGTTGCATGAAATCTAAATATAGCGTGTTACAGCGTATTTGATTTTTATTTTATTCGGATGAAATGTNCATGTTGAGCATCCCTAGGTCATGGGACAAAAGAATTGTTAAAAAAAATTTGATCACATAACCAAGATGGCCGCCATGACCATATATGGTAAAAACCTTAAAAAATCTTCTTGTCAGAAACCGCTCATCAGATTTTCAAAAAATTTCACAGGGATGACCTTTGAAGGCTCCCCTGAAAAAGTTGTTCAAAGAAATTTGATTCGTCAAAAAACATGGCCGCAGGAGCTCGTTGAACTTTGCATGTTTATTCGTTTTTGCCTATTTTGTGAAAACTTTCAAAAATCTTCCACATTTTTTGTCCGATCCTTTCCAAATTTGCACAGTGTCTTTATATCAATGAGGACACGAACCCTACAAAAAATGAGCATTATTGGTCCATGAAGTACAGAATTACCTCCCCTTGAATTGAGAAAATGGTGTTTATGCAATAAAGTCCAAATTTTTCATCCAATTCTTTCCAAACTTGTAAGGATTTAGCATGGTTCAAACAAGGGAAACAACTACGGTTTATGCATGTTCTTTTTATTACAGATTTGCCTCCCTTTAATTCATTTAAAATCTCATTTTACAGCAGAGATTCCAAATCTGACCTGTAAATGAGCCCCATATTTACTGCCAGTGCTAGGTTACCTTTTCCCATTTGATCATTCTTAAGTATTGGTCTTGTTTTCAGAATAGTCTAGTTTCTTTTGCTCTCAGGTGAGCGCCTTAGGGCCTGATGGCCCTCTTGTTATTCTTGAATCATCAAATGCCTTTGAAAAAATATGGATGACTCCTTAGACCCATAAAACTGGGGGAAATTGATTGGCAGTAGATGGTCAGATATTTGTGTCGTGTTCTGAGAAAACTGGGCATAATTCATGTGCCTAAAGTGTCATCCCAGATTAGCCTGTGCAGTCCGCTCAGGCTAATCAGGGACGACAATTTCCGATTTTATGGAATTTTTCGTTTAAATGATGTCTCTTCTTAGCAAAAATCCAGTGTAGGCGGAAAGTGCTGTCCCAGATTAGCCTGTGCGGACTGCACAGGCTAATCTGGGACAACACTTTATGCACATGCATTTTGCCCAGTTTTCTCAGAATACGACACATTTTATCAGATACTTATTTACATCTTTTAATGAAAAACATTCACAAATGGATTTAATCAAAATTTTGTTTGTTATATAGGATTCAAAATATTGCATATGTTTGTCAAGGGTTCAAAATCTTTCCTACACAAGCATTTATCTAGGATTCAAAATCTTTCCTACGCATGTACTTATCTAGGATTCAAAATCTTTCCTACGCATGTACTTATCTAGGATTCAAAATCTTTCCTACACATGTATTTATCTAGGATTCAAAATCTTTCCTACACATGTATTTATCTAGGATTCATAATCTTTCCTACACATGTATTTATCTAGGATTCAAAATCTTGTCTATATAAATATACATGTATATATCTAAGATTCTAAGCAAGCAAAGTTAAAAATTTCAGTGCATGGCTTACAGATTTGTTCTATTAACAATTCCTGTTTAATTACAATTCCACCAGACATGTTATATCCGGTTGTGTGTCTGTTCACAGATGGGTATGATCCAGCCCTGGTCATGGACGGACACCTGACACCAGAGTACATAGACGAGAATGGAGTGTACGGGTACGTTATTGTAGTGGTCTTACTTTCTTTAAGCTATCTTAATGTGATGTGAAAATGTGCCACAATCCTTTTCATAGTATAATTGTGTACATGGTAAAAAAATTGGTTTTGGTCATAATTACACAATTTGTTTATACTATATTGAAAGAGTAATGAAATACGTATTTCAGGATGCTTGAATTGCTCATCACCCTGTTATTCTGTATCTTACATGTTCTTTATTTATTAATCACTTCGGCTCATAATTTGATACAGAATGAAATAATAACAATACCCTGCAGCATTTAACCATGTGAAATGTTTTCCCACTAACAGTAGTTTACTTTTAAGTCTCCAAAATCTTAAAAGTTATTGCCCTAGTACATGTACGAAGGATTTTATGTTAATGATTGACCAAGTGAGAATAATCATCAATCTTGGTGAGAAGCATTAATCGATCATTTAAACATAATACTGACAACATTTATTTAAAGGCGTAATTTCCAAACAGTTCATACACCAATCCATTTCTTTTAGCAACTTGTGTTTAATATTATAGTATGGTAAGGAATATTAATGGGATAGTTTTCATACATAGGGGGTTCATTGGGATATGAAAAACAGGTCACGACTCCTGATTATTCAATCGGAATGCAGCATTTACATATAAATAAAAAAGTTTTTAATTATATCTCTATTGGCTCTTATATATTTTCAAACTAGTGATACAAATCCACGATAAAAGCTTCAGGAATAATTATAAATATGTGGTGTTTGACATTCACAATTGTTAACTATGAACTTGAACTTGAACTTTATTTCGTTATGAAAAATACAACACAGTCAAAATTTCACCAAACATGTTTTGTGTTGTTGGCCATTTGTAATCGCTGAACTAATTTTACAAGAGTTTCAATATAGTGAACTAATTTTGCAAAAGTTTCAATATACTGTACTAATTTTTCAAAAGTTTCAATATACTGAACTTATTTTGCAAAAGTTTCAATATACTGAACTAATTTTGCTAAAGTTTCAATATACTGAACAAATTTTGCTAAAGTTTCAATATACTGAACTAATTTTTCAAAAGTTTAAATTTACTGAACTAAATTTTCAAAACTTTCAATATACTGAACTAATTTTCTAAAGGTTTCAATATACTTAACTAATTTTTGAAGAGTTTCAATATACTGAACTAATTTTGCTAAAGTTTCAATATACTGAACTTATTTTGCAAAAGTTTCAATGTACTGAACTTATTTTGCTAAAGTTTAAATATACTGAACTAATTTTGCTAAAGTTTCAATATACTAAACTAATTTTTTCAAAAGTTTCAATATAGTACTGAACTAATTTTTCAAAAGTTTTCAATTTACTGAACTAAATTTTCAAAACTTTCAATATACTATACTAATTTTCCAAGAGTTATACTATTTTGAATAATTTTAAAGTTAAGAGTTTCAATAAACTAAACTAGTATCAAAGAGTTTCAATGTACTGAACTAATTTTCCAAAAGTTTCAATATTCTGAACTTGTTTTCCAAGAGTTTTAATATTCTTAACAAATTTTCCAAAAGTTTTAATTTACTTTACTCATTTTCCAAAAGTTTCAATATTCTGAACTAATTTTCCAAAAGTTTCAATTATATATAAATAACTCATTTTCCAAAAACTTATACACACAAAAAAACAGCATTTTATATTAATTTCAGTTACGGCAATGAATACGAGCCATACGCTCGCCCAGACTCCAACATGGGCTTCGTCAATGGGTCCGCAGGCGGGTACAGAGGAATGGACGAGTATGGCCCCCCGCCCATGGACGAGTACGGGCGACCCATACACACTGATGAGTACGACGACTACCCACAGAACTACCACTACGGGCCGCCCGAGGTCGCGGAGGATGGCGAGGAGGGTTACGGTTACCCTGGTTACCACCAGGGCATGAGATAACATCAAAAACTTGTCTTACACTAAATTATTTTTCATATGGGTAAATATTTTATCTGAATGTTTGTCTAGGTCTAGTTTAAACTGGGTCATGTGAAGTGAAAAAAAGAAGGTCATTAGCTCAAATCTACAATTATTGTTGTACCATTTGAACTCAGATGGTAACAGATACGGATACCACAAGAGCATGAGATAACATCAATGAATTGTTTTGCACTTATTAAAATTTTTCATATGTGTACAAACTCAGAAAACACCATAAACTTGTCTTACACTAAATTAATGTTTCATATGTGTAAATACTTAGATAACATCATAAACTTGTCTTACACTAAATATATTTTTGTTCATATGTGTAAATACTTATTCTGAATGTTTGTCTTGACCATAGTTTAAACTGGGTCTTGTAAAGTGAAAAAAACATGGTCGACAGCTTGGATCCACAACAATTGTTTTTGTTTTTTTAATCCAGATGAGCACTATAGAGACAACATAGTCCTCTGTTTATTGTTCATGATACTTTTATAATTGCAATTTTTGCTGAACCTCTGAGAATCTGTGCCTGATGTAAAGTGAAGCAGTATTCAATGTTTAATGTTTAATCAATGTTTAAGTAACATACATTATTTCATCCACATACTATTTCAATATTATATAAATGCACTGAACTTAAGAAACCCAGTTACTGTGAATGCTCATTTCCCCATGAACTAATCAGACGAGGCTATTCAAACTGCATTACATATGTTGAAATAGGTTGTACAGTTCTATTTCAATAATGATTTTCAAGAATGCAATTTCTAAAGAATGCCATACCATTTCAAACATTCGGCAATGATCTAAACATGTATCATCATTATGTTTGTTTTAAGCTTTAAGTATGAACTACAGCATAATTAATAATTCAAAGGCATTCTTACTTTACATTTTAACCTGTAGCTGTTGTTGTATTATGATAACTGTTTTACTTGATTGATATTTCACAAAATGTTGAAAATGCTTCTCTCAGTATATCGTCGTAATTTCAAATCTGAGTGTGCTTTTTTATGCTCGTCTCTTGACAGTACGTATTATGGGAACACCCACGTTGGATATGGTTGGGCGGGTGGCTTTCTGCTCTCCAACTTGTAGTTTTCCCCAAATCTCCACCTGACTTTCCAAAAATGTTTGCATACCATGGGGTCCATTTATTTATGATGGGCAAATATATATATCTGTCCATGACTTTGTTCTTGATTGTATTAGATTGCATGATAGATGATGATTGTTTAGCTCTATTCTCACATCTAGCGCTTATTCCGTCCATTGGAACATTTTATTTATTTATTTTACATTGATTATGATCTGTGTAAGTTTACACTTTGCTGATAACTTTTGTAATTCAAAAATAAATATTAAAATGTGTATTTTGTGTTATTAAAATCTTTTAATAAGAGTGTTGATATATGCATGTATCGCTCTGTACTGAGTAAGAAGATCGTTTATAAGAGGTGTACAAAAGTAAACATCCGCATTTCAACTCTTTTGTTGCAGTGGAGCAGTTTCGATAATTGTGAAAATTGTGTTGCTCTTAACTCTTACAGTGCTGGAACCGGATTTTGAAGGCCTTTGCAAACAGTTTGGATCCAGATGAGACGCCACAGAACGTGGCGTCTCATCAGGATCCAAACTGTTTGCTATTCAGATAGTATTCTTTGGAAAAAAATCGAAGAAAATGCTAATTTTAGCAATTCAGCAGGCGACATTTTAGCAGATGACAAATTTCCCAGATTGCAAATGGTTAATGTTTCAATAGTGAACATGATGATGAGGAAAAGGAGTACAAATGTTTTGATGATGATTCTGAATGAATAGGGATCTGAAAGATACCGAGTTGTCAACATTCGTGGTCATGTAAGCTTTATCTGATGATAATGATGTAAAGTAAGCGATGTATAAAATCACATTCAATGATTTTAAAACATTTCAACTGCCAGTGATATTTCCTGTAGGCGAACTATATATTGCTAATTTATTATCACGATTTTGCTCCGTGAATTACTATATTAAAAAAAAAAAAAACGCGTTTCGTGCATTGCATTTTTGATGTTTTATTAATGAAACAAACGTTCATCATTCAGGTTAGGTTATATTGTACTGTGTGTTTAGAAGATGTGCTAAACTTTGGTATATAACTTTTGGAAAAAAAACACATATGAAATAGTGATATATTAGTGATATTTCAATATCACTATTTCCTATTTGTTTTTTTGAAAAAGTTGCATACCAATGTTTTGTGCAGTAGGCTGAGTTAGGTAGGAGTGCTGGGAACCACTCAGGGTCCTCAAAAAATGCAGCCTCAGGCGCGGAAGAACCTTATAAACCTTGAAATACGCACCCAATCCGGTAGACTATTGCACGGTCACATGATAGGAATTGCCAGAGCTGTTTGGATCATATAAAGAGTATTATAACGAAGTTTTGATATATTTCGATTTAAAGATTTTCGAACAATCATCATTTCGAATTAAGAAATTTATAAAGCGTAACACACGCGAAAAAGTCGAATACGTTGGAATGATTCTTTTATTTTTGTAAAATTTTGGTACCACACGTGAATAACTTATGTTAAGTATAAAAAGCCAACTACAACAGTTCGGATGGTCGAGTGGTCCAAGACATTTTTTTTTTACCAAAAGGTCACTGGTTTGATGCTCGATGGAGCCATTTTTTTCTTTCTAAAATTCTATTATTTTCATTATAGTGAATCTTTACAGTTTGTTGATAAAAACCAAGCAATTTACGACATTTACTGACAAATCTAAACATTCCCAAATCTGTGAACGAGCCCCTTTAAAATATAGAGTAAAACTTAAGAACAAACATGGCAATAAAGGTCACATAATGTGATATTTTGTTGAAAGGCTTTTATGCATACGCGGCTATAAATAAACGAGAGACATTGGTATTTATTTCTTCATTTTATGTCTAACATTTTAATTTTAATGTTGTTCAAAACAATCTAGACCGTTTATGCAAAGAAACATATTGGATACATAAATTAAAAACTATGATTCCTAACGGTCTAAATAATAAACTGCTTTATGACATAAAATTATAGTGCATAAACATAATTTACATATACATTTGATGTTTGTCTATTACTATATTTTTCATTTTAACGCCAAATACTCGATCAATTATGTAAACCGATAAACTGAGCGTTAACAAACGAACCGTGTTTGTACAGTTTTTTGTCTTCTTATCGATCGTATCTTGACGATCGCACCGATCAATATTATTGGCTATGTTGAAATGTCGGATTTAAGCTTACAAGTAAACTGCAATAACTTACATAGATTACTTGGAGAAAGGTTATTTATTTGTTTTAACATGTGTGAGAATTCCTTGTACAAAAATGAATTGCGGATTGTTGAAGCAATGTGAGAAGGAAAGTGTACAAACTACAGTGACAGGGAACAACACAATTTTCTGTGATCCATGTTTATACGATAATGAAGACAGCGTAGCAGAAGCATTCTGTGTAGATTGTACTGAATATTTGTGCTCCATCTGCACTCGGAACCACGTGAAGAACAAAATTACGAGAAAACATGTAATAATAACACAGCCTAATGTGCCAACTGACAAGGTAACGTTTCTAGAAATGAAAACAATAACGACGTGCAGCATTCATCCGGAAAACAATAAAGAATTATTGTGCGTTGACCATGACCAATTTATATGCTCTTTATGTTTGGCTAGGTTTCATAGAAACTGTAAAATAATCGATGATCAATTCGAATGTGAGCTACAAATACAAAATGACTTCGGAGTAGCATTGCAAACTCTTGAAGAGTCTTCGAATGAACTTCAACAAACATGCGAAAACTATTTGACACAAGTGGCAGAAATAGAACGTGAAATAGAACACGAATGTGGTAAATTTGTAACAGATGTAAAGAAGGGTGTTAATAAAATTAACGACATCATTAAATCGCATTATTCCACTGTCATTGACAAAGACGTTAATGAAACCAGTGCCGAACTCAGTCGATTTGAAAATGTTCTTAAATGCATTAACAACAATCTAGCTTTGCTAACAGTAACCTTATCATTTGGACATCAAAGCGAACAGGCTGCCATCAAGAAAATTGTACAAGAAGCATTGATCGAAGCTCAGAAGCAAATCGAAACAAATCCTGTTAAAAATGAAACAAAACTTGGAAATTCACTAAAAGCTGCTTTGGATGATCTAGGATATCTACTGAAGATAACAACATGTTCAGATGATTTAGACCTTTTCGAGAACGCTGATAAGTTAAACAAATCTGGCAAGTATATAGATAATACAGTCCATTTTGTCCAGGAAATATTTGATACTTTTATGCCGAAAATGGGGAAGATAACTAATATGTAACTTAACATATACAAAAAAATGGTAAACAGGAAATATTTATTTAAATTGTTAATATTTTTTATACAAAACAGTACGAAAAATACATATAATTACATTACACAGGAAAGGTTCATATATAAAATAATAATTAGTATGTATAATTGTGAGCAGGTGCAGCTTTAAAGTAAGCAAAACATTTTTTTTAATAGGAATGTAGTTACTTTGAATAAGGATAAGAATGTAGCTACTTTGAATTAGGGAAGATTTTGACGTAAAATGTAGTAAATATATTTAATGAAACTAAAATATACAACAAAAATAGTAAAAAATTATTCTTTTTTTAATAAATTTATTATTTCACTCAAACAATTAACAAAAAGTAGTAAAAAGAGAATGATTATTTAAATTGTTGATGTAACTTTTATGTAACTAAACAAAAAGTATCCAAACAAAGTAAAACTACTTAACTGAAAAAATAAAGGGAAACTATTTTTTAATTATGTTTAAATGAAGAAAAAAAATGAGAATTCTTTAATTATTTATTGCGTAAAAGTGTCTGTTGTTGACCAAAGGTTATATTTTATGTACACAAAATGCAGCATTTTTGACAAATTACAAGTACTTTAAATTGCACTTTGACCATGTTAACTAGTGTATCCTTGTTGCAATCGATACTGGTCATTTTGACACCTTTCGTTTGGTATAAAAGCATAGTCTTTTAGTAGTAAAGTCTCTTTCCTTTATTTTATTTCAATAAACATCTAGTTAAAAAAACGTGTACTCTTCGTGGATAAAGCTTCTCGGAAGCAGTAGGTTACCACTAGTAACATGTAGGACAAAATTAATATACATGTAATACTATTAATCCCTGAATAAATCACGAATATCTGCGCCATAACAAAACAATAGTGAGTAAAGATTCGCGCGTATCAATTTCAGAACCAAGCGCCTCGTCCGCTTCTTCAGAACTGGCTGAAAGCAATTTGACTTCAACAGATAGAAAAGCACTCCATGCTACCACGACCACTTTGCAGGAGGAACGCGATAGTAGTATTGTCTGTTCAGGAGCTGAAAAAATCGTGTCATTTATGAAAAGAAATGCTCGTGAATGTAAATCGGGTAATATAAAATCGGTTTCTGATACGAATACGTGCCATATCATAGCATCGGCTATATTACCAGACGGTCACGTGGTTATACTCGACGCGGGAAACCGGAAGCTGAAACTGGTCTCGTTCGAGTTGACTTTAATTTCGGAATTTCAATTAGCCGAATATCCGAGCGATATGTGTGCTGTTATTGAACAGATTGATTGCGTGTTGGTATGTGTTTGTTTTCCGGACATCAAACAAGTCCACGTACATGAACTGAAGAAGGGAAAAGATTGGAAACTTTTGTATACAGTTCAGACCATTTATCGCCCAGAAAGTTTAGCAAATATTAAGAAAGATGTCATAGTACTATCAACAAAAACGCATTGGAAAGATGGTCGCGTCGTTTGCTTTGAACACTTCACTCTTCCTGGGAAATCATCAACTAAGTTGATAGATGTTGACACTATTCCTGACGCAACACTCATACGAACAGGTGTTAACATGACACTACTAGTGGCAAGGGAAAAGAGAGTATCTTGTTACAAAATACAACGTTTCACTACAAAGATCAAGATAAGACACGAAATATGGTATTATACATGGCATGCAAACATAAAATTTAAAAACGTCAGGGATATAACTACAGACAACGAAGGAAACACATATGTCTGTGCAACGGGTTCAAACACCGTTCACCAAGTGTCCTGTAATGCCTTCAACGACAATCGTATCCTTATTACGAACTTTAAGAAACCTACAAGCATAATAATTGATAGCAAGAACAGTCGTATCATTATTTGTTGTGATGAAGACAACAATCTTCATGAATATCGTTTCATTTAATATGTGTATGTGACGATTGCTGACATTGAAAGCAGTGTTATTTCCTTCTGTTATACATGGAGTTGTTAATCTAGGTATTATCTAGGTATTTTTCAAACTTGTATGTGTTAAAACACACTCTTGTGAAATACTACATGTCGATCACTTAGCACATTTGTTTTTACAAGTCAGACTGTTATGGCATCTACTATAGTGGAAACCCTCTAAACCGGATCCTCTCTTTACCGGAAACCTCTCTAGACCGGACAGTGTTAGACTAAGAGATGCAGGTGTTTTAAGGCCCGGAGTCTTTGTAATACACATGTAGGATCTTTTCAATACACATAGCTAGTACATAATTGCAGAAATAACTCAGAATATGAACTAATACAATTTAATATTGTACGACCTTTTTGTTTTGCTGCAGATTATGTTTTTTGTGTATATGTTTGTGTGAACAAACATGGTAGTCGGTGTTCTTTTCTTATTGTTTCTTTGTTGAAATTCCTGTTTACAATACATTTTTTCGTTTAAACTTCTGTTTATAAGATTTATACTCCTTCATGAGAAATTTAAGTGTTTTGCATAAGGTTTGTCTGTAATATATGACAATTACAATTTACCATATTTTATTAAATGAAGAACCATTCATTATTTATTGTCAATAACAACTATACTATAGTATGCATCATTTGTTATGACTGAGCTACGCATTATGTTTTATAAATGTCGGAGGTTAAATCACAGTAAAAAAATATTTGATGTAATGACCTACATAATAAAAAGCTTAACGCTGATAAATATTGTTTACAAGATGTTCAATGGAATGCACAAACGAAAAAAAAACATATTCTCACAATGAACTGGGATCGCTTTATTAGGTTTGGGTCAACAAATGCTAGGGGCGTTTCCATCTTATTCAAAGATAAATTACAAATTGCAGTAAATTCAGTTGAAAAAGATTATTATGGAAATATGATAGCTCTTTAACTAAGCAAATGCAGACAACCCGTCTATTTACAAACAGGTCATTGATAAAATCGATAAAATGTGCAATACTATGTATATAACATGTGGAGACTTTAATATGATGCTTGACCTACTGTTAGGTTATATTAACATTAACATAATAATCGGAAAGCAAGAACATTCTCCGGGAGTGGACAACGTCCCTTCCGAGGTGATTAAGCACGGAGGAGAGGCAACGACTGCAGCAATGACGGCACTTTGCCAAACGATATGGGAGGAGAAGAAGTGGCCCAAGGATTGGACCCAGTCACTGGTCATACCCCTACCGAAAAAGGGCAATGTCAGGCTGTGCGAGAGTTACTGCACCATAAGCCTCATCAGTTATCCCAGCAAAGTTATGCTACGCATCATCCTTAATGGATTGAAAAGTAAGGTCGAGGAATTGCTGGCCGAAGAGCAGGCTGGATTCAGAGCTGGACGGAGCACAGTTGAACAGATCTTCAACTGCAGAATCATCATTGTACTGCAACACCAACGTAAGCTTTTCCACAACTTCATTAATTTTAAGAAAGCTTTCGTCCGCTTGTGGTATGATGGCCTACGGCATGTTATGAGATGCTTCAACATCGACGAAGGGCTGGTAGAACTCATTCAAGAACTCTTCGGAAATGCCAGCAGCGAAGTACTTCTCAATGGACAGCATGGGGACTTCTTCAGGACATGCGTGGGCGTCCGTCAGGTATGCCTGCTCTCTCCCTTCCTGGTCAACCTTTTCCTTAAGAAGATATGACTCTCCATGACCACACCACCTCTATCTCCATCGGCGGAAGACCCATCTCTAACTTGAGATTCGCTGATGATATTGACCGCATGGGTGGCACCAGCAGTGAACTTCAAGATCTCACCAACAGACTCTTTGAAAGAGCAGGTGCATACGGCATGGAGGTCAGCACGGAGAAGTAAAAAATCATGGTGGACAGCACGACCAACACCAATGCAGACATCACCATGCACGACGAGAAGCTAAAAGAAGTGACCGGCTTCAAGTACTTGGGCGCAACCATGTCCAAGGATGGTACTAGTACCGCTGAGGTCCGAATAAGAATTGCCATGGCAACCGCAGCGATGGCAAGATTGATCAGGTTGTGGACAAGCAGTTCCATCAGCTTCCCCACCAAGTACAGGCTCTACAAGTCCCTCTTAGTCTCCATCCTACTCTACGGCTGCGAGACATGGACGCTACACGCGGACACAGAGCGCAGGATACAAGCATTCGAGCATAGATGTCTCCGAAGACTGCTCCGCATCTCCTACACGGAGCATAAGACCAACGAGTGCGTCCGGAACATGACTGCAACACTTGTTGGTCCACAAGAGCCCATACTGGCGACCGTGAAACGACTTAATCTGGTTTGGTTTGGACACATCACCAGACATGACTCTCTGTGTAAGACTGTTATCCAGGGAACACTAGAGGGCAGTCGAGGGCCGTCAGAGGAAAAGTTGGATGGACAATGTCAAAGAGTGGACATCCCTTCCCATGGATGAATTACTTTCAGCAGCACACAACAGACCTGACTGAAGGAAGATTCTGTACAGGAGTTGTCAGTTACTCTTAAACAAATGAAAAAGAACAAAAGCCCGGGCTCTGATGGATTCTCGGCGATTTTCTTCAACGTTTTGTTTTATGGTTGTCTTAGTGGTCAGACATATTTATTATTCGTATATTATAGGGTCACTCTAAATAACTCTGAAACAGAAAATCATAACATGTATCCAAAGGATGGAAAGCCTAAACTATAAAAAGGAGACCAATTGGCTTGTTTACCAAAGTATATAAACTAGCATCAGAAATGAAAGATTCCATACTCAAGTCAGTCTTGAACATATTAGTAAACAATTACCAAACTAGTTTAATTATAGACAGGCCTATGGGTGATAATACACGATTAGTATACTATGATGTATACGGAGCTCAACACATTCCCTGGCCTACTGACGATTATGTATTTCGAAAAAGACATTAAATGCTTTATCATTCAGTGTTTTTAAACAAGTGCTCCATTGATTTGTGTTTAACTTTGGGCAAATATCAGGATAGTACTTTTTAATATAAGGCAAATGCAGCTCAATTGAACAGTTTTTTGTCATACTTCTGCATAATAGGAGGTGTTGTCGGCAGGAAGATCCTATTTCAGCGTATATATCTATACTTTGTACCGAAATACTAGCCATTAAAATAAGGAAATGTTATCAAATAAAGGTTATACAAATGACAACGAAGTAAACCAGATATCACAAGTTGCTGATGATACCATCATCAATACAATAATGTGTCTGATAAAACATGCTACAGGATTTACTTTAAATTACAAATTTACGCATTTATATAGTTATACTACATGATAATAATAACTTATTAAACGAAGGTTTCAACAGAAAATGAGATGTCCATTAATTGAGGTTTCTAGTGTTGTTTTTTTTTAATAATTTGTCAAAATTGCATTAATGTTACATAACTGTCTTCGTCGTGTGTGGTATTCATACATATCTAATGTTAAAAGCGTGTTTGCGCTTAAATGGAAACAAATGTTTTATATTAAATATATATACAATCCATTTGGGGCTCGTGCAGTATTAGGAGCAGTGAATTGAAATATATTTATTTTGTAAAACCGTATTTTGATTAAGCTAGTAATTGACAACACTGTTCTCGCGAACTATTACTTTAATTCAAAAACAGCACATACAAACGTTAAATAACCCCTATGTGAACAGCATGGTTCTCAAAATATTCATGAACCTGTATGCGTAATGCGATAGCAAATATCGAACTTCCTGCACTGCTTAACATAAAGACGACAAATGGTACGTTTGAACAATGTACTATTCCTAACAATTATAGCTCACAGTATCAATCGTACATATAATCGTACACACACGAACAGATGTTAGCGCGGTTTAGTCTACATAGTTTATGTATCGAGTTCTGCTTTGCATATGCAACCTATTTACGATATGTCAGTTTTCAGGGTTTGCCAATTTGTGTCACTTTGTTTGAAAACTATGACAGGACGTGGTAGACATATACTGAACTATGTAAATAATAAAGGTATATGTTTGATATGTTTTCTTGGTAATGATTTATGGAATTTTAAAATAATGAATTGATGCCATAATATAAACCATATGCAGCCCATATGAGGCCCATATATGACACATTTCCAGCTCATATGAGACCCATATACACCAAATATGTTTGGTGTAAATGCAATATTTTCTTTGTATTACATCAATGTGGCGCATTTGTGGTTAAGGTCAAGTCAAATCGAGTAATATGGATTTCAGCCCCATTGTAAAAACACGTAAAGTGAACATACACATTGTACAAATAAAACATGTAAAAATATAGTAGAATCCTCAGATAATCCTTCAAGTCTCATATATTGTTCAATATTTATGCTGTAACGTATAACAATCAAGGGTTGTTTAAACTGTTATTGTCACCGTTAATTTTACTAATTTCACAATTTTACATGAAACCAAATGTAGAGTGATAGCCAGTTGAAATAATATTTTTCATGTGAAGGTATTTATTCGTATATTTATAATAAAATAGTTCATGCTGTGTATGAAAAAAGCGTGCAGCGCGTGCTCTATCATGCCATTCCTTTATTTTAAACTTTATATTTATTACCAAAATTGTAGAAGTAGTTTGTTGTATAAACATTTCAACAGTACATTTGACCAAAGGGAATAAAACATCATCAACAAAACAAACGTGTTTGACTAGACAATATGATCTACCCATTAAGTGGTCTTATTCCATGACATTCACGTGAATATATCGGCTGTGTACAAGCAAATATCGAACATAGATGTTGACAAACATTTTAAGTGTTCAATATACATGTATTGATGTACGTTTTGGACCTGTATTTGCTTTAAAATCTTTTATTGAATAAAATGACCATATATCTAGGAAAGAAACCATATCAGAGAGTTTGCCGCTAAGAAAGCGAACCTATCTTTCAACGCAATCTTACTGGACATGGTTTAATGTTATCATTAAGTAATTTAATAATATAATATCATTTGATGCCTTTTATGCATACACCAGGCGTGATTTTCCAGACAGTTTATACACCAATGAAATGCAGAAAAATACTATTAAAATCGTATTCGTACACCTTAAAGACGATATTAGCTGCAGTTTTTACAATTTAAAGGCCACAATGGGCTCCCGGGTGCTGGCACACGAATTTTGTTTCAATTTCGGCTTCATCTTCTTCGAATGCTATATCTGTTCAAAGTCATAAATCTCAACAAATAACATAGAAAGCTGGGTCTTTACAAAGTGATGATCACATAATGCAGTTTTTGTGATTGTCTGTTTACATTTTGTATGATTGCTAATTACAGGTTGTTAAACAGGGATGATATCTCATACATCTGATTGGCTATCCGTATTAAATCTAATAAAACATATTCTAATCCACAACAGTTTCAATTCAAAATACAAATAAACACCATAAAACATAAAACATAGTCAAAACATATGTATGCATTTATTAATAGCATGTAAAGAAGTTATGATAATGATAACAGTCTACAAAGTAGGTATTGAGTTCAAAACCACACAATAATTCTTGAACTAGTCGTAAATTATTATAATGACAAGAAAACAATGTTGCACAAAAAAACGTGCATTTCCACGGGGACTTAGCTCAAGTCCTCGGATGTAAAAACCACAAACTACCTCCACACAACGGAGGCTGATAAAAGTTTGTATTATGTATTAAATTGCTATCTTGTATTTATTTTGACTGAATTTTCGTTATTTAAAAAAGGCGAAAGTACACGATGTTCATGACAGCTCTAAAACATTAAATCAATATGCTAATATGAACGCAAAAAAACGTTAACTAACAAATAAATACACCCATATATGAACCTGTATTCAAATGTTCGTGTAATGAACTTTAATTAAAATTCTTTCATCGCGCTAAGCCGATAGTAATAGTTGTATTCTATGGATTTGATGAACAATAATGTTGCATATGTGTAAATACATCAGTAACTAATGACCTGCATATAATATTCGGAATTCCAATCTTGTATATGTGTAATGTGCACGAATGGGATTTCCAATGGAATACGGAACACAATTTTTTTTTGTATCTTAATTATTCTGATGCACAATAGGCCAGATTAAATTTGTATGAACAAATAATAAATTCGTAGTAACCGATGTTATCGTTTAATAATCGTTATTTTAAGAAAACGTTTCTCTTATTTGTTTGTTTTGCGTGAACTTACGATAAATTGTTAAGTATTATATAAGCCCATTCAAATGCGAGACGCTTTGATAAATCTTCGCACAAGTTGTATTCATTAACAAAAAAAAAGTCAGTCAACAACTGTGCTGGTAATTCGACCTGTAGCCTCTTCTTCGCCTTAAACCAATATTTCTGTGCCACCGAAATACAATCGAAAAGAACCTGTGTGTGCCTCTTCCAGAAAGCGGAATGGTAATACATCCTATATTTTTGAATACCCCTCATCTGTGACGTATTTTACAGCATTGTTTGTTGTTGTATATATTGGTAATTCTATGTTAGTTTGATCTTTTTTTTACCGAATAATATCTTCTTTCGGCCTGTTTTTCACCAACAACAAGTGTTTGCTCAGACGACATGAAGGTTGAAAATATATCTGCACACATGTCACCAACATATTTTCTAACTAGATTGTCCATAGGGTGTTTTTCCTTATTGAAAGGATCATATGTATACTTGGACACTCTTTCACTGATAGATAGACCAGCGTCAGTTAAAACAATTATTTTCATTCGTGGAAATTTATCCCGCATCGTCTCCGTCAGTAATGGGGACTCTGAGTAACCTCCAACCATTAGGATGGCTTCCGCTTTCGACGGCTCACCTTCTCTAAGTACTTTTTGCAGATGGTTAACGATGGCTTTAACCGACTCCTTAAAGAAAGACCAAAACATGCTGACGTCCAATCTAAACTTGTCACTGGCAAGAGTTACCTACACTATAACATTTAATAGTAATAACTAAAAGACATCTTAGTATATATTGGTAAAAAATATCACTTGATATTTAGTTGAATATATCAATCAAAATACTCACCATTCATAAAGGTGTGTCTTATCATTACTGATTAATGCGCATTATCTTATAAAAGATAAGTTAAAGTGTTCTTTAGGAAATAGAAATGTGATTTTTTTTCATAAAATATAATAAACAATGTGTGCACTTCTTTAAATATTAATACGAATTCGTGTCTTATTTGCGTAACGCGAAGACTCTACAATATTTTTCATTGATGGACCCTTGCCTTCGTCTAAAAGCTCAATGAGGGCTAGCGGCAATTTGATCGTCACAAGTCCTTCGCTCGATGAATTTGTTGCGCGTTTTTAATTTAGAAGTCACGGAGAAGGTCAATGTAGTCTTCCATGTGCTTGTCCTTGAAACGTAATGGACGTCTTTGCCTTAAAATGTGCATATTAAATATATAATTGTGTCATCAATGGCTTGTTACGATTGAGAATATGAATAACTTTTGCAAAAACAAATAAGAAAAATTGATACATTAGTGACATAGACTTTGATTTGTCATTAGTAATCATACTGATTATGTTTACATCTTATGAATGATGACTTTTGTTTTACTGAACAATTCATGATCGTTTTTTATAGTAAATTGATCGTCGTATCATATTAATGTTTTATTTCTTTTCTTCAAACTCAATATCTTACTATCTCACTAGTTTATATCTTTTAATCGTCTGCAATAACTTTTCACATGTTGACCAAGAAATAAGACACCACAAGCGATCCTGTCAATCGTAAGAAATCAGACTTTGATGTGATACACTGACTATGTTATACTTGAAAGTCGGTTTCATATTATTTATTGCTACTCAGTCTATTGAACTAAAGTGTGTGTGGACGTTTAAATATAACCGTAAACATTAATTCATCTGTGTTAAAATAGTTATATTAGACATTTACCGAAATATGATAGTAGCATCTGAATAAATAACCACCATATTAATGTTAAACACATGCTAACAGTAATTCAAATACTTCTTATTAATTGCCCGGTATAGTTTTGAGAATTGTCTTTGCTTTGATGTTTTGAGTGACAATGACCTCATAACTGGATACAACAGAACCGTGACACGTAACCGTTCACGCGCATCTCACCTCGGCGACCCGGGTTCAATCGCCGCTCCCTGAAGCAAGTGAGTTTTTTTAGTTGTCATCATACCGGATAGGTGGGGTTTCTTCCGGGTACTCCGGTCCCCCTCCCCCACAACACAAGACCACACCAATATTAAAGCATGTCTTTGGGTAATAAAATCAAAGACTGGACATTGCAGCTATAATTCAAAATTCGTCCCAACTTTCGGGAGTCAATTTGTTAATTAGATAAGACTGATGGGACACACTCCGGTTACCACACGTGAATAAGTTACATAAAGTTTAAAATGCATACTACAGCAGTTCGGATGGTCGAGTGGTCAAAGTTATTGTTTTAACCGAACGGTCACTGGTTCGAACCTCGCTGGAGACATTTTTTGTGTTTCGTTCTAAAATTCTTCTTGTTTTCAATATACATGGCGTGGAGTTATACAGTTTTTTTGGTCATAATCTAGCAATTTACGGTATTTACTTACATATCTAAACATTCCCATATCTATGAACAAGCCCCTTTAAAATAAAGATTTAAACTTGGAAACAAACATGGCTATTAAAGGTGACATCATGTGCTACTTTGTTGAAAGTTGTTTATGCACAAGCGGCTATAAATGCACAATAGATATTGGCTTTTGTAATTGCCAAATACTCGGTCAATTATGTAAACCGATATGCTGAGCGTAAACAAGCGAACAGTTTTGTCTTCGTATCAATCGTATCTTGGCGGTCTTACCGATCAATATTATTGGCTATATTGAATAGTAAGGTATAAACTTACAAGTCAACTGCAATAACTTAAACAGATTACTCAGAGAAACGTTCTTTATTCATTAATATATGTGAGAATTCATTCTACAAAAATGGATTGCGGATTGTTGAAGCAATGTGAGAAGGAACGTGTACAAGCTACAGTGACAGGAAACAAAACAATTGTATGTGATCTATGTTTATACGATAATGAAGACAGAGTAGCAGAATCATTCTGTGTAGATTGTACCGAATATTTATGCTGCATTTGCACTCGGAACCACGTGAAGAACAAAATCACGAGAAAACATGTTATTGTGACAAAGCATTATGTGCCAACTGATAAGGTGCCGTTTCTAGAAATGAAAACAATATCGAAGTGCAGCATTCACCCGGAAAAAAATACAGAAATATTGTGCGTTGACCATGACCAATTTATATGCTCTTTATGTTTGGCTAGGTTTCATAGAAACTGTCAAATAATCGATGATCAATTCGAATGTGAGCTACAAATACAAAATGACGTCGGAGTAGCATTGCAAACTCTTGAAGAGTCTTCGAATGAACTTCAACAAACATGCGAAAACTATTTGACACAAGTGGCAGCAATAGAACGTGAAATAGAACACGGATGTGGTAAATTTGTTACAGAAGTAAAGAAGGGCGTTGATAAAATCAACGAAAGCATTAAATCGCGTTATTCCACTGCAGTTGACAAAGAAGGTCATGAACTCAGTGTCGAACTTAGTCGATTTGAAACTGTTCTTAACTGCATTAACAGCAAATTAGCTTTGATAACAGTAACCTTATCATTTGGACACCAAAGCGAACAGGCAGCCATCTTGAAAGTTGTAAAAGAAGCATTGATCGAAGCTCAGAGGCAAATCGAAACAAATCCTGTTAAAACTCAAACAACACTTGGAGATTCACTAAGAGCTGCGTTGGATGACCTGGGATCATTACTGAAGATAACATCAAAATGTTCAGATGATTTAGACCTTTTCGAGAACGCTGATAAGTTAAACAAATCTGGCAAGTATATAGATAATACAGTCCATTTTCTTCAGGAAACATTTGATACTTTTATGCCGTTAATGTAGTAGATAATTATTATGTAACTAAAATATACCCAAAAAAGCAAAAATGAAATGATTATTTTAATTTTTAAATATTATGTTTATGTAAAAAAGAAATACGGAAAAGGAATGTAATGACATAACACTGAATAGGTTTATATCGAAAACAGAATATATGTATAATTGTGACTTAGTATAAATTTAATAAAAACAAAACATGAAACTTTATAGGAATGTTGTCACATGGAATTCGGGCAGATTTTGAAAATGTAGTAAATATTTTGTATAAAACTAAAAAATACAACAAAAATATTTAAAATTTATATATATA
>VMBQ01001261.1:170629-186369 GCA_007657795.1 Dreissena rostriformis
ATATATCAATACGATTTATGATCCCCCTTTTAGCTAACAAGTACATGTTTTAATTTGTGTCGCGCAGATTTCATAACGTATTGCTGCTAGAAGGCTAAAACTGTACATATATGCATGTATTAACTACCATGCAAAATTGCGCACTTCCATATTTTGGTTCGCAAGTTTTCAACACAACTAGAGTTATGGCACCTTTGATATGAATTTAAGACTTTTTAAATTGTGAGTGCGTAACTGAAAATATTGCTGCTAAAGGGCTTAAGTATGAAACACATATTAACAAGCATATAAACTTGCTGGTCGCAATATTTTGATTTGGATTTTTTCAACAAAACCGTAGTTATATATCACCTTTTTTCGCAACAAACTATATTCTTTTTTTGTATATTGCGTAAATCCAAGTATAATTTCTAGAGGGCTGAAATTTTATTTAAAAAAAAGTAACCAGCATATGAAGGTGTGCACCTCTCTAGTTTGGTTCGGATTTTTTACACAACCAGATGTGTGACCCCTTTAAAGCAAAAAAACACACACACATTTTTCACTTGTATTATTTAAACATAAAGGTAGATGTTATAGGAGATATATTTTAGTTTCTAATATGAAGCTTAATAAGCAGGGAACCAGGATTGAAGTGTGCATAAAGTTTATATTATGTAATTAAAACGGGGCATGTCGTGGGAAAACCAAGTTGTTTAAATGTTCATGAAGCGTAATCCTAGACGCCCATCGACAGCCTGCGCGGGTAAACCTGTGAATGTTGTTTTAATGTTTAGAAGACGTTGATTAAAAACCTTCATCCACTGTATACATGATATCCATGCCAAGCCTGAGACGACATTCTGCTTGAGATTTGCAGAAGACACGTCTAATATATACTTATCTATATGGTTCCATGGTATCGTGGCATCTTTCAGTGCGTGTCATTTTCCATAGATTCGCAAAAACTAGCTAAGTTGTTGTCTGGAATCTTTTGTTGCGTATAATGTGTCATAGATCCTAATAAACTAGCTGAGTTGTTGTTTGACATCTGCCGTTGCGAATTATGGGTCATAGATCCTCAACAATGTGCGGAGTTGCTGTCTGGCATCTGTCGTTGCATGTCATGTGTCATAGATCCTCAACAATGTGTTGAGTTTCTGTCTGGCATCTGTCGTTGCGTTTCATGTGTCATAGATCCTCAACAATGTGCTGAGTTGTTATCTGGCATCTGTCGTTGCATGTCATGTGTCATAGATCCTCAACAATGTGTTGAGTTGCTGTCTGGCATCTGTCGTTGCGTGTCATGTGTCATAGATCCTCAACAATGTGCTGTGTTGTTATCTGGCATCTGTCGTTGCATGTCATGTGTCATAGATCCTCAACAATGTGCTGAGCTGCTGTCTGACATCTATCGTTTCGTGTTATTTGTCATAGTTCCTCAACAATGTGCTGAGTTGCTGTCTGGCATCTGTCGTTGCATGTCATGTGTCATAGATCCTCAACAATGTGCTGAGATGTTGTCTGGAATCTGTCGTTGCATGTCATGTGTCATAGATCCTCAACAATGTGCTGAGTTGTTGTCTGGAATCTGTAGTTGCATGTCATGTGTCATAGATCCTCAACAATGTGCTGAGTTGCTGTCTGGCATATGTCGTTGCATGTCATGTGTCATATATCCTCAACAATGTGCTGAGTTGTTGTCTGGCATCTGTCGTTGCATGTCAAGTGTCATTGATAATCAACAGTGTGTTGAGTTCCTGTCTGGCATCTGTCGTTGCGTGTCATGTGTCATAGATCCTCAACATTGTGCTGAGTTGCTGTCTGGCATCTGTCGTTGCGTGTTATTTGTCATAGATCATCAATAGTGTGTTGAGTTGCTGTCTGGCATCTGTCGTTGCATGTCATGTGTCATAGATCAACAATATGCTGATGTGTTGTCTCGCATCTGTCGTTGCATGTCATGTGTCATTGATCATCAACAGTGTGTTGAGTTGCTGTCTGGCATCTGTCTTTGCGTGTCATGTGTCATAGATCCTCAACAATGTGCTGAGTGGCTCTCAGGAATCTGTCGTTGCATGTCATGTGTCATAGATCCTCAACAATTCGCGGAGTTGTTGTCTGGCATCTGTCGTTGCATTTCATGTGTCATAGATCATCAACAGTGTGTTGAGTTGCTGTCTGGCATCTGTCGTTGCGTGTAATGCGTCATGGATCCTCAACAATGTGCTGAGTTGCTGTCTGGCATCTGTCGTTGCGTGTCATGCGTCATAGAACCTCAACAATGTGCTGAGTTGCTGTCTGGCATCTGTCGTTGCGTGTTATTTGTCATAGATAATCAATAGTGTGTTGAGTTGCTGTCTGGCATCTGTCGTTGCGTGTCATGTGTCAGAGATCATCAACAATGTGCTGAGTTGTTGTTTGGCATCTGTCGTTGCGTGTTATTTGCCATAGGTCCTCAACAATGTTCTGAGTTGCTGTCTGGCATCTGTCGTTGCGTGCTATTCGTCATAGATCATCAACAGTGTGTTGAGTTGCTGTCTGGCATCTGTAGTTGCGTGTCATGTGTCATAGATCCTCAAAAATGTGCTGAGTTGCTGTCTGGCATCTGTCGTTGTGTGTCATGTGTCATATATCCTCAACAATGTGCTGAGCTGCTGTCTGACATCTGTCGTTGCGTGTTATTTGTCATAGATCCTCAACAATGTGCTGAGTTGCTCTCTGGCATCTGTCGTTGCATGTCATGTGTCATAGATCATCAACAATGTGTTGAGTTACTGTCTGGCATCTGTCGTTGCGTGTCATGTGTCATATATCCTCAACAATGTGCTGAGTTGCTGTCTGGCATCGGTCGTTGCGGATCATGTGTCATAGATCCGCAACAATGTGCTGAGTTGCTGTCTGACATCTGTCGTTGCGTGTTATTTGTCATAGATCCTCAAGAGCACCAGATAACGACTCAAAAATCTGCACTTACGATTGGTTTGTTATTAAAATATTATAATAATTATTCGCTACAAAATAAAATTATTGGCACAGGCGTGTTTTAGGGTAAAGTAAATAATGTTACTCGAGGATTTGAAAACCTGGTCCTTAGGCTTGTAGATACAAGTCACCACGTTAGTATTGAAGTTATTGTTGTTGTTGTTGTTACAGTTAATGTTTTTGTTGTTGTTATTATTATTAATGTGCGTGTATTGTTAATTTATATTTACGCACCATTGTGTTATTTTTCAGGCGTAGTGGATAGCTTTGGGAGAGAGTTTGAATTTGAAATTCCCATCCAACAAGCCTCCCTCTCCCAAGACAACTCGACAAGAAACACCGGAATATACGTAACTCCTTTGCAATCCAATACCCACGTAGCGGTCGCCTTCACGTCACATGACCCTAGAACAGAATACCTTGCCCGTGTACTGTGGCATGGTGAGACGCATAATGACGCGATCAGATACTAAGACGGCGCTTTTAAAGTGTCAGTGCGCAGTGTCAATGACTCATCGTATGACAAAAGTTGTAGAGAAAATCATTGCACCATCCATATATATAGCGATAAAGATGTCGCTGCCAATGTAGTTATCCGAATGAACGGTTCTCAATTTAAAACTCCAGTATTTCCCTCTGACTTTCAATCAACAGAATTTATTATGATGAGTGACATAACATTTACACCAAATTGTTGAATTATGTCGGTATTTAGTGATCCTAGACGTGTACTAAAAGTATTGAATAAGAGCGGGCCATTTTTTCAACTAGATCTAGATCAGAACAGCACAGACATGAAAGGTTCTAACGCCAATGACATTTCTGGTATAACTGTTCAGACAAACAGACCATCTCTTATTTTCTGCGGTAGTAAAGGTTTGGAAGGTAATTATCACTTTAGTCAACTTATACCGGTTCACACCATGGCGACATAGTTTTACTTTCCATCAATGCCATCTCTCGCGTCTTTATATAACGCCAAGCTAGTTTTCCTGACCAATAGCGACAATACGATCGTGGAGATCTCGAATGGTTTCAATGCCTTCAACTTTCTCTACAACAGGGGAAACAAAGTCTGGCAAGACATCGACCTCTCGGCGTCCTACAATATCACTGCATCGGCGCCGATCGCAGTAGGAGTTCAGTTTTCCGACCATTTAAACAGGACCGTGTTCCACATTGTGCCCCCAGCGCACAGCTTCGTCAGTGGGGTTTTTGCCTCCGTGTTCAGATACCCTGACTTTAAGACGCAACAGCCGCGCATTGCCGTACACTCGGCCTATCGCAATGGTAGCTCGGACACTTCTCAAACGGACGATAACAGTGCTACAGATTTTGGGGTCCGAATGGCCCTGCCTACGGGTTCGCCGTTGTCCAATTCAACCACAACACGTTGATGATCGTCCCTGGCTACTCGGCTGTTGGAACAAGGATTACGGTAAGTCCAAATAATCTATGTAAATCATTGCCAATCAAAGCCTGTGAGGTACACAACGAGTTTGGTCCGATCTACATCTGTATTATTATTTGTAATGCACATATTAAACATACATACGCATTAAAGATCGTTTGTACTGAGTGAAGAAGTAAAGCAAATTCAGTTAAACATGTAAACAAAACGGACCGTTAGACGAAAATCTTGGAAATGACGCCATGACGAGTGTCAATCCCATGGGGTTTTCCTATTAAATTAAACAAGTTTGAAAACACAATATTGACTTCCCTTATAATTGAACAGATGAAATGTCATTTATACATCATTGATAACTGACCTGATCCACAGCCATTGATACATCACTGATAACTGACCTGATGTACTGCCATTGATACATCCTTGATAACTGACCTGATGTACTGCCATTGATACATCATTGATAACTGACCTGATGTACTGCCATTGAAACATCCTTGATAACTGACCTTATGTACTGCCATTGATCATTGATAACTGACATGATGTACTGCAATTGAGACATCCTTGATAATTGACCTGATGTACTGCAATTGAGACATCCTTGATAATTGACCTGATGTACTGTAATTGAGACATCATTTATAACTGACCTGATGTACTGCAATTGAGACATCCTTGATAATTGACCTGATGTACTGTCATTGAGACATCATTTATAACTGAACTGATGTACTATCATTGATACATTCATGATAAAATACCTGATGTATTGTAATTGATACATCCTTTATAACTGACCTGATGTACTGCCATTGAGACATCCTTGATAATTGACCTGATGTACGGTCATTGAGACATCATTTATAACTGATCTTATGTACTGGCATTTAGACATTCGTGATAACTGACCTGATGTACTGTCATTGAGACACCATTGATAACTGACCTAATTGACTGCTATTGAGACATCCTTGATAACTGACCTGATGTACTGCCATTGAGACATCCTTGATAACTGACCTGATGTACTGCCATTGATATATCCATGATAACTGACCTGATGTACTGCCATTGAGACATCCATGATAACTTACCTACTGTTTTGTCATTGAGACATCCATGATATCTGATATGATGAACTGCAATTAAGACATCCCTGATAAGTGACCTGATGTACTGCCATTGAGACATCAATGCTAACTGACCTGATGTACTGACATTGAGACATCCATGATAACTGACCTGATGTACTGCCATTGATAATTCCTTCATTACTGACCTGATGTTTTGACGATGATACATACCTGATAACTGACCTTATGTACTGCCATTGATACATCCTTTATTAATGACCTGATGTACTGCCATAGAGACATACTTGATAACTGACCTGATGTAATGCCATTGAAACATCCCTGATAACTGACCGGATGTTCTGCCATTGAAACATCCCTGATAACTGACCTGATGCACTGCCATTAAGACATCCCTGATAACTGGCTTGATATTCTTCCATTGAGACATCCCTGATAACTGGCCTGATATACTGCCAATAAAATATCTTTGATAACTGGCCTGATTTACTGCCATTAAGACATCCTTGATAACTGGCCTGATGTACTGCCATTGATACATCCCTGATAACTGGCCTGATGTACTGCCATTGATAAATCTCTAATAACTGACCTGATGTACTGCCATTGATACATCCCTGATAAATGACCTGATGTACTTCCATTGAGTCATCCTTGATAACTGACCTGATGTACTGGCATTGAGTCATCCATCATAATTGACCTGATGTACTGCCACCGAGACATCAATGCTAACTGACCTGATGTACTGCAATTGAGACATCCATGCTAACTGACCTGATGTACTGCCACTGAGACATACCAGATTACTGGCCTGATGTACTGCACTTAAGACATCCATGCTAACTGACCTGATGTACTGCCATTGAGACATCACTGATAACTGACCTGATGTACTGCCATTGAGACATCACTGATAACTGACCTGATGTACTGCCATTGAGACATCCCTGATAACTAGTCTGATTCAATGCCATTGAGACATCCTTGATAACTAACCTGTTGTAATGCCATTGCGACATCCCTGATAACTGGCCTGATTTAATGTCATTGAGACATCCCTGATAACTGACCTGATGTACTGCCATTGAGACATCATTGATAACTGACCTGATGTACTGCAATTGAGAAATCATTAATAACTGACTTGATGTTCTGCCTTTGAGACACCCTTAATAACTGACTTGCTGTACTGCAATTGAGACATAATTTATAACTGACCTGACGCACTGCCATTGAGACACCCTTGATAACTGATCTGATGAACTGACATTGAGACATCCTTGATAACTTACCTGATGTACTGTCATTGAGACATCCTTGATACCTGACCCGATGTACTGCCCATGATACATCATTGATAACTGACCTGATGTACTGTTATTGAGACATCTCTGATAAATAGCCTGAAGTGCTGCCATTGAGACATCACTGATTTCTGACCTGATGTACTGCCATTGAGACATCCCTGATTACTGGCCTGATTTTACTGAAGTTAAGACATCTCTGATAACTGGACTGATGTACTGTCATTGAGACATCACTTACAACTACCTGATGTACTGCCATTGAGACATCCTTGATAATTGGCCTGATGCACTTCCATTGCGAAATCCTTGATAACTGGCCTGAAACACTGCCATTGAGACGTCCTTGATAACTGACCTGATGCACTGCCATTGAGACATCCTTTTTTACTGGCCTGATGCACTGCCATTGAAACATCCTTGATAACTGACCTGATACACTGCCATTGAGACATCTTTCATAACTGACCTGATATACTGCCATTGAGACATCTTTGACAACTGGTCTGTAGCACTGCCATTGAGACATCCTTGATAACTGACATGATGCACTGCCATTGAGACATCCTTGATAACTGACCTGATGCACTGCCATTGAGACATCCTTGATAACTGACCTGATGCTCTGCCATTGAGACATCCTTTATAACTGGCCTGATGCACTGCCATTGAAACATCCATGATAACTGACCTGATGCACTGCCATTGAGACATCCTTGATAAATTGCCTGAAGCACTGCCATTGAGACATCCTTGATAACTGACATGATGCACTGTCATTGAGACATCCTTGATAACTGGCCTGATGCACTTCCATTGCGAAATCCTTGATAACTGGCCTGAAGCACTGCCATTGAGACATCCTTGATTACTGACATGATACACTGCCATTGAGACATCCTTGATAACTGGCCAGATGCACTGCCATTGAAACATCCTTGATAACTGACCTGATGCACTGCCATTGAGACATCCTTGATAACTGACCTGATGCACTGCCATTGAAACATCCTTGATAACTGACCTGATGCACTGCCATTGAGACATCCTTGATAATTGGCCTGAAGCACTGCCATTGAGACATCCTTGATAACTGACATGATGCATTGCCATTACATCAGTGTGCGAAATGCCGCAGACCTATACTGAAAATACACTTTCATTTACGAAAAATCATCGTTAGAAATTGATAAAATTATAAAGCGTCTCAGACGCGAAACATTGTTATATTTTGTAACAACACGTGGGCTGGATAGTTATACAAAGTATAAAATAAATGGCAACCCATGTGAAGACGGATGGTCAGGTCCGCACGCAATGTAGTCGTATTTTAAATTCTCAACGACGAACCGAACATAAACTCTGAATTACACACATACACACGTGAAGACGGATGGCTAAGAGGTTTCGGCGCTAGTCTTTTACTCCATGGGTCAGTGGTTCGAGCCCTGGTGAGGTTAACTTTTTCTCTCTTTTTTCATTTTATACTTTTATTCTTGTTTTTATGTTGTTGCTCTTTAGTTCTGATGTTTATATCTATCAGTTTAAAACATTTAATGACAAACTTCAAAACATGCCGAAATCTGTGAACAAGTCCCTTTAAGAGTACCCGGGGTACTTTTAAGTAGTATCTGAGCCGACAATGACCAATTGAGGTATAATAATAGACAGTTCACTTTTAATATTTTTCACCCTATAATTCAATCCTGAAAGTGTAGTACACGTTATACAGTCTACCAGTCGCTTCAGACTATACTAAAATGTTTCCCGGTGAAAATCTTGTACGCGTTCTGCAGGTTTGTACCAGCAATGTTTATGGTGCTCTTCAAAAGTCTTGTTTTATTAACAAAAACACCCTTTTATTAAATTGAAAATGGAATTTTCTTGACAAGCGGAAACTGCATTTATTCGGGCTGTTTAAAGAGTCATTGACCCATACCGACAACTTATTTTATGTTTGAAATTTGGTTATACATGTATATACATGTTGCAAGACATACCGTCACCACAACGTTATCATTTTTGGCAAAAATAGTATGGCTTGAAAAATGATAAAGTCACAGTATGTCCGGACAAACTTTATTTTGGCAATTTTTTACATTTTCCTTAGAGTCGTCTGATATAATAGTTTATTTGTTGTAAATTCCTTTAAAAAGTGTATTATAAATGACAAAGTTATCGTCCGGACCAGTTTGCGGACCGTACGGTCGGACAGGCGCATTGCTTAATGACACTTTTTATGAGGGCATTAAACATACCATATTTGAACCTCGCTCTGTGAAAAGACAGTTTAATGAATGTGCGTAAAGTGTCGTCCCAGATTAGCCTGTGATGTCCGCACAGGCTATTCAGGGACGACACTTTCCGCCTAAACTATATTTTCGCAAGAAGAGACATCCTTTAAACGAAAAATACCATAAAAGCAGAAAGTGTCGTCCCTGATTAGCCTGTGCGGATTGCACATGCTAATCTGGGACGACACTTTACGCACATGCAGTAAACCCCCTTTTAACAGAGCGAAGCTCATTTGTTTTGAAATGATAATCTCGATCAAGAGATTTGTTGAAACCTTTCAACGCTATTGTTTAAACTTGTTTCAACCCGTCTAACAAAAGCTTGTTATAAATAAATGATACCCGTCGTTATGTTCATTGGAATTCTGGTGAAATTTATTGTCGGCTAATGTAATCCATCATGTAATGGTTACCTGACGGCAGCTTCCGTGTAAACACCAGTTCCGGGCACCATGGACTAGTTCATCGATCTATATTTTTCTATTGTTTATTATCCATAGAACCCGCTTTCAATGATGAAAACCAATGAAATATTCATATTCATAGAATTCAAATTGCGTCGGTTGAACAGAAATCAAAAGAGTGTTTTCACTACAGAGTGGGTTTTATGTAGATACCGCGCCATTTCAATATTTCAACAATAGACCCGCGTTTGCTAATTTCCTGAACAAAAGTTTCAAAACTGAACTATATTGCTACGACAGATCTGGCGAGAGATCGGAGAGGAGCAGACATGAAAACAGTGGCTGTAAGTAGCTTTAACTTTTGTGAGCGTTTTGGGGTTTCTGCCTATTAATATAAGTGCAATTTCATCAAAAACCTTATGCGTAGAGTTACATCGAAAATCGCGATATCTATTTTATTTGCTTTACAGTACTACGGTGACATTTAATTGTTACAGAGTTATTAATTAAGATGTTTTAATTCAATAATCGCACAATAACATTTTGCTCATTATCGTACCTTCTACCTTTTGTTATTTGTACAGGATGTTGAGGTCTAAAAATATTAGTGAAATCAATGTGGAATCTTTTATTTTTTAACTGAGACCGCACGAGGCAACGAGTGAGTGCACTGTCATATTAAGGCAAATGATATCGTTATATCGTGGATAACTGTACACAGATTGAAGCGCGTTCTTTAAAACAAACATAATGATCCGGGCTCTATCATGTTATTTGTCGGCGTTTTGATATGTATTTGACACTCACGTTTTGCTGTAAAGAGTTACCAAACATATTTTATGACTAAATACGGTGTGGCATAACGGTGGCATTATNACCAAACATATTTTATGACTAAATACGGTGTGGCATAGCGGTGGCATTATTGTGTCGTGTTCTGAGAAAAATGGGCATTATGCTTGTGCGTAAAGTGTCGTCCCATATTAGCCCGTGCAGTCCGCACAGGCTAATAAGGGACGACACTTTCCGCCTAAACTGGATTTTGCTTAGAAGAGACATCGTTTAAACGAAAAAATCCATAAAAGCGGAAATTGTCGTCCATGATTAGCCTGTGCGAACTGCACAGGCTAATCTGGGATGACAATTTACGCACGAGCAAACGAGCATTACGCCCAGTTTTTTCAGAACACGACAAAATTTTGAATAAGACGTTGCGCGAAAAAAAAGCCGTCGCTTACGTCATGTTTTATGAACGCATTATTATTTTTCTGTTTAACGAACACTATGAAGAAATCTAAAGGAAGTCATTATTTAAACGAATTTGTTTTGATTATTTTAATTCAGTTTGCTTAAATGGATTTGTTAACATTTGGTAAAAATTACTATTTTAAAAATAATTGTCATAGATTCAAAACGAATGTATGCATTATGTTTTAAACAAGCATAATAATAATCCTAACGAAGAAAAGTGTTCAAAATATTGGTTCATTAATAGATTATCATCATTCGAAATTGTTAAAATAATAATGCGTGTGTAACGCTTTTTACCGATAATTTGGAAAAGGCGTTTAGTACTTAATACAGCGTTAATGTTTCACGATGTGATTAATGAGCCTGTTCGGCGCAGTGATCGTGTATTCGCTGTTGCTTCCAGAGGCTCCGGGTTCGAATCTCGGGGAAGGCATTATTTTTTTCCCCATTTTTTTCTTGTTATAATAATTAGTTATGNCAGTTTGCTTAAAGGGATTTGTTTACAGTTTGGTTAAATGACGATTTAAAAAAAAAGTTTTCATAGATTCAAAAAGAATGTATGCATTATGTTTTAAACAAACATAATAATAAAGAAAAGTGTTTAAAATATTGGTTCATAAATAGATTATCATCATTCGAAATCTTTTAAATAATAATGCGTGTGTAACGCTTTTCACCGATAATTTAGAAAATACGTTTAGTACTTAAGCCAGCGTTAATGTTTTACGACGTGATTAATGGGCCAGTGCGGCGCAGTGATCGTGTATTCGCTGTTGCTTCCAGAGGCTCCTGGTTCGAATCTCGGGGAAGGCATTATTTTTTATTCATTTTTTTTTTCTTGTTATATTAATAAGCTATGACTATTGGAAACGTTATATATTTTAGGTGATTTATATTTAAGACATTTGTAAAAAATACGAAAATCTGTGAAAAAGTCCATTAAAACGGTATCTTTGTATTTATATGTTTTCTTCCTTATGCGCGTTAATAGAAATAATGTGTCACAAGATATTCAATGTTCACGTTTCGGCAAAGTACTGTTGAATTAAGATGAATGTTTTCTCAACTGTCGATAATTAATTTATCATTAACTTGTGCAGTCCATGCATTCTTATTAAATAAGCATGAAGTCCTATATTAGCTTCGTTTTCTGTTTACGAATTTTGTATCTCAATAATTTTCTTAAAATAGAGATATTATAAGTGAATGAAATATAGATCTCAGTTAAGAAGAATATTGCGTCTTTCCATTGATGCACGGGAATTTATAGTTTTTAACACAAACTAAAATGACGCATTTAAATAAAAACGTGTACCGGTAGCTCGAAAATGTGAAGGTGGCGTCAATTTTGTGCGTAACGTCGTAGTGTTTATTTCTGTTTTTCATTTTTTTCAAACTTGTTAACCAATAATAACTTTATTATAAAGTTAGTATTTATGGACGCTTCTTTTTATGTGTTTGTTTGTCAGCTAATGTATTCGCACTTTTCCTGGGTAAGCCGATCAAAGCGGTTGACTAGTAGACAGTTCACATACTAATGTCCGCATCTGACACGTGCCTTACTATGATCTGAGGTATGAAGAGAATGGCCGCATATATAATTTCATAACCGATCCCACACACACAAATGCGACAAGGACGGGATTCGATCCCTCCATCCCTCGATCTACAGATTAATATTCCAGCGCTCGGCCAAATGAGCTTACCTTTCAGAAATTACAGACTAATCAGAGCGATTTTAAAAAAGTACATGTCAATTAGACAACACTATTAACATGAAACTGTTTCACTCGTGATCAATTAAAATATTGGTCCGTATTACCACGGACTATGTAACAGACTGAAAGTGAATTGAAATTATATATGTGGTATATTTTTCCAGATATATTGTGAACTAAGATTTAAATATTTCTAGCGTACTGTGCAGTCAGTCAGCTATTGCTGTTCGCCCGCCGTATGAGCGCCTATTATCACTTTTGTTTTAAAGGTATACCTTATGAAATCCGTGGCCGTTCTCACCACCCTTATTTTAGTCCAATGCATGACTTGTATGATAAACACTGTGCAATCCGCAAAGGCTAATCAGTGACAACTTTTATGGACTTTTTCTTTTAAATGATATATCTTCTGAGCGAAAATCCTGTTTAGGCGGAAAGTATCGTCCCTGATTAGCATGTGCTGACTGCACAGGATAATCTGGGATGACACTTTACGCACATGCATTAAGCCCAGTTTTCTCAGAACGCGACTCACATGGTCCTGACAAAATATAAGTCTGCGTGATGGGGCACACGCCACACGCCCGATGTGACCAAAATTCAGTTCTGGCCTGTGTAAATTGGGAGATCGTAAGCCCGACGGGCATGTTAAAACCAGGATAAGGCAACAACAAACTGATAAGATGTTCTTCGGATTCACCTAAAATGGTAAAATGAAATTAAAGTATTTGCATTTTGGGGCGATTGCCTTCTGCAATTCGCCCCATAGGTAACATAATATACGTATACCGTAGAATAAAGTCCGTTACTGCAATTAACCACTTTGCATCCAGATTCTGCATTCGCAAACAAAATAGCTCCGATCGCATGGTATGAGTATTAATGCGCACAAATAGCTTACAGCACGCGTCCCATCCATGGCAACGTCTTTTCACCGTGGCANACTATCTAGCTGTGACTAACTGAAATTCTGTTTTAAAGGACAATTTTTAGAACTTCAAAGATGGGCATAGTTGATAGCTTGATATCTCATACAAACCTGTGTATTTGTAACCATTTTTATGCCGGCTTGATCTTCCAAGCAGATATCATTACACACATTAAATTATATGTACAATCCCAGTGTTTCATATGCTGGTTTGCAAAAACCAAACTATAAAAATGCTTGATAGACTTCATCTTTGATGGTATTTGCATTTCACGGGTTGTCCAAACAATATTGGTCTTGCCCGATTTTATTGGAAATTGAACTTCATTGTATTCATTTTAATGAGAATTTAAGGGATTTTTTTTATGGACAATCTGTTCTGTCAACGTTTCGCAGTTATGAATTGGCACGTACAACAATGACTTGTTTTAAAAAGCAGCATTTACTTCTAACCCCAATAGCCAAATCATATATTATATTGACAGCCTGTCACCGTTCCTTAATTCCATCTGTTTTATTCAACAAAGGTGATTGGATGGCATCACGGTGTATAGTGGATTTATGAACACACAATTTGAGCAAAATCGCCCCACCAGTACTTTCAGTACTTTGATTATCATACGCCCGTAGTGTTCATTCCCCCCCACCTGATTTTATCTCTAAAGAGCTATTTTTCTATTCATTTTATATAAGCCTACATTTGTAACGACATACAACTGAATATTTTGCGTTAAACGTTTAATGATACGAAACGGCACCATTTTGTCAGTTGATTGGTCGAGTCAAAAACTAAACGAAAATGTCCTTTCTCATCTTGTTGCTTGAAATCAGTTGGTTACACATATTTTTTTGCCTTTTTGTTTCGCTCAGCGACCACTGCTGCTGAGTATGAAACGTCGCCCGAAAAGTTTCAATTAATGACAATTGGCAATTGTGTTGGTGGTATAGAGCAAATAAAACAGCGCACACTAGTAACAAACTCAAAATAGTATTGGACCTTAAAAACTCCTTGTTAATTTTATTTAAAGGCCTGAAGATACTGGCTTTCGTCTGTCGGCTAAGATTGTTGCCTAAGATTGTTGAGCATAGGCCTATAGTTAAAACAGCTAACAGAATGGTAGAACTAAAAAAAACTAAATTCTCTTCCCTACGTTTGTCATCCACGAGAGACAGTTAAAACTACACATTTGAGAAAAAACGTGGTTAGTTTTTTAAAATGACTAGCACTATTCGAGGACAAACACTGTATCAGATTAGTATTGTATTCAGAGGACAGTATTGGCAATATATTAAGTGTTGAATGTGTTTGGAAAAAAATGTTCAATTAATATGGACAAATACGTTCTTTTTTATTCTGCGCTTTCCGCTCGCATGTGATTACATCAACATAGGAATCAAAGTAGTTTTTATTTCGCTTGAACGCTCTGTTATTTCCATCGAACAACTGATCATTTTGTTGGTGTATCATCGATTTTCAGAGACAGGTATGGAGACATGTTTATAAAATACTCGCAAGTCAATGATAAAAGGAATAACTGATAGTGTGTGGGATATCAGGGGAGTATTTGAGAAGCGTTGCATTTGGTTGGTTTCAAACATCATCTAAATTATTTATTAAGTATTTTAACGTATTTGTTTTTATCTTAAGAATCAGTTGTACGTCACGTTCTACGAATATGGCATTTATATCAAATGTTTATTGTATGATTATGAAGTTGAACGAACTCATTTTAATATTGCCACTTTAAAAAAAAATCGTGGTTATTGCTTCAAAACATTAATAATTAACTTTTCATAACACTTTAAAATTGAGTTGCCCATCGCTTCATATGTTTCAAACCGATAATTGCTAATAAAACCGCGATGCGAGCATATGTATTAGAAATAAGTCTAATTTTTAGAGCAGATCTCTTAAAAGGCAGCTGTATTGCTCATGTTTTCAAATACTGTATTTTCTAAATGATCTTTTAAGAATTTGCTTTCACATCGATTTTGGTATTATACGTTGTGGCAAATTTTGCGGTAAATAAAAAGATACAATCTTGAAATTAAAACAATCGCACCCTAGGCAACAGCACACTAAACTCGTTCAACAACTACATATTGTGTCCTTATTTTGTTATCCGTGAGCGCCAGTAAAAACTACACATTTGCAGCAGTAATGGGTAGTTTTTAAGTCAAACACTGGGCCAGATGATGGTATACAGAGTTAAGTATTGGCAATATAGAAGCGTTGAATATGTTTGGCACTAATTTTCAACGAATATGGACAACATAGGTATTTTATTCTGCGCTTTTCGCTTTCCTTTAATTATATTGGAAACAGAATAACAAATATTTGATTTTTGTTCGCTTTCGCTCTAAAT
>VMBQ01001262.1:0-37780 GCA_007657795.1 Dreissena rostriformis
AAGGTTACCCCTTGTTGTTGTACATAAAATTAATATGGCTGTCAAAAGTTTTTACGCAAATTATCGGTAATGTCAAAGTAGTTATTTGTTCTAACAATTGCTTGCACACATATGGAAAATCCGTTTAACTCAAAGTTTTCACTTTCGTTGAAAGATATACCGAGCTACGACTAGAGTTTGTCATACGTTGTAAATGGCTTAGCACCTTGTTTGTCAGTTAAACAAGTTTGTGTGTAATGCGATTGAAAAAAAGGATTGGTTTTGGCTCATTATAAGTAATCATCATAGATATCTTATGCAATGATATTGAGCTAAATTTTTAAACAAAATATTTTTATTCGGATATGTCATTTATGGATATCTCGAATTCATTTGTGTACTCCCATTAACTTCAAGATAAGTAAGTTCAGCTGTTCATGTATATGTAATCACTTCTTCTTCTAAATATATGGCCATATTATCAAATATATTTGCTTCAGACATAGAGTAATGCATTTCTATTCACAGAGTCTGATTTGTTTTGTGATACTTTTAAACAAACCTGTCTTTCTCAATCGGCAAAGTAAGCTATTTAATTGCATTAACCCTTTACATGCTGGGTAATTTGTTGTCTGCTAAAATGTTGTCTGCTGAATTTCTAAAATTAGCATTTTCTTCGATTTTTTTCAAAGAATACTATCAGAATAGCAAACAGTTTGGATCCTGATGAGACGCTACGTTCTGTGGCGTCTCATCTGGATCCAAACTGTTTGCAAAGGCCTTCAAAATCCGGTTCCAGCGCTCAAAGGGTTAAAGATACTATACAGCATGTCTTGGTAATGTTATAATATATGAGCCTCGCTCTGTGAAAAGGGGGTTTAATGCATGTGCGTAGAGTGTCGTCCCTGATGAGCCTGTGCAGTCTGCACAGGCTTATCAGGGATGACACTTTCCGTTTTTATTGTGTTTTTCGTTTAAACAAAAGTCTCTTCTAAGCCAAAATCCAGTTAAGGCGGAAAGTGTCGTTCCTTATTAGCCTGTGTGAACTACACAGGCTTATCTGGGACCACACTTTACACACATGCATTAAACCCCCTTTTCACAGAGCAAGGCTCATATGTATTATATATTGTAGGTCATTTGGATAGTAAGACCAGTATACGTCGAGTGCTGATGGTGACATTTTCATTCGCCTTTGTCTACTCCAGTGTCCAGGTAGTGTTGTCCTCTGATGGCCTGCTATCGCTGAACTATAAGATAGTTTCTCATGGTTAAAATGTTCACCAAGATTGGTAATTGTTACTATGGGAAGTAAAACCCAGTTAAAATAGTCCTCTTTCAGAATTGTGAAAGTTAGTTTTTTGTAGGTTTAAGGAGGTTATATTGTTAATATAGTTCAAATTTTGTTGAACTCATGTTGATGTTTGAACTACAAATTACAAATACAAAATTTAAGACTGTATGCTAGGTCATGAATGCACGATTGAAATATTAGAACTGACATAAATTGTATGCGCTCTTTGACTTTTAACACATCAATCATTTGTATGCCCCCCTTCGAAGAAGAGGGAGTATATTTTTTTGCTGGATGATGGTCTGTCGGTCGGTCTGTCGGTCGGTATGTCAGTGCGTTGTAGACTGTTCTACATTTAGACCGTACTACCGTTCAACGACCTCATCGTTTCCGATCAATAACTTGTGAACAGATTGACCGATTGGCTTGATACTTCACATGTGCATTGGCTCTGGACAGAAGATGAACCCTATTGAAATTTGGTCACTAGGTCAAAGGTCAAGGTCACTGTCACAATAAGTGTGAAAATCAAGGCCCTGTTTGGGGGGCATGTGTCTCCGACCACGGAACTCTTGTTTGTTTCCAGATGATTTCTGTCAACTTTTCACAATCCTATCTTCATGTTGCAGGGTATCTTAGAGCTGACCCGGCCGGACCCGAAGTTTCACATTGAGGCCAAGAACTATGACATCTTCGCCCACGGAGGCATGATCTTCTGGATGTCCAGCTCCAGTTTCTTCTGTATAGTAAGTTTGTGTTTATTTGTTAAAATGATTCTAGTAGTATTTCAGGGTATTGCAGGGCTTTTTTTCCTTCTTTAGCAAGGACCTTATATAGGCCCCTTCCCCTAAGAGAAAGGCCCTTCCCCTGAGAGAATTTCTTTTAAATGATGCAATTTACCCCAAATTTCAAGCTTACTTTGGGAAATTTCTCCCCTTATTTAGTTTAATTCAGTGTTAATAATTTTTCCCCCAAAATGAAAGGCCCTTTCCCCAAATCAAGAAAAAAAGCCCTGTATATTTAATATTTATATTTTCTGTCACCACACACAATAAAATATTCTGCCATGAATTTAACCAACATTGTATGGATTCTTACATGAATTAACATTAAGCCTTCAAATGTGAAGGAAACATCAAGTGGACCATTTTCCTTGTAAAATTACATCATTCAGATGGATAGAGGGACATTACCATTACCACTACCGCCTTGTTTTTTTTATATTTTATAATAATGGCTAACACAAAAGTGGATGCTAGTCCTTTATCCTGTTTAACATGTTATAATAAATTTGTATTTTATTGCAGGTTTATGGAGTTGTACTTATATTGCCATTTACAAGACTCAAAGATCGTCTACAACTTCCATGTAAGTGTCAGTTTAACCCTTTGAGTGCTGGAACCAGATTTTAAACGTTTTTGCAAACAGTTTGGATTCAGATGAGACGCCACAGAACGTGGCGTCTCATCAGGATCCAAACTGTTTGCTATTCTGATAGTATTCTGTGAAAAAAAATGAAGAAAATGCTAATTTTAGAAATTCAGCATACAACATTTTAGCAGACGACAAATTACCCAGCATGCAAAGGGTTAAGCAGTATTGCATGATGCATTATCTTATGTTTATCTTGAAATTCTCTCTGTAAAAGTAAAAATCTGGGTCACATGTGTCAAAAAACTAAGCCATCTTGTAAAATCGTATAAAAGACCTTGTTACAACTGTAGAGGCCACAAAAATGACTCAATTTTTATGAAAATTGGTAAGAATATTTAACTTGACAATATCTTTTCCAAGGTCTAATCTGGGTCATGTGCATCAAAAACTAGGTCACCATGTCAAATCTTAAATAAAACTTGTTTCCCTTTGTAATTTTAATATGCCATCATGTTAGAACGTAATATATCCTGATGGGGCTATACTTTTATATACCTTGAGCATGGTTCTAAAAATAGTAGCACAAGTTTTCTGAAAATTCGTTTAATCTAACAATTGGCAGGTGCTTAATAAAATGTGTTAAACAATACCATGTTGATAAGCGCTTCATTTTCATTTTAAATCTGCATGTTTGACTTGTTTGATGTTTTAAGTTCAGCATGTGTGTTTGGTATAGTAAAATAAATATCAAAGTCTTCTTTCATGGTTAAGTAAATATTTCCCCGTCCCTCCAAAAATAATGTCTACCTGGGCCTTGGGTTGCAAAAGTTACTATGCCACTCAACTGCCTATGATATTTTTATGATATAACTGGTATGTATTTTTCTTTAATAATATAATATAATCTTCTTTATATAATCTTCTTTAAATGTATTATCTTTAAATTGCAGTATGATCTGTTTCAGCCAAAAAGTCCTTTTATATCTACGTTTTAATTCTGTGCGTGTTGAACCTAACACAGGTTGTTGGAAGCACTCTTCTCTACAAAGAAGTCTTGAAAGGCTTATGGTAGGTCTTATTCATCTTTAAAATTAGTGGAGTTTCATAGAGGATAGATATTTGTTGGTTTCCATAGGTTATAGGTAGATTATCAATTTTAATTAACGCGTGATCAGACAAAAGAGTGATGCAACCACAAGTGAAAATATTTTATAGGATCACAAGTGGAAACAAAAATTGAAAAGCTACTATAACAAACTTTTTCTTAAAATTTAGTTTATGCTTTTCTGTGTTTGTTTACCTTTTGAAAAGTTAAAGTGAAAGTAGACGCATCTAACAGTATATAGGTGTCTATCGCAACCATTGTTTATCTTTGGTGTTTTCACTTCATATACACTTATATTTGTTAAGGCAGCATCAACTTACTAAAACAATATCCCGGAAAGAGAAAAATAATGCATTTGAATATCAACCGTACTTTCGTTTTTGACTGAACTTTGGTAAGTTTAAAATCTGGGACTCTCCGCTAAAACATATGACAATTCTGAAATTATGAATACATTTACCTTTGTGTCTCTGTCAACCACATCTTCGGCCAATTTCTTTAGAGAAATATGTTATAAATGAGGTGTCAGTAAAGTGACTTTATGAGAAAGACTCAAATCGTATGGCTTTCGTAAATATAAAGCAGCAGTTCCGCTCGGCTTAACTTAGAGAACTGGGTAAGTCACGTAAAATATTGAATATAATATATATTTTTTATAAACAACTGGTAGCAAGATGAGTTGCAGATAATTGGTCAGTTACCACATTTTAACTAACTATTTTGACATCTTAATTCTTTTAGCTCAATTCAACAGTGAAAAATGTGTCTAATATCACTTTAAACTAGAAAATTTGGTGGGAATAATAACCTTATGAAGTCAAGAGTATGATGTCATTTCAATTTTTTAAAAGTGAAATACCCAACCACATGGAAGCATAAAATGAAGTATTTTACAAAAAAATGTCTAAAAAAAATGTGATTTTGGCTCTTTTATGTAAGTTATAAAATTAAATTAAATATATAACTTATAAACTGCCATACAATATAACTGTTTAACACTATGTCATTAGAATTTAGCTAAACACAATTTAGATTTTCCTTCCAAATAAGAGGATGTCGGTAAGTCTGTCAGTCCGTCTGTCCAATGTAACTACAAATAACTGAGAAAAGGCACAACCCTTCTTATAACCTTTTTTTAGCTCACTTGATTGCTCAGGTGAGCTTTTGGGATCGGTCTTTGTCAGTCATCTGTCCGCCATCCGTCCGTCCGTCCACATTTGGTTTGTAAACACTCTAGCATTCACATTTCTCAAGCATTCTTTATCAAAGTTGCTGAGAAGCTATATTGCCACAAGATCTCAGTCAAGNCGCATTAGCAGTACATGTAATTATATTAAAAGAACCTTTCTCTTTGCTCTGTTTCAAATACTAACTTTAAAATGTTTAATTTAAATCATGGATTTTATTTTATTTCAATCTGCCACATTTACAGAAACCTGATAAAAGAAAAACAAACTGGTTATCCAATAACTACATCCAGATGATCAAAATAAGAAGAATAATAATTTATAGTTGGCTGAAAACAATTTATAATTGCACATACACATAGCAACTCAACTGTGATTAACAGAACCTGAAGAAGTTAATAAGAACAATTTATAAGGAAATGTTTGTATATTCTGAACAAGGTGTCTCCTGTACCTTGTACTATCCTCTGTTGCCCTATAAACAAATGAGAGACAAAATCTGTGTGCACTCAATACAAATGCACTTAACCCTTTCCCACTAAGAAGCAAAGGGAAAATTGCTATACGAAATCAGCATAAAACCAGAACAGCCTGCAAGTAACTCTTAGGCTGTTCAAGTTGTATGCTGTTTGCTGCTGTTAAGTTTCCCATAGTTATAAATGAAGCCTTTAAAAAACTTAAATCTATCAAGAAAATTCTTTAATTTAATTAGATTTTTTTTAAGGACTTCAACTGGGTAAAAAGGTGTATCGGATTGGTAAAGGGTTTAACTTCTTTGTATTCACTTTCCACAATGCACTTGCAGCTCCTCTAGCAATGCTGTTCCGCAGTACAAGTACCAGATAGACGAGGGCACAGATGATGACGTGTTGTCCCTGCCCCCTTCTGACGACAAGTACCCCCGTGACAACCTCAGCGATGACGGCAGCTTCGACAGCACGCACTTTGATCGCCACTCTGGGGCATACAGTGTTAATGCTGACGTGTATCCTGCAGCAAACTCTTATCAAAATGTTTAGTGTACAGATTTTGCCATTGTTAACTTTGACTTTTATGTCCTTGAAACTTTCATTAAGCCTTTAAGACTTTATTGCTTACATCAGCTACCAACTAATTCTAGTTTTGCTTTCGCAGATTTATGTCTCTTTGTGGTCAAAGTTTCTACTAAGATTTTCCAAAGCATGTATTTTAAATGATGTTATAAAGTTTGTTTTGTTTATTGTCCGTTTTGATTTGTTTGGATGTCACTTATGGAAAAAATCTACAGGGCCAAATGTCAAGTGGTATGGTAACACTTATCTTTCTGTTAATTTAATTATTGGACTGTTTAAACTGTAAGATTCTTAAAGCAGTTGATTTTTAGGTACAAGAAATCATGTTGAAATCAAAGTTTCATTTTAATACCCCCCGCTTCATTTCAGCGTCCAGAGAATGCCTAAACCTACAATAATTCACATTGGTATTATGATTACTTAGGTTGAAAGAAAGATGCGTATTGATTTTTTAGGTCAACAGGTAAAAGGTCAAGGTCTTAGGGAATTGTAACATGAAATGTAGACCATTTAGTTTTTTGTTCATTATACATGTATAGAGAATGTTTTGGTCTGTGATTATGATGGTTACTTGGGATGTATGGAAGATCCCAACAGAACCGGAGGTCAACAGGTCAAAGGTCAAGGTCATAGGGGATTGTAAACGGTCTCCTCACTATATCTTCCCACACTATATTAAGAGAATGATTAAACTAGGATCATATAAGGTAAAATGCTGCTTAAGCAAAGCGGGAGGAAGATCCCTATCGATTTGCAGATTAACAGGTCAAAGTTCAAGGTCACACAGGCATGCTGTATTTAAATATCTTTTAACAATTGCAAAAATTGACACTTGGCTACGTCNATTATTAATTATTGTGTTCTGTTTTGTTGTCTTAGTTTGTTTGGATGATGCAATAAATTGTTATTCTTTGCTACAGATTATATGCTTACATTTATTAGTTATTAAAAGTTTGAATATTTATTAGGATTTTGTTTTTATTACTGACATGTTTTATTTTGGATTTGTAGGACCGTTATGCAAAATATGAATATTAGAGTTTGACGTAATACGTGTTATGTGATGAGAGTTAACCTTGCAAGGATACAAGAAAATGTACAAAAAAAGTTTTAATTTCAGTCTAAATATGATCATTAATTTTAGCAGGCAATGTGAAGGATGTATAATACTGTCTCCGAGAGTGCCTGTAAGTGCTAGGTTATGTTCTCCTAGTCTTAAAAGCAGAATGCATAGGTCTTCTCTATTTAGAGTTGTTAATTATCCCCCGCCAAAGGCGGAGGGATATTGTTTTGGCGTTGTCCGTCCGTCCGTCCTTCCGTCCGTCCAGCACTTTTGTGTCCGGAGCCATATCTTGGAAGTGCTTTGGCGGATTTCATTAAAACTTGGTATGAGTATATATATGGATAAGAGGATGATGCACACCAAATGGCATTGTACACCATATGTAAATAACGGAGTTATGGCCCTTTGTATCTTGAAAAAATGCTTATGTCTGTGCCAAAGCTCTAGTTAGGCGGGGGATATCAATTCAACGAATTTGCTTGTTTAATGATATTAAGTGCCATGAATTAACGTGACTTTTTAGAAACAAGGTCTGGGTACTTGTGTACCTATTCCAGGGCAGTAATTTCAAATCAGGTGTTATGTTTATCATTTAGTGGATAAAACCCACGGTGTCATTTCACATGAATGCAAGCCAACTCTAAACAATGTTTTCAAAGCATTTATTACACCAGTGTTCAAACGTTTTTTTTTGTTCTGTTTTGTTTGTGGGAGGGAGGGAGGCGGGATGGTAATCAACAAGAATCAAATGCATCTGATAAAATAAATCAGATGGTATTAAACATATTTGAATACAAGCAACAATATACTAAGAGTTAAGAAAACACCTGCGCAATAAGAGGCCATTCTGGGGAGTGAATTAATACATATTTCTTGCAGTAGCTTATTGGCTTTAACTATAGCCATGAGTTTCCACACACAAACTAATGAATGTTTGCTACACAGACATGTAATGCTTTAAGTTTCTAATTAAATAATTTGAATGTAGTGTCATGGATTGATGGGATCCAGCCTTTCCTTTGTAGGGGATACACTACATGAATAGTGGCATACCAACAGGCCTTGGCAGGCCTTGGCATGGAACACAATTGGATGTCAGAATCTGGTCAGATACTTTTGATGAAGCATTCTATATGATATCCCACTTGCTGGTCATGGAGTCAGTTTTCAGCATTGACTTTCTTGTTGATATGTGTACGCATTAATTATAATTGATAGAATTGAATGTTTGAACATGTCGTGTGTATCAGATATTAAGGAAAGCAAAACAATAATTGTAAACCTACGAAATGGTATGATGTTTTGAAATTCTTTAAATATGTAATTTAATTCTTAACATGTTTATATTTAAGTCCTTACCAGTGTATATTTTTGTCGCCAAACACTGTTGGCACAAGGTGTACACACATTGGAATAGTATAGGCTATTGCCTTTGAAATATAGTTGCGTCTAGATTACTTTTGTTTTTTGCATGTACGATAAGTTAGTGATTGATTGGCAATATATTCAGTGCTTGTGTGTAAATCATTTTTTCTTGGGAAATAAGTGTAAATAATTTGCATCGCAAAAAGTTGAGGAATGATTGACTACTTTTTTTGGTGTGGGGTGGGGGTGGGGTGGGGGTGGGGGTGGTATCGTCAACTGACTGTTCCTGAAATGTAGAAACTATTGCAAATTCAATTTTGTTTTAGTTTTTCCCCAGAATTTTTAAAAACTAAGGAAATTTTCATCAAAAAACCATTTGAAACTTTCTGCTTAAAAGAAATTTTTAAACTAGGTATTTCATTTTCCCATCATTTGTTGTTATCAAAGCCTATTTACCAGTTCAATACCAATTGGGCACATAATTCAAGTCGATTACTCTGAAAACCACTTTTTAGTCTCGATGGCATAACGCTTTATTTACGAATAGTGTGATTGATTTCATGTATTACACATACAAAACACTACGGCGCTTGCAAAACGAAACCTTCATTCGGGTCGCATACAGCAATTTATGAAAGATTCTCTGAATAGTGGAACCGAAAAATCTCCTTTTATTCGAACAAAAATCTCCTTTTATTCGAACATATACAAATGCCAATTCCGACTAGCTCTCGTCAGCATATTGCGTTTGACAAAATTAATCCCTTGCCAGTTTATTGGCATTGGAACACGTACACATATATATCTTTCTTGTAGCCGAGGGTTGCACTCGTTATGCTGACAAAGTCCAGCGCTACAAACGTCGGTAACATTTCAAGCGGATTTTACTTTGTTATAATTTATCTTCGAGTATACCGGTAAAGTACGTTTTACCAATTGATTTTTTTTCTACGAGAATTAAAATTGGAACTACTTATTTTTTTTTATCAAAGCAAGATATATGTGGATGTCAGATAAGTTGTTTGGCAAGAATATTAAACGCAATTCAATATATGCACAGTTATGATTTGTATATTGCATTAGTTTCCGCGCTGAGCAGAATCAACAAATACATTTGCTCTATCTTCCAATACTACTTCATTATTTTGGGATTTGTATGACACAAGCAAAGATATTATGTTATAATATTGGCTATCGCCATTCGCTTTTGTATGCAATTGTATTTCAGGAAGAACCGAAAGCGATTAGCTGTAAAACACGACTTATCCTATCGTTAAAATTTAATCAGTCTGTTTGTACCGTGCACGATAGTTTGTCTACAGATGATAAAGAGAACCGATGACGAAAGGAACTAACTCTAAACGGAAAACGGATGTATTTCACAACCAATTCAAACGCAAGCTGCCTAAAGCAAAACACGATAAAAAAACTGTACGAACCTGACTGCGTTCCATGACGCTTTATTTTTTTTTGTATTTCTTTTATTTTATAGCAGATCGTGTCGGATCCGCTTACTCTGCGTTCTGCTAAAATAGAACATTCTGTTAATTATTATATTCCAAAAATATTTGAAGGCGTCAACGAATTACATATCACGCACTTAAAATACTTGCAGGTGTATAACCGAACGCCTTGCGTGATGTTAGTATCTCCATAATTAAGAATCTGGAGTTCGGAAAGTATTTATGGGCGACAATCAGGTGCCGGCGGTTTTCCGTTTTCCATTTTAATTATTTAAAAGTCAGTTTACACGGTTTACCGGTATGTCGGACCTAGGTCGCTCCTGAGGATTTACTTTTTTGTCCAGAGAAAAACTCGGGGACCGTAATATTTAACTATTTAGGAACGGTCTTCTTTTCCGATAATTAAAGTACAATTTCATGTTCTTTTTAAAAGCTTCTCAGTTTTTTGAATTGTTTAAGACACGCAATAATCCCATTCCGTGATTTAAGAATACACACATTTACCAGTAATAGGCATAGAGTGGCTGCAGGAAATTATCTGACATTATTACATATCCGACAAAGTGCAATTAGTTAGAAATAGCAACAATGTATGTTAGGACATACCCACTGGCGTCTTTCCCGTCGTCAGTGTGACATAATGAATCTGTCATACTTCAAACGTCTTTTTTTCGTGAAGGAAACTATCATTCAATAGGTATTTGCTGCAAGCGAAATCGTCGTGTCCATATCAGTTATCTTGAAGTAGAAATGTGACACATTTGAATAGCAAATAAATGCACTTTTTTATTTGAGTGTTAGCTTATAAAGAAATCGACCAAATCTTATAGTTTAAATATAGATGCCAAACTTATGTGCAACTAAGCGTTAAAAGGTTATACATGATAACATGTAATCCAAAATACATTGTCGTTTTTTAAACAAAAATCGTTATCCTTCTGTTACTCACTTAACATAAAATGCAACCACAACACCAATCAGATATTCCAGGTATAATACAATATTACAATAATTTTATTATAAATATTTATTTCATACCGATATTTCATACATATTACACATCGATACGAACTTAAGTTTTTGCAAATATCTCAATTTATTGAAACACATTTGNATTTGTATGACACAAGCAAAGATATTATGTTATAATATTGGCTATCGCCATTCGCTTTTGTATGCAATTGTATTTCAGGAAGAACCGAAAGCGATTAGCTGTAAAACACGACTTATCCTATCGTTAAAATTTAATCAGTCTGTTTGTACCGTGCACGATAGTTTGTCTACAGATGATAAAGAGAACCGATGACGAAAGGAACTAACTCTAAACGGAAAACGGATGTATTTCACAACCAATTCAAACGCAAGCTGCCTAAAGCAAAACACGATAAAAAAACTGTACGAACCTGACTGCGTTCCATGACGCTTTATTTTTTTTTGTATTTCTTTTATTTTATAGCAGATCGTGTCGGATCCGCTTACTCTGCGTTCTGCTAAAATAGAACATTCTGTTAATTATTATATTCCAAAAATATTTGAAGGCGTCAACGAATTACATATCACGCACTTAAAATACTTGCAGGTGTATAACCGAACGCCTTGCGTGATGTTAGTATCTCCATAATTAAGAATCTGGAGTTCGGAAAGTATTTATGGGCGACAATCAGGTGCCGGCGGTTTTCCGTTTTCCATTTTAATTATTTAAAAGTCAGTTTACACGGTTTACCGGTATGTCGGACCTAGGTCGCTCCTGAGGATTTACTTTTTTGTCCAGAGAAAAACTCGGGGACCGTAATATTTAACTATTTAGGAACGGTCTTCTTTTCCGATAATTAAAGTACATTTCATGTTCTTTTTAAAAGCTACTCAGTTAATAGCGAACCCATTTTTGAATTGTTTAAGACACGCAATAATCCCATTCCTTGATATAAGAATACACACATTTACCAGTAATAGGCATAGAGTGGCTGCAGGAAGTTATCTGGCATTATTACATCTCCGACAAAGTGCAATTAGTTAGAAATAGCAACAATGTATGTTAGGACATACCCACTGGCGTCTTTCCGTCGTCAGTGTGACATAATGAATCTGTCATACTTCAAACGTCTTTTTTTCGTGAAGGAAACTATCATCCAATGGGGATTTGCTGCAAGCGAAATCGTCGTGTCCATATCAGTTATCTTGAAGTAGAAATGTGACACATTTGAATAGCCAATAAATGCACTTTTTTATTTGAGTGTTAGCTGATAAAGAAATCGACCAAATCTTATAGTTTAAATATAGATGCCAAACTTATGTGCAACTAAGCGTTAAAAGGTTATACATACTAACATGTAATCCAAAATACATTGTCGTTTTTTAAAACAAAAATCGTTATCCTTCTGTTACTCACTTAAAATAAAATGCAACCACAACACCAATCAGATATTCCAGGTATAATACTAAATAACAATAATTTTATTATAAATATTTATTTCATACCGATATTTCATACATATTACACACCGATACGAACTTTAGTTTTGCAAATATCTCAATTTATTGAAACACATTTGCAAAAATCTTATGTGCATAAAAGACAGTTTTGCTTGCAGTTTGTGCCGATATCTTAAGATTTTAGAAAACATAATTTAATACGTCTACAACATGTTGACAGGTTGAGAAAATAACCGTGTACACGAATGCTGTACACATCGCATTTTTTATCAAGAACACAGGCTTATTAAGAAAAGTAATTCTGGTGCATTTCACATTGGCATAATCAGCATAAAAACTGTCTTTTATGTACTAGTTAAAATTCTTTATACACCACGTTAACATCTATTAACGTTCAATTGTGAACGCCACAAAGTCACGTGATCCTGCACCCTGGTATCGCAAATATTACAACTAGATTCATTGAAAACCAGTTTGGGTATGGAAGGATTTGAACAGGAAGGATGATGTGTATTTATCATATTCATCTTTCTTGTGACCAAACACAGATGCTACAGCCAATCGTTTACTTAGTGTCAAACGTGTTCTGGTTATTTTTGCTTTGAAGCAATCGGATTAATGGGGCGGACATAAACCCTGTCAGTCATGTAAATGGTGTCCCGGAGTTACCGATCAGATGCAGCCGATTGTCCTCATGAACACACATGTAAAGTTCCAACCGAGGTCTGCATCATTGCTGCTTAAAATTCCTTTGTTCTGACTAGAAGAGAGGGCGTCGTCAAAGAAACTTGTCTGTATGTATATCGTGTCAATATTTACCTTCATTTTGTGATGTCATCAGTCTATCGACATATGGTTGTCGACACCGACAGAGCATTTGGATTTGCAATATCGTAATTTATCATTTTGTGCATGTCAGATAACTGGTATAATTGCCGTGTACGACCAAAGGATCGAGCACAAGAGTTCCCAGTCATTTTCAATTTGAGAGTCAATCAACACAATTATGAGGACAAAGACCATCGGTAATTCGAGAAATCAAATTTTGGCAGACATTGCTGTCTCTTTTTTTCCTTCTGTGATGGAGATATAAATTTAAGTTCTATTGAATGAAGTCTTTCGGATTGAGTGCTGTTCCTGTGACATGCATCTCAATTTGATAATAATTTCCTGAAGTTATGTCATTATTAATTCGGCGTCACATCTTATTTACTGGCCGAAACCTTCTAGGACATTGACATTTTCGGCGAAGTTGTCTAACCAAGGTTTTGATTTATATTTACATCAAATAAAAGGTTGAGAACATTAAGCAGGCCCGAATAAATGACTTGTTAATTCTGTATTTGCNAGAGTTAACCCTGCAATAATGCAATAAAATTTACGAACTAAGAACATGTAGTTTATTTCATCCTAAACATGATCATTTTTTAGCAGGCAAATTTGAGAATGTATAATATTGTCACCAAGAGTGCCTTTAAGTGCTTTATTATGTATTTCTTGTCTCACAAGCAGAACACAAAGGTCTTCCCTATTTAAAATTAAAGTTTATGATGACTATGTGTTATGCATTTACGTTAATTTGTTGGTACACAGTCTTGGTAATTTTGAAACCACTCTAGGGCAGTTATTTCAAATCCCGTGTTAGGCTTACGCTTTAGTCGAGAAGACCACATGTGTCAATTCACATGTACACAATCCGACACTAAGCAATCTGTTCAAATCATTAATAACACCAGTATTAAAATGTTGTCTTTGGTTCTTTACACCGCCACTCTGAGGGGTGAAATATGTTCAATTACTTGCATTAGCTTATTGGCTTGAGTAAAAAAAAAACACCTTTAAATTTGTTGCTACACAGACATGTATTGATTTCAGTTTCTAATTAAATAATTTAAATGTAGTGTCAGGGATTGATTGGATCCAGCCTTTCCTTTGAAGTGGAGTGGTCACACAATATAAACAGCGGGACACGGGCAGGCCTTGGCATGGAGCACATTGGGATGTCACAATCTGGTGAGATTCAATTGATCAAGTTTTCTTCATTCCAGTTGCTCTTCATTTAGTCTGTTTTCAGCATCGAATATTTCTTGTTAATATTTGTATGATAGAATTGTCATTTTGTAACGTGCAAGATAGTTCTTCTACAGATGGATAAAGAAAACAAATAGAGAAAAAGGTCTATCTCTTAACGGAAAATCCGATGTATTTTACAATTTCAAAACGCAAGCTACATAAAGCAACATTTCTAACGCAAGCTACCTAAAGCAAAACAAGATTAAAAAAACGTACGAAACCTAAATGACGCTCTAATCCCATATTTCTTTTATTTTACAGAAGATCGTGTCAGATCCGCTTAGTCTCCATTCTGCTAAAATAGAACATGCAGTTAATTATTATATTCAAAAAATATTCGAAGGCGTCAACAACTTTCCTGTATTTGCCCTCACGCACATATAATAATTGCACGCGTATAACTTACTGAACGCATTGAATGATTATTATTATCTCCATTTTTAAGAATCTGAAGTAAAGACAATATGGGCGACCATTCGGCGTAAGGTGGTCGCCGTTTACCATCTTAATTAAATAAGTTATTACACACGGTTTACCGTTATGTCCGACAGTCTTAACACAATCGCGCCTAAGAATGTACTTTTTGTGGAGAGAAACATTCAAGGCGGTTGGATTTAATTCTTACCTGCAATAACTTTGCATTATTGGCAATAAATGTTGTAATAAATATAATAGGCACAAATGCAGTACTTATTTACACTAATTTACAGAAAAAATCACCACTATGCAAGATATTCTTAAAACAAAAATATATACATTGATCCGTACAATAACTGCTCCTCCCATAAGCGAAAAAAAAATGCATTACATACTAGTCGCCGCTCTCCAGAGCGACGCCAATAAAACTTCATCGAGCGAGTTAGCGGGGACTGTTACCAAACACATGTCAACACATTATTGTATTTCGTTCAGGCACTTAATGTCTCGATTATTAGTGTTAGTGCTATAATATTATATAATTTCGTTAATCAAATTGCACATCATAGGACAATTTCGACCAAAAAACGTCGTTCCTTCCACGATTAGCCTCTGCCATCACAAGATAATCCTACCAGATGTGTAGAATTTTTATTTTTTTGTTTCCGTATTATATTATAAAATATAGTATCACTCTATTTTTTTATTTTGAAAATAGTGTACACGCTTTAAGATCATAATACAAAAATCAAAGTTTATTACGAGAGCGATCTTTTTGTAAGTTCTGGAACTGCATTCTACCAGTACACAAAATAAGTAAAAAACATATTCGATAGAAAAGAAAGCACTTTTTCCCCAATATTTATATGATGTAATCATCACAAGATCATGCTAGGACATCAACTGTGTATATATTTTAAAAGACCATATTCGTATGGAAAAACACTAACAACACGAACAACAACGACACATTTATTTATTTAGCGAATAATCCATATTTAATCAGAAAAACAGGAGTTACAACATCTACAACGAATAGTCCAGGTAGTCTCCGTGTTCGGAAACCGTAAGGAATTGTAAAGGTTACAAGATCTGCTTAAATATTTTATATTTGTCATCATAAAATCGTGTCTTAGGTCAAAAAGCTGTTTTACCCACTGATATCCTAAAAACAGCGTAGGAGATTAGTCAAATTTTGTTCTTTTAAATTTTTAATATACTCAATTCTTTCTTCTTAAATAAGGATGATCTTATGATAGAATGAAGCGAACAACTGCTTGAAAATCAACATGAAATAGCAAAAAAAAAAATCGGGTTGGCACAAAGATATGGTTAGTTTCGATAGTGGAAACTTATTTATTTGTATGCAGTCTTATACTTTTTTTCATGAATCGCTAACATTTGGGTTACATATTTTATAATACAAAGTTTTCTTTCATAATAAAAAACAATCACATAAAAAACGATAATACAATAACAGTCTCATCAAATTAATTCATTTATTAATTGGGCGTTATATACCTATGTATAATTTTAATGTTTAACTTAACTTTAAACTTAATTGATTAGGGCCACATTATTTAGGGCAACATATATTTACACCATATTTATAGTGGTTGTCATTGAATGTAGCGATACAAAACGGCCAGTTTGAAGATATAGCGGTACATTCCATCAACGAGACCAAACAACACAAGATATGGTTTGTACACCGCGTATTCCTTAACAGTCTTGTCTGACATCCTGCAGTGATCAAACAGGCTTCGGTAATATATCATTTAATACATGAACCGCGCTCTGGAAAAGCGGAGCTTCTCGCATGTGCGCAAAGTGTCGCACAAAATAAGCCTGCACAGTCTGCATAAGCAAATCAGGAACTTTGCCTAGATTGGATATTTATTGAGAAAATTCTTTCTTTAAATAATAAAAATCCTAAATGGCATGAAGTGGCCCTGTTTTCGCAGATTGCCATTTATATCATTTTTTATATTGGTGTACTGGCAATAATTGTAAATCATGCATTTTAAAATTATACGTGAAGTAAAATTAAATCAACAATCAATTAATTATATTTTTCTTCAGCTTTCTTGCATTTTAAATACGTAATAGCTTTTTCAATATTTTGAAGGACTTTGGACACTTGATAATGAAGTCATTTCTTTGGTTAAATTAAACATAGCTAACACTTAATTTAATCAAAAACAGTGAAACGCCAATTTTATCACATATATAATTTTGTTACATTTTAATTTCTTTAAATTAAATTCTTCGCACCGATATACATGTAATTGTGTAAATATTTTTTCTTCTTTTTTCATTAACAAAAAGCCTGTGAATCTAAACATTGTTTGAATATTTAATTAAGTTTTGAAAAAAAAACAACACGAATAAATCTGCCAAGAAAAACAAAGGCATTCAGACCCCTACTCAAGTTTTATTTCCTGGTGACCGATGTTTCGAATATTCCTGTAATTTAGGAATTTAATACACAATTCATATTGAAAATGAAGGTAATTCATAATTTCTGTATGTTCTAGTTTGATCCACAATACTTCATGCATTAAATCGCCAAAATATATTCCGCTATCAACACGAGTGAAAGACAGTTGTGTTTTATGTACAATTATAAGTATTATTGAGAATAATGTGCACAATAAAAATGTTGGAAACCGAACTACGATTCTCTCCAAATCCGATTAAAAATGGGTAAATTTACATCTACACGGTGCTGTCCATATTTCAAAGGATTAAGAACTTAATTAACGAGCCGTAGCAGCTAATACTCACTTATTTCTGTTTTTGTAAAGTGCAGTCAAGTAATACATTAAAAAGGGTTCTTTTATACTCCCTATTTGTTTCAATAATTGTATATGCATCTGAAACACCTGATATGTACACCATTAAAAAGTAGATACATTTATTTATAATTGTGTAAAACTATTCAAGGTGCACGTTAATTAGTTCGATTGTCCATCTTTACTATACGCGGAAAACGAGCCCTAGGTTGTGTGGGGTTAAGCACACAATCTGTTCATCTAATTGCGTACAACGAATAATTTTATCATGCCGAATATAACAATACGAATACTCTAGTGTGTGTTTGTTTAAACACACTTCAAGTATTCAAGTATCTACGACAAGGGCTGTGTTCATAATATAGGTAGATACTTTAATTATTCTTATCAATTTAACCCAATAGTAAAACATCAGTTTTATCCAATTTGGAACGTTATCAGCCATTAAATACAATTATATTTACAAAATTGTTTAAATGTTCAGCCTAAACGTAGGCTCGACAACTATGTATCCTTTCATAATATGCTCTGACTCAGTACGCTGTTTGAATATAGGAGAAGCGAAAGTAGGTTTTTACAGACATCTGAAAATGGCTGCGAATAGAGGATCGGACGTAAGATACGACGTCTGTTGTTCTGTTTGCGAGGAATATAGTATACATAAAGAAGGATTGTTTTGTTGTCAGAAATGTTCAAAATCTTTCTGCAATGAGTGTGTTCAAATGCACAACAAAATACTGAAGGATCATTCAGTGTCTGCGAAAGGCAAATGTGACAACTTCCGTGTTACCAACAAAGTGGATGAAACTCTGGAGTTATGTGTGGAGCATGCTACTGAGAAAATGACGTTGTTCTGTGAAGATCATGAGAAGGTGCTTTGTCAGCTATGTCTATTTCATAGCCACAGGTAACTACCACAGGGGCCAGTCAAAAAAATAAATAATAATAGTATATGTAAGAAAAAGGAAGGAAAAGGGCACCAACGCAACCCTACTACCGGACATGAATTCCAAGGCACTGCTGCACAATTCATATGTTTATCACCAAAAACGCTGCACAGATTTACAGCAAAATAAATTATCTTTCAAACGGTACCTGTGTCATTCCATTCGATGCAGTATTAAACTGTCTACATGGCCTCAAACACGAGAAATTGTCCAAAATTCGTTCGATGTAGCTAAGCCTGTCCACCTGTGTTTACACTGGAGGAGTCCTGTTAGGCACGTTATAAGCGATTCCCCGATAAATTGTCTATGTCTCAATATAAATCTGTAAATCTGTGCAGCGTTTTTGGAGATAAACATATGAATTGTGTAGCAGTGCCTTGGAACTCATGTCCGGTAGTAGGATTGCGTTGGTGCCCTTTTCCTTTTTCTTACATATACTATTTTATTTTTGACTGGCCCCTGTGGGTAACTACATACTCGTATAACTGTAAGGCCAAACCTAAAAACAATTAGTTTAATGTGTAGGGTGGCGATTGTCTAGTGTGAAATAAATACATTTCTTACAATAACGTTTTATAAGATGCAAATTCTTTAAAACTAATGTAATTTATTAATTTTACATGTTTGTTATTTGAAGGGACTTGTTCATAGATTGTCGAAATGACAGCCGTCAACTTTTTGTAACAGATTAAAAAGTAAAACGTGCAAATTAAATAGTAAGTCCTCAATACCAATTATGCAATGAATAATTTAAACATATTTGTTTAACCGCCATTTTCTTAAAAAATCTTGGATATTGTTTTACAAAAAATACAAGAAAAAGAACTCACTCACCGTCATAACTATCCTCATTTTAATCATCATGATCTGTATCTGCACTATTAGAATTTAATGATATGCACCACAATATAAGTCACTCTACCGTTTATACATGCATTTTAAAAATTAATATCATCCTTTTTAATTATCATCACCAGTTCTATCAAAAATCTATTTACACAATGATCAGCATTATATTGTTTATTATAATAAAACATAATTATGATGAATATGACGATTATCTTTATTTCATTATCACCTTTCATCACTGCAATCATAGTATCAGTCATTGTCATAATCATCAGCAGAATCAGCATCATCTGCAGTATCACCATCATAATAAGCATGGCAATCCAAATCGTTGTAAGTGTTTCACAATTTGTTTTTGTTAGAAGCAAAGCCAAGACTGTTTATATTACATATGACACATTGAATATAAATCGAAATAGTGATTAGACAATTAAGTACATTATTAAAGTGGATATTATATCTTATAAGTGCGAATAATTTGAGCTTAAAATTATTTTTCAGACAATGCAGAAATGTAGTACTATTAGCTCAAAAATGCAAAACTTCAACAAAACCCATGAACGTACTTGACATTGCAACAAACACGGAACAATTGCAGAAACGCTTAGTGGAAACGATTTACAGAAGTGAACAGAATATTAAGTCTCTACAAACATCATACGAACATATTCTGGACGAAATACTTGATTGGCGTCTACAGATCAACGACAGTTTAGACCGTCTACAACAGCAGACAGTGAATGAATTGGATCAGTTGCACTCAAGCTTAAATATGCTTTTAGTGAATGAATGCAAACAATGTGAGGCATTTATTTCAAATCTTAAAGTGCATAATACTCATAGCATAGGATCGCCTGCGCAATCGTTTATTTGGCAAAGAAAATATCAGGACCAAAACGCTTCGGCTGAGTCATTTCTTCAAAACACAACGAACACAGACATTGAATTTCATTTTAACAAGGACTTGGGGCAGTTTATCGCTGCTTTCACAGATCTAGGGAATGTGTAACATTTCCCCCAATAAAATAGCGATGCCTGTTTGCCACAATAACTCTCCTTGCGAGATTCAAGTCTTAGGAGTGGACACTGGAAAGATTATTAAGCTTATAAATCTACCACTGGATCATGTGTGCTACGGAATAGCGCATCACAAAGGAGACATGTTTGTAACTTCTGGCACTTCCTTGTTAAAATATGCAACAGATGGACGATTAGTGAAGAAGTTGTACGAAGATATGACTGGTATTAATTCAGGTAATTTACGTGAAGGGAACACTCAGTGGTTGGTAAATATTAGTGTTTAGGCTATTAAAATTGTTAATCAAATGCGCGTTTGATGTTGGTATGTAAGAAAGACGTATTATGCCAAATGCAAGCTACCTAATCGAGCATTATACAACCCATGTTTCTTCTTCTTTATGATATACATTGCGAGCATGCGATGTTTATGAATATGCACTGAATGGTGCTTGGCTTAGGATCGTGTGAACAAAAAGCGATTGAGAGTATACGCATATGTTTTTCATGTCTTCGTGCCTCAAAAAGTTGTCCTTGGTTTGCAATGGTGTATCCAAAGCTTTTAATAATAAGAAAGTAATTAAATAGAATTATTCTCTCTAAAGGCTTTGGAATCAAAATTGTGATTCTAGAAATTAAATTCGTATTTACGTTTATGTGTGTATGTGATTGTGGATGTTAAAACTAGTTTTCCTCATAATTTGTTTGGCGTTAAAAGAATCCGTCAACCATGCACAAACGACGAAAAAGGAAAAGATCGGAAATACCGTACTTTTTTTTTACAATTATTAGTTTATATTGATTAAAATATCACGACTGGTAAATTACATTACTTGAAAAAAGTTCATATTTTTATATTATATTTGGTGAAAAAAAAAATCGCGATGTGAAATCGAAAGTACATCACGAAAATATGTGACATAACGATATACACACAATAAATAACGCAAGTTGATTGATCATTTATATATATAATATATATATATACAATTCATGCACAATTTGCATTCCTGGGTTTACCACGTGACGATGATTATAAATCTACTTGCGTTATTTATAGTTAGCTGGTAGTTACCTGGTACCTGTACCCAGTAAAATGTTATGACCAAATATACTGAAAATATGAAAACTTAATAACTTGTTCAAGTAATGTAATATAAAAGTCGTGATATTTTAATCAATATTATCTAATAATAAACAAATACGGTTATTTAGAACGTTTTTTTTTCGTCGTTTGTGGTTGACGGTTCCTTTAATTTTTCGTATACTTGTTATAAGTAGTTTGTTGATACTATTTTTACAACACACCATGTACACAAAACGTATACAATTCACTGTTTGGAAAATTGTTCACAAATTGGTATGCATCTTTGGCTGGTTCTCTTGACTGAGTTTGGTAAAATATTTATTTTAAAGGTCCGGTTTTACTGTAAAAATAACCATCGAATTTAACTGAAGTATCTGTTATTCCGTTTATAGTATTCCATAATAAATACAAATATGTGTAGAAAAAGTAAGTTGTAAAATAGATTTCCAAGAATTGAGCAGATTTACGAAAATGCCTTTTTTGTTTTAACAAAAATCGAAAATTAAAGTTAATATTACGTAGATGCTCATGATTAGTATCAAACGTTTACTAAATTTCATTTAATGGTGAAACAGTTTTTCCCAGTAATACTCCCTATTGCCCATTAAAACCCAGTATAACGGGTTTCTCTGTATTACCCTTCCGGGCTTAAATAAATCTGGGTTTAATGCAAAACTTGAAGAGATCATATCTCCGTTGTTTTGTGGAAGTACACCTGTGTCAGAACTAACATGTCATACGTTCGATCCCCAGCTAAAGCCTAACATGCCTATTCGTATTATCAATTGGTCATTAAACAGAGTCGAAATGTACTTGCTGCTTAATCGTGCACTAAAAGTGCTATGGTCTTTTTTTGGGATTCTCCTGCAAATCGCAATATCTCTCGTATTTCAACAAACAACGTCCCATATTGAGGAGATGGCCATACGGCAAAGCTTAACGATGCACTCGATAATATTTAGAACAGACCCAACCTTAATAGATCTGACTATAACTTGACTGGTTATCCTGAAACGGTCCCAAGAATACCGTGGTTTACACGTAGACATTATTACTATACGAATGCATATTAATCGCGGGTGCAAAATATATTAGGTCTCATTGCACCGCAATGCATACTTACTATTTCTTCAAATACAATTAACAAATAACCTCAATCTATATAGCGTTGATATTGTAATCATCCTTTTCGTAGTTATTAATGAGAACATCTATTAAAAACAAGAAGTCTTGACACCTGATCAATAATGTAAATTATATATTTTGTGTGAGCAATATTTATGATTATGGGAGTAGTAAGACCGACTCCCTTTTTATGGATAGTCCATATTAGAATATAAGTAACGCTTTTTCTCGCCCGCTCGCCAATTAATGAATGTATCGTCGAGTCAAACGTTTGCATTGGCAATATCTTATTTATTCCAATTAAAATAGCGAGGATGGGGTTATTTACACAGTGTTAAATACCAGTGAATTTGTGTCAGCACACATAACATCATACTAGTTTGTTTACGTTGCATGTCTTGTACAGTTGTAGGAGTAGCAGTAAGCCCTGATGGGAGGAGGATCTATCTTACGGATAATGCTAAAAGCAGGCTTGTCACACTTACTATGGATGGAGCAGTCACAGCAACGCTCCAGGATCCTGCATTCAGTCATTGCTGGATGCCATGCAACATACACGCGGAATCCACAGGACAGTTGTTTGTGTTTGATAGAGAAATCGTTACTCAAGTAGACACAGAAGGCAAAAAAAGGCTAACACACCTAGCAACATTCGATAATCAATGTAATGACTTCCTCAGCGTTGTTTACTTTAATTTAGACGGAAGCAAGTTACTTGTTGGCAAGTTTAATAACGACATCATGACTCAGTTCAAAACATCGAATTTATGAGACCTGTAGTGAGATATCACATTTAACTGAACCCAGTGAAATTTTTTAATGCCCCCGGTATGGTGGCATATAGCAGTTGAACTGTCCGTCAGTCTTTCTGTCCGTCCGAAAACTTAAACATTGCCCATAACTTTTGCAATATTGAAGATAACAACTTGATATTTGGCATGCATGTGTATCTCATGAAGCTGCACATTTTGCGTGGTGAAAGGTAAAAGTCAAGGTCATCCTTCAAGGTCAAAGGTCAAATATATAGCTTCAAAGCGGCGCAGTATGGGGCATTGTATTTCTGACAAACACATCTCTTGTTTTATTATTACTTCACAATAAACTAGTAATTCTGATTTAAAATAGTTGTATGTACCTGCTTAATGGTCTTGTCAGTTTGCGTGTTATTTAGTTATACAGTGTTGACGTTATCTAGATATCGGTGGTGTTGATGAGCATAATTAATTAAATGTCCATATTAAAAAGAATGCATACTAGTACGAAATATAAATGATGTATTGAGTATATCTAACAAAACTGGCATATATTACGTACACTATTAACGATTACCGCGTACCAACATGTATGTGATGTATCAAACAAAACATCAGAAAACAAACAGCATCAAACAAAATCCAAGTTAATTGCAATTGTACATACAAACATAATTAATTAAAAAAAAATAATACCGAATTAAAGCGTTAAATGCATTTTTTTTTATACAATTGCAAACATTACCGCAAAAATTAGCAATAGGTCAAATTATTTTCACCAATTATTTATTAATTTGATTATATTAATGTTCGATTTCTAAATGTTAATACATCGTGTGTATGTGCGTGTTGAAGGTACGTTCATGTTCATATCTGTTTTGTTAATTAAAAGGGACTTGTAGCTAAACGACGATTTTCACAAAATTGGCATACATTAAAGAAGAAACTCGGCTAGTTCAAATTTACATGCACTACTAACTACAACCAGCGTTTATTATTCGCCATAAATGTGAATGCCTGTGTATCGAAGTGGTTGTGCATTAGCTTTTGCTTCTACAGGAGTCGGGTTGGAACTCCGTTTCAATCAACTTGTTTTTTTTTTTTAGTTATTTTAATCATTTATGGCTATTCAAAACATTAGATATTTATACGTAAATTAATTTAAATACATTTATCAAAACTAGGGAAATCTGGGAATAAGTCTCTTAAACATTGAGTAGTATTAATGTTCTATGTGTCTGTATAAAAATGTGATTGGTAAATAAATAGTTCTTACTTAATAAGACATTTATTATAATATTTGGTAAATATTAATACGATTACTCAACATCATATGCGCATCATGATGCATAAGCCCCGTCCACTTCCACAAGAAGTTCAAAGATTTGGTCTTGGCATAAACATTATCTTAAGCATCACACAACGAGGACATGTAAAATGTATTTAAATACCTGTATGTGTATGTTGTATGTATGTTTTGTCTCATAAATTCTGCTTTCTATTTGAAACATTTGATATTAACTTTCTACATTAACCTGTGATCATTAACTAGTAATAAGTTTTGCTGTCTTAAGTTTATTTTATTCCATTATTTTATTAGTTAGACCATACTAACATTGCTGTTCTTTATTTTACTTTATGAGTTCAAACGTTTATGTTTGTTGTAATCGTAATTTGTATAATGAGCACATCAATAATGGTTATTGTCGTATTTTTCATATGATTATTCATGCATTTGTATGTACTTTGCCTCCAATTGATATATGTACGAAAAATGTCATACGTGCATTGTTCTACATGTAAGTGTTTTAAATGTATTCGGCGCGTTAAATAGAAAACTGATAAAATATTAATGGTATTTATTTTAAAAGTACATGATTGATAAATATTTTAAGTGAAAACATTAAATTTTCATTGTACGTTTCATTTGCAAACGACAAATACACTGTTTCATTACGTTCAAACTCTATTTTAGTGCGTTTTTTTCTAACTGCAAAATCCTACAATGTGTTATTGTCTAAACCCACAAATATTTAAAAATATTTTACATAATTTTCTACTATAACGAAAATTTATGTTATGTTTTTTTGCTTTCAATTGTAAACGTTGACAGTTTTTTTAGTTACAAGTGACATCGAATTAAGAGGTATAAAAGATAAATTATAAAATTTATAAAAATAACAAACATAATAAAAATGTTTCCGCTAGATAGCTTAATACCTATTATTGTTCTAATATTTTGTGAGTTGGTAGCTTGCATGTTGATTTAGCTTGGATATGCTTTTTTGGTTGCTGTATAATGGTCAAATCACTGTTACTGAACAGTCAAAACCTTTTTCGCTAGATAACTTGAGTAGGTAACTTTCTTTCAGAGCTAGATTCAGATTTGCATATTTAAATAGAGTAATACTTTATTTTGATCTGCTTCAAAGGAGTGTTGATCTGATAATGTTATTTATATAATTATGTACATGTTTACATTTAATAATCGCATGTGAAATTTATCCTTTTGACACCGATGCAGTCTTATCAGGATCACATGTACATCAGCCAACCAGAGCTAACATATCCATTAGTGGACTTTGGTGTGAGCAACAGACAGCCGTGTTTACACGAGTTAATCATATTTGGAATTAATAAATGCCATTACCTGTTCGTTTGTTATTACTCTAGAACTAGATAATTTTATTTTATATGTGTAACTTAAATTATATAAAGTAGAAACACACCTTGAGAAAATAGTTGTTTATTTATACTGGTTGTCAGCATTCCGGACATTGATATTAGAAGACGCGAAACCCGACTGGTCACAGTGTCTGTGCCATGCCCGATGTTTGTGAGACAGCAAACCTTGAACTATGTATTGCGGTTACACATGCGGAAGCCGTAAGTCCTGAGAGAAATCTTATCTACAGACAAATAACAACAACTATTGGGTGGATGTATTCTACATACTATGTGCAAAATACATTTTAAATGATATGTGTTGATGTTGACGTAAATGTAAAGTAGGCAACAAGAAAGAGTGTTTTGTTATCTCCACTTTGTAGAAGTGGTGTATATACACGCATGCTGTGCGTTATGTATTCATAATCAAAATGACAGCTTCAATTTCACTTTAGTGACTGTTCTCGCGCATGCGGACCTTTTTGGTTCATTACCAACTTTGCGGACACTCCAAGATGAAGGGTACAGCCAGATAGACCAGATTCCGCTACCTCCTACTTTCCAATTTATGTAAAACTTTATCGAGCGAGATAGCGGGCACTTTTACTAAGCATATTTCAGTAAATTAGATGTATTTCGTTCATGCACTTAATGGCACGATTATTAGTGTTAGTGCTCAAAGACTTAATAATTTCGTTATTAAATCGAATCGCACATTACAAGCCAATCTCCACGAATAGTTGTGGTTCCATGCTCTCACATACAATCTATGCCCTCACAGAAATCCTACCAGATTTGGTGGGATCTTATTTTTTTGTTTAAGTATTATATTATTAAAAGTAGTATCATTTCTTTTTTATATTTTTAAAATTGTGCATTAGTTTAGGTTCATGAAAATACGACAATTATTTTACCACCTGGCTCGGCTATCATCACGTGGTTGGTTATCAATGATTTGATCATGCTATGCTGGTTCCAGTCAAATGTCTGCGCAGAGGTTGATCGAGAGAGCGATCTATTTGTAACTTCTGGAACTTCCTTTTACCAGTTTACAGCGTAAGCGAAAAACATATTCAATGAAAAACAAAGCACATACTTTTTCCCAATGTTAATAAGATGTAATCATTACAAGATCATGCACGAACATCAACTGTGTATATATTCTAAAATACCATGTTCGTGTGGAAAAAAACACAAACAACACGAACAACAACAGCAATTTGTGAAAGAACATTTATTTTTTAAGCGCATAATCCATATTTCATCAGACAAGCAGGTAGTCTCCGTTATCGAAAACCGTACAGCAAAGTAAAAGTTACAATGTCTACTTTACATGTAATATTTTTATATTGTTCGTAATAAAATCGTGTCCTAGGTCAAAAAGCTGTTTTCTCCACTGAGATTTTAACATTTGTTTATCAAATGAAGCAAAATAACTGCTCAAAACTCTACATGGAATAGCAAAAAAAGTTTCGGGTTGGCACAAAATATGTTAAGTTTCGATGATGGAAAGAAACAAATATGTATACAGTATTATACTTTTTTTCATGGACATCTATTAACTAACATGTTGGTATCCGTAGGTTTCTTTCATTAACATAAAAGCACATATAAAAAACGAAAATACAATAAAAGCCACATTGATTTTTTTTTTAATAGGGCTTCATATACCAATGTATATATTTAAGAGGAAACAATTATGCGTGATAACCAATACAAACCTTTGATACTTAATATATAGGGAATTGAATTGAATAATTGAAAGAATAGCTAGCAACAATTAACATATTTATGAAAAGCTCGAGTCCATGCAAACCTTCAGTCTATTGTTTTACCACTAGATTTGCTAAAATATGCCAAACATTGACGATAATAACATATCCTTTGTTATAATTGACATGGTTCATATGATTTCAAGGAATATGAATAGCCGAAGTTCAATCCGTTAGTAAAGTTTTTAAATGATTTTTTAATTAACCATGTTTAGAAATCAAAATAAAATTCAAAAACATTACTTATATAAAAACAAAAGATCATATTACTTGACAATAGTTGCCACCAACCCTGTACTTAAAATATAAAACTGATTCATCAATAAGTAACACCTTACCGGTGATTCGTTTTCTGATAATTATACGTGTAGTCCACAGCAAGGAAACAAAAAATACCAAATTCACAAACAAAAAAATTAACAAAATTCAGGTGAACAGGATTTTTTGACTGGGGGGGGGGGGAGGGCCCAACCGGGGGGGGTTTGGGACGGNATCATCATCATCATCATCATCATCATCATCATCATCATCATCATCATCATCATCATCATCATCATCATCATCATCATCATCATCATCATCATCATCATCATCATCATCATCATCATCATCATCATCATCATCATCATCATCATCATCATCATCATCATCATCATCATCATCATCATCATCATCATCATCATCATCATCATCATCATCATCATCATCATCATCATCATCATCATCATCATCATCATCATCATCATCATCATCATCATCATCATCATCATCATCATCATCATCATCATCATCATCATCATCATCATCATCATCATCATCATCATCATCATCATCATCATCATCATCATCATCATCATCATCATCATCATCATCATCATCATCATCATCATCATCATCATCATCATCATCATCATCATCATCATCATCATCATCATCATCATCATCATCATCATCATCATCATCATCATCATCATCATCATCATCATCATCATCATCATCATCATCATCATCATCATCATCATCATCATCATCATCATCATCATCATCATCATCATCATCATCATCATCATCATCATCATCATCATCATCATCATCATCATCATCATCATCATCATCATCATCATCATCATCATCATCATCATCATCATCATCATCATCATCATCATCATCATCATCATCATCATCATCATCATCATCATCATCATCATCATCATCATCATCATCATCATCATCATCATCATCATCATCATCATCATCATCATCATCATCATCATCATCATCATCATCATCATCATCATCATCATCATCATCATCATCATCATCATCATCATCATCATCATCATCATCATCATCATCATCATCATCATCATCATCATCATCATCATCATCATCATCATCATCATCATCATCATCATCATCATCATCATCATCATCATCATCATCATCATCATCATCATCATCATCATCATCATCATCATCATCATCATCATCATCATCATCATCATCATCATCATCATCATCATCATCATCATCATCATCATCATCATCATCATCATCATCATCATCATCATCATCATCATCATCATCATCATCATCATCATCATCATCATCATCATCATCATCATCATCATCATCATCATCATCATCATCATCATCATCATCATCATCATCATCATCATCATCATCATCATCATCATCATCATCATCATCATCATCATCATCATCATCATCATCATCATCATCATCATCATCATCATCATCATCATCATCATCATCATCATCATCATCATCATCATCATCATCATCATCATCATCATCATCATCATCATCATCATCATCATCATCATCATCATCATCATCATCATCAGCATCAGCATCATCATCATCAATCCCTTGACCAATTTGGCCGTTGGGGGCAAATGAGGGACGACGATACAGAAATCCTCATCCAGTCAGGTCTGTTGTGTGCTGCTGAGAGTAATTCATCCATTGGAAGGGATGTCCACTTGTCTAAATTGTCCATCCATTTTTTTCTCTGACGGCCTCGACGTCAACCTCTCTACCGTGCCCTGGAGAACAGTCGTGCACAGAGTGTCGTGCCTGGTGACGTGTCCAACCAAGCCAGCTTCCGTCGTTTTACGGTCGCCAGTAGGGGCTGTTGTAGACCAACAAGTGTTGCATTCATGTTCCGAACGTACTTGTTGCTCTTTAGCTCCGTGTAGGAAATGCGGAGCAGTTTTTGGAGACATTTATGTTCAAATGCTTGTATCCTGCGCTCTGTGTCCACGTTAATCATCCAGGTCTCGCAGCCGTAGAGTAGGATGACTACGAGGGACTTGTAGAGCCTGTTCTTGGTGTGGAAGCTGATGGAACTGCTTGGACACAGCCTGCTCAGTCTGGCCATCGCTGCGGTCGCCATGGAAATTTTTATTCGGACATCAGCGGTACTGATACCATCAGTGGGCATGGTTGCGCCCAAGTACTTGAAGCTGGTAACTTCTTCTAGCTTCTCGTCGTTCATGGTGATGTTTGCACCGTTGTTCGTCGTGCTGTTCACCGTGATCTTGGACTTCTCCGTGCTAACATCTATCCCGTATACTCCTGCTTTTTCATATAGTTTGTTGGTTAGATCTTGGAGTTTACTGCTGATGCCAACCATGAGTTCAATGTCATCAGCGAATCTCAAGTTGGAGAGGGATCCTCCACCGATGGCGATATAGGTATGGTGGTCATGTAGAGTCTCCTGCATTATCTTCTCAAGGACAATTTTGAACCGGACGGGAGAGAGCAGACATCCCTGACGGACGCCCACTGATGTCCTGAAGAAGTCCCCCCTGATGTCTGTTGAGAAGAACTGCGCTGCTGGCGTTTCCGTAAAGTTCTTGAATGACTTTCACCAGCCCTTTATCAATGTTGAATCCTCTGATAACATTCCATAGGCCATCATTCCACACGCGGTCGAAAGCTTTCTTGAAGTCAATGAAGTTGTGAGGAGCGCACGTTGGTGTTGCAGGTGTTTCTCAATGATGATTCTGCAGTTGAAGATCTGTTCCACTGTGCTCCGTCCAGCTCTGAATCAAGCCTGACCTTCGGCCAGCAACTCCTCGGCCTTACTTTTCAATCGATTAAGGATGATGCGTAGCATGACTTTGCTGGGTGAATGATGAGGCTTATGGTGCGGTAATTCTCGCACAGCTTGAGATTGCCTTTTTTCGGTAGGGGTATGACCAGTGACTGGGTCCAATTCTAGGGCCACTTCTTTTCCTCTCATATCTTTTGGCATCGTGCCGTCATTGCTGCAGTCGTTGCATCTCATCCGTGCTTAATCAGCTCCGAAGAGACGTTGTCCACTCCCGGAGATTTTCATACCTTAAGACTACGCACTGCCTGCTTTCCTCTGCCTTAAGTATGGACGGACTTTCGTCGTCCGCTTCTGGTATGGGCTCGTTCTGAAGGAGACTGGAGTCTGGTTGAAGCGGATAGTTGTAGAGGTCACTGCAGTATTCAGTCCACCTGTTAAGGACTGCGGCACTCTCGGTAAGAAGATTCCCGCCAGCGTCGGATATAACAGTGGCCTTGGGCTGACTGGTCCTCGTGAGGGTCTTTAGCTGCTGTAGGCCTCCTTACTGCTGCCTTCAGTCATCTCTTTGTCGTTGATAGTACATTGTTCCTCAATCCATTTTTCCTTGGCCTCTTTCATCTTCTTACTTTCCTCCCAGTTCGCTTTCTGGTAATTTACATTAGAGTCCAGGCTTGTGTATTTATCATGCCTCAGCTCTCTTCTTTTGTCACATAGGTCCACGATTTCGGTCGTCACCCATGGCTTGTTCTTCCTTCTATCCCTCCCAAGCACTTCTTCGGCCGATGACAGAAGGGCATCCTTGATATTGTTGGTTATGGTGTCGATGTCATTGTCTAAGATGTTGAGGGCTGCAAACTTGCCACTTATCTGTGCTTGAAAAACCTCTGCTATCACTGGATCTTTCAATTTCTCCAAGTCAAATCTAACCCGAGGGTTCTTCGTGATGCGCTTGTTCTTTAACTTCAGCTTGATGCTGGTGAGCACTAAGTCATGGTCACTGCCGATGTCAGCACCAGGAAACGTTCTTGTGTTCGCTATTAAATTCTGTGTTACTTTCTGATTAAAAGACATATACAAAATTGGTTTTTCATTTCTCCATTTTTTGTTGTTATCAAAGCCTATTGACCAGTTTCATACCCATTGAACATATTATTTAAGTTGATTACTCTTGATAACCAATGTTAAGTCTGGATGACATAACTATTTATTTACGAAGAAAAGGATTGATTTCATGTAGAACACATAAATAACACAGAGACGCTTGCAAAACGAAACATTTGTTCGCGTCGCGTATTGCAATTTATGAAATATATATATATATATATATATATATATATACTTGCAGCCGCCGGTTGCACTCTCTATACTGTCAAAATCCCGCGTTACAAACGTCCTTAACATTTCAAGCGGATCTTATTTTTTATTGAATTTATCCTCGAGTATAAAGAACGTTTTACCAATTTTTTTTCTACGATAATTAAAATATTTACTCCGTAATTTTTGTTCTTGTTTGTTTTTATAATATAATATACGTTGATGTCAGACATATTGTTTGGGAAGGGTATTGAAAGCAATGGAGTACATGCACCATTACAATATATAATTATATATTATTTTTCAACTCTATGCGCTTTGCATACAGGCGTATTTCAGGTAGAACCGAACGCAAAGACCTGAAAAAAATACACGATTTATCTAACAACTAAATTCAATCAGTCTCTTTGCACAATATTTCGTCTACAGACTGATAAGGAGAATAGAGGGAGAAAGAGGATTAGCTCTAAACGGAAAATCAGATGTATTTCACAACCAATTTTAACGAAAGCTACCGAAAGCAAAACAAGATTTAGCAGACATGATTACATCTCCGACAAAGTGCAATTAGTTAGAAACAGCAACAATGTATGTAAGGACATACCCACTGGCGTCTTTCCGTCGCGAGTGTGACAAAATGTGTCATCCATCTTCAAACGTCTTCTTTGCGACAATTTCGCGAAGAAAATTATTATTCAATAGGGATTTGCTGCTAGCGAAATAATCGTGTCCATATCAGTTATCTTGAAGTAGAGATGTGACACATTTGAAAAGCCAATAAATGAACTTTAATGTCGGAGTGTAAAATGACAAAGAAAAAGCAAATCTAATAGTTTAAATATAGATACCGAACTAAAGTTTAAATAAGCGTTAGAAGGTTATATACGATTAAATGATATTCAAAATACCGTGTTGTTTCTAAAACAAAAAGAATTTTATCCTTCTGTAACTCGCTTAAAATAAAATGCAACTGTTACATCAATGTCAATAAGATATTCCAGGTAAACTATTATATAATAATATAATATTAATATATTTATTTTATTTCATATGTTGTTATGTTTGAATGTTCGTACGTTTATTCATATAGTAATAGCCATAATGGGCATAATTCACATATTTTCGGTTTGATGTCTCGGAAATATTACTATTGAAAACCAGTATTGAAGGAGTTGAGCAAGACGTACGATGTGTATTTCTATATATGTCTTTCTTATGACCAAACATGTTACAGCCAAAAGTCTTCAAATTGTCAAACTTGTTGGAAAAATCCTTGTTATTTGCTTTGAAACAATCGGATTGATCGGACGAAAAGAATCCCTGTCAGTCAGGTAAATATATTGCCCGGGAGTGACGTTGTTCCCATTCGAAGAGAGAGCGTCGTCACAGAACATTGTCTTCTTTTCATTCTGTGATGGGGCTATGCAATGGGGTTCTATTGAATGAAGTATTTGGGATTGAGTGCTGTTCATGTGAGATGCTTCCCTATTTGAAAATCATTTCCGGGAGTTATGTCATAATTATTTCAGCGTCACATCTTATTTACTGGAAGATTTGTTCTAGAATATTGGCCACGTAGTAGCCAAGTCATAACTCATCTAAACCAGCATATGCATACATTTATGAAAGACTTAAGCAAGACATCATGAGATTGTCCAAGGATGATTTTTTATATTGCTCCTTTCGTCGTAGTTGTCTTATCAAGTTTTTGATTTATATTCATATCCAATAAAAGTTTAATTAAAGTAGGCCCGAATGAATGCATTTTTAATTCTGTATTTGCTAACTTAAAAAAAAATCAGGGATGAATTATTGCGTTGTGCAACGACGTAAAACGAAAGATGAGCGTAACTATGGTGTCTTGTGTAGAAATGTCATGTAAGTAGAACTGTTTCACAGTCAACTCAAGGAATCATGACATTTTGTGTGCGCGTCTTTATATTTTCCTCATCGTCATTGACAGGGCATTTATACTTCGAGGCTTGTTAATCACATTTAACAATTTTTATCGTATTGCACTCCGTGCACTAGTATATGTATATACTATATTGTAGGGACATTAACTGGTATAATAACAACAGATAGTTATATATGTGTTTATTTGTGTTTTATATAACTTGTACTAAACAAATGAAACGCTCTAATTGGAATTTCTCTTTTTGTCAAAATGTTATTGAATAATCATTTAAAATCCAAAAATGTTCGTCCGACACCATGCAACTTCACCTATGGAGAAGAACTATATATTCGTTCCAATCCCATTCGAACATGTGCTTATAATGAATGTATGCAATTCTATGTTAAACAACGTTTTTTTTTTTTTTTAAATAAATATATTTAAAATATAATGACGTTAATATATTTCAAAGTATTCCGTTTTACTCAAGCCAGAATGCCAGTATTGCAGCATTTCCCTTTCACAACCAGACCCGCTTGCGTAAAGACTGTTCGATATAACTTAAGTTACGTATATATTTATTGAGAGAGCGAAGTTAGCGAGCCCCAGCATATTAGCATGTTTCACCGTCTTGTATATGCCCATATTTGTTTGACCCCCTCCCCCATGGCTCCGCTAGTGATAACTCGTTTATTGCAACCTAAAAGCGCTCATTTATTCTAGCAGACAGATAATAACTTGTCTATGAGCGACCATCAAGTGCTAGTGGGTCGTAGTTTTTCATCTTTATTATACTAGTACACACGGTTAACCGGTAGGTCGTTACACGGTCGCGCCTGAGAATGCGTTGTTCGCCAAGAGAACTTTGATTTTAACTATAAACCACATAGAAAGGGTCTGCTTTTCCGATAATTTTTTTTATACAATTTCACGTTCCGTTTAAAGCACCTATAGCGCTCAAAATCAACGAATATTTCGTAGACTGTATTTACTATAAAACAATATAAAAAATATTATGTTTTATGTAAAATAAAGTTAACACATGAACAGTCAGTGTTCTTTATAGCAATAGCCAAAATTTTAACGCTAGATGTGCTCTGGTAACATAGATTTAACAAGGTACAACATGCTCTTTTATATTTTTTTGTGGTACAATATATTGAACACATGTTCATGTACCAATTGAGCGTTCGTGTGCCGTATGAATAGATATCGCTGCGGTTCATGTACCAATTTAGTGTTCGTGTGTCGTATGATTGAATATCGTTGCGGGAAATTAAAATGGAATATATTGTGCCACAGAAAAATAAAAAAGAGCATTTTATACCTTGTTGGATCTATGAAATGGGGTTCTATTAACTAGTCTTTCGGATTGAGTGTTGTTCATGTGAGATGTACCCGCAATTTGATACTAATTTCCGGGAAATTATGTCACACTCATTTGAGCGTAACATCTTATTTATTGGCAGATTTATTTTAGGACATTGTTCACGTGGTATCCAAGTCATAACTCATCTAAACCAGCATATGCATACATAAATGAAACGCGTACACATTTAGTGTAACACGAATGTGGATGAAACGAATCTTTTTGCAAGTCCATGTCAATGAGCTAACGAAACAACTGCTGACCATTTTTTTTAAATGAAACTATAATAAACGTTTATGATGTTTTGTCATTTAATTAAAATGTGTTACCAAATTATTTTCTCTGCCAATACCGTTATACTATTCAATTTGGTTTGCTGACATTTTGTGTAGACTGTCCTCCTACAAGCAATAAGTCCCTTACCGGTGTGAACTATGACTAGGTTTACCTCTGGTTTGTCTGTCTGTCCCTCTGTATGTTTGAATCCAGATCATGCGATAAGTCAGTTTTTGCGTAAGACTGATTGTGGTTGCTATGGTTCGAGAAATAATTTAAAACTAAAATCTGGATCCTGCGATCACTAAAACAGTACTTAAGCTAGGTTAATGAAACTAAAACACAAATATTATATAGTGTTTTTTTTACGGGTTAGCAATATATGAAATACATTAAATTATGTTAAGTAAACTTTCTCTTTGCTCTGTATCCAATGCTTACTTTGATATGTTAAACTTAAATCATGGAATTCATTGCTAGTAAAATAACCCAAATTTACAGAAAACGGATAAAAAACAATCTGGTTATATTTCCAATTCATTCAGATGATCATATTAAAAAAAGACTAATTTATAGTTGGCTGATTTTTTTTTTAAATAATTGCACATACACAAGAATACTGTAATAAACAACCTAAAGAAGTTAAACAATATATAAGGAAGTATATATACATTTTGAACAAGGTGTCTTGTGTACTTTGTACTATCCACTGTTGCCAATTACAATATGAGAGAACATCAAGGTGCACTCTTTAAAAAAGATGCCGAAAAGTCTCCGTGTACACTTTCCAAAATTCACTTGACGCCCTTTCACTGCAGCTTCTCTAGCAATGCTGTCACTCAATACAAGTACCGACAGACGAGACCACAGATGATGACGTTTTATCCCTGCCCCCGTCTGACGACCAGTATCCCTGGGGCAATCTCAGTGACAGCGGCAGCTTCGACAGCACTCACTTTGATCGCCACTCTGGGTTATACAGCGTTAATGCTGATGTGTATCCTGCAACATGCTCTTATCAAAATGCGTAATTTACCGATTAACGTCATTTTGTAGCTTCAAGATTTATTTACTTGAAACTTTAAATAAGACTTCATTTCTTACATTAGCTACATGTACCCATTCATTCTGGTCCCTTGGTGATTGGTTTCCTTGACGGAACAGAACATAAACCGAAACAAAGGTTCATGTTTTTGTCACTTATGAAAAACACCTAAAGGACCATATGTAACCTGGTAAGGTGACACTTGATCTTTCTGTTCGTTTCATTTTTGGACTGTTTTAGTCTAAATCTATTTATTGCATATAAAGTACTAACTACTTTTTTGAAACGCTCTCGAGTCCGTTTCCTGGGACTACAACCAGTACTTGGTGCCTATGGGGGAGAAATAGAACGCTCACACAGTGGGGATCGAACACGTGACTGTTTAAACTGCAAGATTCTGAAAGCATGTTGATATTATGGAATTAGAAATCATGTGGATTTAACAGTTTTATTATTATGCCCCCTTCATTTTGGCGCGATGTCAAGAGAATGATTAGACCTACGACAATACACATTGGTATTATGATTACTTAGGATGAAAAAACAAACACTCTTATTGATTTTAAGGTCAACAGGTTTAAGGTCAAGGTCACACAGAATTGTAACATGAAATGTAAACCATTTTGTTTCTTCACATTATATAAAGAATGCTTTCACCTATGATTATGCGCATTTGTTTGATGATTACTTGGGATGAATGGAAGATTGCTACAGAGTTGGAGGTCAACATGTCACAGGTCAAGGTCACATGGTCTTGTAACCATTTTCCGCACTTTATCGAGGGAATGATTACACTAGGGTCATGTAAATTATGCTGCTTAATCATGAAGGGAGTAAGATTCCTGTCTTTTGCATTTCAACAGATCAAAGTTCAAGGTCACAGAGGCATGCACATTTATATATCTCTAAATAATTGCACATCTGGACAATTTGCTACGTTTGCGTTAGTGGGTGGGGGGGGGGCCTACATGATTTACAATC
>VMBQ01001262.1:38989-132855 GCA_007657795.1 Dreissena rostriformis
TCTCCTGTGTAATTGGACTCTTTCCGTAAAGTCCTCGCGCACTGAGAATTGCGATTGTGCATTTAGAGTTTGACGCGCCATCTTTAGAATCGTTTCTCGGTCCTTATATTTAGAAAATTTAGCAATTATTGGGCATGTGTCCGATCGCTGACTTCCAACCCTATGAGCCCTCTCAATCTCAACAGCCTGCATGTCCGTCAGTCCAAGAGTACTTGAAATAAAGTGTCGCACCTTCTGTTCAGTTATTTCCCAGCTCTCATTTACACTCCCTTCAACACCGAGAAAACGTAAATTGTTTCTGCGTGAATGACCCTCGAGGCGATCTAATTTGGATGACACATTGGAAAGCTCTTGCTTCATACTTATATTCTCTTGTCGTAACTGCTCATTTTCGTTTTTCAATATGTTAACAGTGTTACTAATATCGTTTATTTTACTGTTTATGGATGAGAGATCATTTTTCAGTTCCACTTTCATTTCACGTAAAAAACTCATTACCTCAGAATCATTGTCCGCTTTGTTGGATCTGGTTCTTGTGGTTCGTTGTGATGACGGCGGCGGCGGTGTTTCCGACGCTGGCACATGAGAGAAAGATAGCGTTTGCTGTCTTGTGTTTTTCGTGGTCGGTCCGGGATTTTTCTCCACATCCCCACCCAGTAGTGTTAATAACGAGAGGGCAATTGCAAGCCGCAAAAATACACTGACGCTCTGTCTATTCACACACAAAACACGCAGATTGAATCCAGTTTTACACGGCATTGAAAAAAGCCCTATTCTTATCCTGTATAGTCCGATATCTATCCCCATTTTCACTAAAATTCGCTGAAATTAGCAGAGCACAAAAACACGTGCAGCCATTATCAAGGGACACAACTCTCTATTCTAAACACTATATAACTTTTTTTTTATAAAATGGACGCAGTTTAGTTAAGATGTTTCCGTAAATATCCAAAAAGTGACTTTTCAACAGTTTGGTATTATGAAGGTTTTTAGAATTATTTACATATATTGAGAATAGTAAACATTGTGTTTAAACAACAGAAATAAACCTCCTCAGTTGTCGTATGTTGCAAACTGTTTTAAGTGCCCATTAGTAACGTATTGCGCGCTTACAGTTCGATATATTATGTAAACTATTTACGGATCGATAGATTGATTCAACATATTTCTATTTTTTCATTTTGAAAGCTTTTGCTATAATTTGTTAACACATTACCCTGTAAACAGATTAAAATCTCTCTTTTTCATAAGACAGAAGCAATATATGTTCTTCTTTCTTTTACTATCATTACAGTGGCGTGTAGCCTTATGTTTGGTAAACTCACATTTCTAAAAATGTAAATTTAGATATAATAACAAAGTGTGTGATCTGAGTGTAATGTTCGCGGGATGGATATTTAAAAGTGTATAAAGTCTGGACAGAGAAAAAGTATGTTACCCTTTAAACAGATTTAAGATTCGTTTTATTTAAAACAGTTTTGTTTGCCGCGTTGTTAAACAAAGTTGGTGCGGTATACACTCAATAAGAATGTTTTCATATGTTTACATAGATACAGTTCAACGGTTAATCACAGGATAGTGTCAACCAGTATATCCGATTAACTCGTCCCGCTTGAGCCGAGCGCGTAATAGTAATTGTAGATATTTGTGGACGTTTTAAATACAATGGCGTTTTAATAGTAACAATTATGGGCTTAAGCCGACATGAATTAAACTGTATTGTCCAAAATGAATAAAAGTCCCCACTCTTCATCGGCAAGATAGTACTCAAAATAGTAGAATACGGGTATAAACACATTCTAGTGGCCAGAAAAGTGATCATGGGCATCCGTCTATTTTTCTACATTATATAGACAATTTGTAGCTTCAACAAATATATCATCTTTTTATATGTGAACTCTCAAGCGCCACCAAGATCCAAGATATACAGTTTAAAATGGGGCTACTCCTCTAGATGTTATCAACACGCTACAAACTTACTGATATTGGTGCAGAATCTGTTTGATAATATTGCTTATAGGACAGTATTAATAATTAAGCCTATATCCGTGTGTAAAAAGCCTTAAATGGAGGGAAACATAATCAATAACATTTATAAATAGTTAACTCTACTAACACATTTATTTTATTGTAAATAAATTCTCCTTGTAAATGCGATATTTGAATAATGAAACATAATCCATCACATTTATAAATAGTTACCTCTACTAACAAATTTATTTAATTTTAAATAAATACATTTTGTAAACGGGATATTTACAACATGTTTTAACTGGAAGGGTTACTAAGCGCAATTATACTTGGAAATTAACTTTCGGCGTTATTTTCCCTTCTTAATTTTGGAAAGTTTTTTTGTACACAAAAGCATAGACAACTTAAGCTAATAACGCTTTCGGTTTAGGTTTAAATGCTCAAATATATGCTTAAAATGTTATCGACGGCTTTGCCTGTTTTTACATCTTCCTCATTTTTCAAGAATTGTAGTTTTTTCTTTATGAAAATTGAAGGTGTATTTTTCGGTGGGCATATGTTTTCTTAAAGATGTATAATATAATATGAATTAGTACTTCTGATGTTGCTTTTGTGTGTCAATATGTGTTCCCTTTTTGTTTTATAAATGTTCCTAATATTTCAAGAATTGTATTTTTTCTTTATGAAAATTGAAGGTGTATTTTTGGTGGGCATAAGCTTTCTTAAAGAGATATTACATAATAAGAATGAGTACTTCTTATGTTTCGTTTAGTGTGTTAATATTTGTTCCCTTTTTGTTGTATAAATATATTTTCGTTTTTTTCCTTTTTTTTCTTCAATTATTTTTGGGTTGTCCTCCTTTCAAAAACCCAATTAGGCTAGGCATATGCTTTCTTGAATAAAGATAAAATAGCATAGATGAGCATATCTGACGTCTCCTTTTTGTGTGTCGTTTTTTGTCCCCCTATTTGTTGTATAAATCGTGTATTGTTTATGTTTACTTGTTCGATTGTTCTGTCATTATTTATGGGTTATCTTCCTTACTTGAACCTCATTCAACCCTCAGTATAATAATTATCAATATTGTATATATTTTCAGATTATTACCCAATGCCGACTCTCAAGATGTGTGATGTATTCACACATTTTGAATGTTTCTTTATTTTTGCTTTCTTTTTGTGTTTTTTGTTCACATATCCTCCACCTTTTAAAATGATTAAAAATGTACTTTGAATGTAAAAGGGCTAAACAATAAAGACAAACAAATAAAAATCTTCAAATAGTTAGACGAAAATAAATATAGTATATGCCTACTACAAGAAAGTCACTTGACAAATACTTTAGCACAAACCGTAAAAAATGAATTGGACGGCGACATCTATCTCAGCGGACAACATACTTATAAACAAGGCATTGCCTTTCTGATAAAAAATAATATTGGGATCACAGTCGATAACTTTAATGAAATAATAATTAGCAGACAAGCAAGTTTAGATATCAAAATACACGAAACACAATTAACATTTATCAACGTTTACGGCCCTAACATAGATGATTCCACTTTTTATGAAACATTACAATCCTTTATTATTAAAAACCAAGATGAAAACATTATAGTCGGTGGTGATTTCAATATTATTCTTAATCCTTTATTAGATAAAAAGAAGGGAAACCTTTATACTCATCGTCAAAATAGGAACATTTTGAATAACATGATTGATGACTACAATATGTTAGACAACTGACGTACAGTAAATCCAAACGAAAGCAAATTCACCTGGCACGCAAACTCAAAACCAACACTATTTTGTAGATTAGACTAGTTTTTAATATCAGAGTCACTTTGCAACATTATTGACACATGTAGCAAAAAACCAGGATTTATGACTGACCACTCTCTAGTCGAACTTAAACTACACAAAATACAGCCTGAACGAGGCCCAGGATACTTTAAAATTAATAACAGCATCTTATTAGATACACAATATCAAACGCAAATAAAACAAGAAATATTCAATACAGTTCAAAATAATANGACACACTAACAACAAATCATTACATTTGTTTTTATTTATGTTTTTATATTACTTTCACTTAACAAATGAAACTCTATAATCGGAGTTTCTCTTTTTGCCGTCAAGTTATTGAATAATCATTTAAAATCGAATTATGTCCACCCGACAACATGCTACAGAATAAATACCTAGAGACAATAACTATATAAGACCTTCTCTCTATCATTCTCATCCCATTCGAACATGTACATATTATAAATGTATAGCATTATATGTAGAATAATGTTTGTTTGTTTTAAATAAATATCTTTTACTATATATAGTAAACCTATTATACTCAAGCCAGAGTTCCAGTATTGCAGCATTCCTCTTTCACAACAAGACCCGCTTGCGCCAGGACTGTTTGATATAACTTAAGTAACGTATGTATTTAGTGAGAGAGCGAAGCGAGTGACCCCCCCAGCATATTCACATTTTTCATCGTCTTGTATATGCCCATACTCGTTTGACCCCGACCACACCCCAACCCCCACCCCCTGAATCCGCTAATGTAAAGCGTTTATAATAACCTAAAAGCGCTCGTTTATTCTAGCATTCAAATTTGACAATGTATACTACAGCCATATGAATGCCTTAAAGTGCTTAGTAATATACCAGTCTAGATCTTCCCTGGTTTAAGAACATTCTACGCTTGAGTGTTATGTACTTTAGTGAAATTGCTGTCCTTGTTGACCTATGCTAGGGAAGTCATTACAAAGCCGTGTCATTCGTATCGGTATTTCGGAAAAAACTATGCGTGTCGTTTCACATGAACAATATATAATACATGTTCCAAACCATATATTCAAATCATTACCGGTATTTACACCAGTATTGCAAAGATAAATGTTTTGTTCTTTCTTTTATCAGGTAAGGGATTCATTAGCAAAACACAAATGTATCTGATTCTAGTAAACACATATTTAAATACAAGCAAAACATACCTGTGAGCTATTACAAACTGTGCAATAAGAGGTTATGCTGGTCGGCGAAGCACTTGCAATTTCCTTCGGTAGCAGTCGTAAATAAAATAATGTTAATGTATAGTATCGGTAACTTAATAGACCGAACCTTTTCTTTGACTTGATATCAAAACATGAACAGCGGGCGAGCGAAAGGCATGGATATGAAGCACATTGGGATGACAGGAGCTGGTAAGATATTATTGAAGAAGCATTAATATCACATTCTTGCTGGTCATTCAGCATAAAAACCGTTGATTATGCATTATAAAATCGAATATTTGAGCAAGGCATGCCTTTCACAATTTGATACAAATATTTGATTAAAGAGTAATTTTAAACCTGCCAAATGATATAATTTATTAAAATTGTTAATAGGATATGTATCATTTGAATTTTTATTATGTTTATTCCTTAGCAGTGGCATTTTGGGTTTGCTTTAAATACTGTTTGCACAAAGTGTGGCAAAAATAACATTTTATATTGTGCATCCATTGGAATTGGAAGCTTGTTTCCTTGGGCTATTTTCTAATTACTTCTTTCTATATTCACAGAGGTAACTTCCCGACATTGAAGTAGACAAAATAAATCCCTTGGCAGTTTATTGGCATTGGGACACGTTTATTTCTTTCTGCAGCTGGTCTGAACACTCTTAATGTTGACAAGATCAAGCGCTTTCTACAAATATCCGATGATTTTAAGAGTTCCTCATTTTTCCTTTATTCTATCTAAACGCTTTCAATTATTTTTTTCTCTGAGACATAAAAAAGATGCGTAATACTCGAGTTTATTTTGTCTAGAATCAAAACAAGATACACATAGTTGACAGGAAGTGTGTATGGAATAGTATTTAAAGCATTGCAAAACATTTATATATTGTGTTTTGTTTCATACATAGCCTGAAACTTAACATCCAGATTGAGAAAGAAATAGCCCTCAGTTAATGATACATTAGATATTTTTGAACAAAAATGGAATCGAATTCAATTTTCATAATGCTTGTCCACTTAAATACTATTTACTTTATGTTAGTTTATCTTTTTTTTTAAATCTTGTAACATCATTGATTATATATAACAGTTGTCACTGATAGAAATGTTACAATTCAAGGTAAAAACAACATTATAAGGCATATATTTTGTATACTTTGTTAGAACCACTATTTGCATGAAATACATGTATGTATACAATATATGCTTTAAAATGAATAAAAATAATAAAAAAACACATTTATATATTGTGTTTTTTTCTGATTAGGATTAATAAACTACGTATCATATGACTAATGACGTTGCAATACAAATCAATCGTTATGAAATAAGCATATTTATCCCACTTTTACAACGAATTCGATTGATTAAAGCCCCGTTGATTAAATTTCTGCTATAAACCACGGCACGAAATGACGTGTAATTGTTTCGACAAAATGACGTCATTAATCCAGCGAAATTATCCAGTTAAACTAATTTTGTTTAAATAAAAAGGTTAACTGAATAAAAAGTGGGATAAATAGAATAATAGGTTAGTGTTGATTATAGATCAGGTTTATCATGCTCTCCAAGGCTCGTGCTTTTTGTTTTCAAAGCCTCGCATGATAAACCTGATCTATAATCAACACTAACCTATTATTCTCTCTCTATATATGTTATTAAATTATTAAATTGGTCATGCTGATGCGTATCCTGCAGCAAACTCTTATCAAAATGCATAATTTACAGATTTAAGCAACTTTTTATCTTCGACATTAATTTTGTTAACTTGAAATTTTAAATAAGACTTTATTGCTTACATGAGCTTCCCATTAATTTGAGTTTGTCTTCGGCAGATTTATGTCACTTTGTTGTCAAAGTTTCTTATAAGCATCTATTTTGAATGACGTTATAACGTTTTTGTATACTGTTTCCACACTATATCGAGAGGATTCNACAATGTTTCGTAGTGAAACATATACCCGACGTCGTAGAGAAACGGACTACGCTTTGACCTCGTCAGCCCCCAGTGCTTATACAATGTATCTGATGGTAGTACAAATATTTAAATACAATCAATACTTTACTACGAGTTAAAAAACACGCAATAAGAGGCCTTTCTAGGGAGTAAATTAATAAATGTTTGCTACACATGCATGTATTGATGTCAGTTTCTAATGAAATACTTTAAAAGTAGTTTCAGGGACTAATTGGAGCCAGCCTTTCTGTTGTAGTAGACATACAACATGAATATCGGAAGACCGAAAGGCCTTTGCATGGATCATATTGGGATGCCAGAATCTGGTCAGATGCTCTTGATAAAGCAATTTATGTCGCACTTGCTTGTAATGGAGTCAATTTTAAATAGTTGCATTCGATTTCTTGTTCATATTTGTATCCATTGAACAAAATTGGACATATTTTTAAATCTGCTTAATGGTATAATGTATTGGAATTATTAAAACATGTAATTATATTTTAACGGATATATTTTATAGTGCTTTACGCAGTATTTTTTGGATCGCGCCCAACACTGTTTGCACAAGGCAAACATGGCACGTTTTTGGTGGCTACATTGGAATAGTTTTGGTCAGTGCCTTTGATAGGTTTAGGTTTATTCAAGATACAATAGACATACAGTCCATGAGTGTACATGGTATTGTAACAAAGTAACATATATAAAGGCATAAAATGTGATCATTATTTAATTTCATAAGTTGTTAAATAAAGTGTAAATACATGAAAAGGTCTAGGACAATTTGATTACAGTATTACAAATCTATTTAACAATGTTATAGTTATAACATAAACAACTACAAAGACGAATCTACAAGAGAGCGAGAAGTCAAGTTTGAATAATAAATTAAACAAAATTAATCATAATTATATTTGTACAGGTTTCTTTGAGTAAATGCTTTATTTACAAACATGGCTAAGTTTCTGTTGGTACTTGTATTATCAGATTGCATTAAATCAATAAATTTTATCATGTTTGGTCTTTTCCAGTAATATTTATTTATATACAATTTTCTAATATTATCATTTGAGGAACATTCTAATTAAAAAAATGGTATTCATCATCAAGAACATTGCAATGTTGACATTTTCTTTCTTGAAAATATATATATTCAGGTTTATGCCATCTGCCTGCTTCAATTTCTAATCTTTGAGATGAAACCCTTAATCTTCAAACATCAAATCTAAACTTATTAACACTGACATGTTTTAAGTAAGGTTGCAATTCAAATTTACCAAACTGAGTGTAAGTTATTGCTCTTGAGGAATTATTAAGTTTTGACATCCTATTTTGAATAAATGTATCTTTTAATATAGACTTTACCAGGGATAAAAAACACTTTTCATCACCTACACCTTGGTTTAGCCATGCATAAAGTATGCCTAAGATATATAGTTGCGTAACGATTTCCAACATATGCCTATGTTACTATAAAATATGTTAATATTCCATAACTGAGTGATTTATTGCTAACATAATAGGTAATATGATCTGTGCGTATGTGTAAATAATTGGCTTGCGCAATAAGTGTTTATTATGTACTTGCGCAAAACGTTAAGGAATGGTTGACAACTTTCTTTTTTTTGGGGGTGGGGGGTGGGGGTATCATCAAGTGACTGTCCCTGAAATGTAGACACAACTGAATAAACATTTTTTTTTATTTTTGTTTCCAGTGTTTTTTGATATTAAATACTATGAATTATTATTACATGTGTGAACAGAATATAATACTAAACTATTTGTAACATTCTGTTCAAGGGACCTTTTCACAGATTTTGGCATATATTGCGGTTTGTCATTAAATGCTTTACAATGATGAATGTGAAGATTGGAACTAAACAGCTCCAGTAAAAAACACAAGAATACAATTAAGGAAAAAAAAAGCAATCCGACACTGGGCTGGAACCGCTGACACCTGGAGTAAAAATCTAACGCTAGGCCCACTCGACATTCCGTGCTAATACAGTGAGTAGTGTATTTTCAACTTTATATAAGCAATCCTAGTAATAAAACGATAACAACAAAACTCTCCAAATTATTCAACCGTTTCGCGTTGAAGCGCTTTATAATTTTCTTGTTTTGAACTCGTCAAAAGATGCAAATAATGGATATTTTAGAGCATGGTGAATGTTCAGTATAACTGTTTCCTCACAAATATAATAACTTCAACGAAAATGTGCGAATCTGAAATTTTTCTTCAATTTTGTCACTTTACCAAAACGTAAAAAGTTCCCTTTAAAAAGGAATTTTCAAAATTTGTATATTTTTTTTCATTATTTGTTGTTATCAAAGCCTATTCACCAGTTCAATACACATTGAAAACATTATTAAAGTCGATTACTCTTGATTACCCCTTTTAGTCTCGATGGCCTAACGATTTATAACCCTTTTAGTCTCGACGGCATAACGATTTATTTACGAAGAAAATGATTGATTTTAGGTATAACACATAACAAACACAAAGACGCTTGCAAAACGAAACCTTCTTTCGCGTCACGTATTGCAATTAATGAAAGATTCTCTGAATAGTGGAACCGAACGCTCTCCTTTTATCCGGACATATACACATGTCAATCCCGACCAGCTCTCTTGCGCATATTGCGTTTGACAAATTTAATCCCTTGCATATATATGGTAGTTTAAATAAGACAAGGCTTATATATATATATATCTCTCTGGTAGTTTAAATAAGACAAGGCTTATAGATATCTGTATCTGGTAGTTTAAATAAGACAAGGCTTTTAGAGACTCTGTTATATATATATATCTGGTAGTTTAAATAAGACAAGGCTTATAGATATCTATATCTGGTAGTTTAAATAAGACAAGGCTTTTAGAGACTCTGTTATATATATATATCTGGTAGTTTTAATTAGACAAGGCTTTTAGAGACTCTGTTATATATATATATATATATATATATATATATATATATCTGGTAGTCACCGGTTGCACTCTTTATGCTTTCCATGTCCAGCGCTAAAACGTCGTTATTGAACTTATCTTCGAATATCAAGCACGTTTTACCAATTATTTTTCTACGAAAATTAAAATATGAACTCCTTTATTCTTTATTCATGTTTTTTTTTAACTAGATAAACGTCGATGTCAGATACGCTGTTTGGGAAGAATATTAAACGCAATGCAATATTTGCACAGTTACGATTTGTATACTCTTATTTGTTTTCGAGCTGATAATCAATAACGGCTCTGTCTTGCAACACTACTTAATTGTTTTGTGGTTTGAATGGCACAAGTAAAATATATAATGTTAGAATATTTGACATCGCGATGCGCTTTGAGTGCAAGTGTGATTCAGGAACAACCGAACGCGAAGCGCTGGAAAACGCGATTTATCTAAAAGTCTTAAATCAATCAATCGTTTTTAAACGTGCACGATTGTTCGTCTACATATGGATAAAGAGACCAGATAGAGGACTAGCTCTTAACAGAAAATCAGATGTTTTTCAAAACCCATTTGAAACGCAAGCTTCATAAAGAAAAACAAATTTTATTTGTACGAAACCTGACTGCGATGGCCATGTTCTAGTCGTTATTTTTATAGCAGATCGTGTCAGATCCGATAACCTTACGTTGTGCTTAAATAGAACATGCAGTTAATTAATATATTCCAAAAATATCACAAAGGCGTCAACTACGTACCTGTATTTACCGACACGCATGTATAATTATTGCATGCCTGTAACTTTTAGAACGCCTTGAATGATAATTATTATCTCCATGTTTAAGAATCTGGAGTTGGGAAAGTATGAACGACCGCCAAGTGCAAGAGGGTCGCAGTTTTCTATCTTAATTATATGTCAGTACTCACGGTTCACCGTTATGTCGTATCACGGTCACGCTTGAGAGTGTTCTTTTTCGTCCAGAGAAATCGGCTAATAGACATGGGAAGCGGACAATTACAACAAGCGAGGCCTGGTATAGGGGTGACAACCCTGGGTTAGGGTAAGGGGTCGGGTGAGGGTAAGGGTTAAGGCTCACCCTAACCCGACCCCTAACCTTAACCCTAACCCTCTAACCCCCCCTTGCGCATTACTATACCAGGCCTCGCTCGTTGTTGTTATCCGCTTCCCACTAGACATAGAGTGGCCTCAGGAAATTATCAGACCATCCCACGATTAGTATATATTAGTGCATTTATTTAGAAAGGGTAACAAAGAATGTTAGGCAATACCCACTGGCATCTTTCCGTCGTCGGTGTGACATAATTGATCTTCCATACTTCAAACGTATTCTTTGCGACAATTTCGTGAAGGAAATTATCATTAAATTGGGATTTGCTGCTTTCGAAATCGTCGTGTCTAAATCAGTTATATTGAAGTAGAGATATGTCACATTTGAATAGCCAATACATACAATTTGATTTTGGAGTATTAACTGGTAAAGCAATCGAGCAAATCTAATAGTTTAAATATGGATACCGAACTAAAGTGCAAATACGCGTTAGAAGGTTATATACGCTAAAATGATATTTAAAGTACAGAGTCGTTTCTTAAACAAACATCTGTAACTCGCTTAAAATAAAATGCAACCGTATCATCAATAAGATGTGCCTGGTAAACTATTATATAATAATATAATATTAATATATTTAGTTCATTTGATATATGTTTAATGTTTGAATGTTCGTACGTTTAGTCATGTTGTAATCGTTAGACTGGACATAATCCACATCATTTTCGATGCGATGTCTCGCAAATATTACCATTAGATTCATTGACAACCAGCTAGTGTATTGTAGGATGTGAGTAAAGAAAGATGATACGTATTTTTTTTGTATATATGTCTTTCATTTGACAAACACGGATGCCAACCGTCTTCAAATTGTCAAACATGTTGAAAAAAAAATCCTCATTATATTTGCTTTAAACAATCGGATTGATTGGACGGAAAGAATCCCTGCCAATCAGGTATATGGTGTCCAGGAGTGACTGCTCGATTGCAGCCGACTGTCCTTATCAACACACATGTAAAGTTCCAAGCGAGCGCTGTATCATTGCTGATTAAAATAACGTTGCTCCCATAAGAAGAGAAGGCGTCGTCAAAGAACCTTGTTAATATGTGTATATCGGCAATATTTACACTCATTTTGTGATGTCATCAGTCCATCGACATATGTTTGTTAACACCGACGGAGCATTTGGGATTACACTATGGTAATGTATTATTTTGTGCGTGGCAGACAACTGGTATTATTGCTGAGTTCGACCAAAGGATCGAGCATAAGAGTTCCAAGTACGTTTCAATTTGAGATTCAATCAACACAATTTTTAGGAAATATATCATCGGTAATAAGAGAAATCAAATTTCGACAGACCTTGCTGTCTCTTTCATTATGTGATGGGGTTATAAGATGGGGTTCTATTAAATGAAGTCTTTCGGATTGAATGCTGTTCCTGTGAGATGTACCCCAATTTGATAATCATTTCCGGGTAGTTATGTAATACTTATTTCAGCGTCACATCTTATTTACTTCTAGGACATTGTCCACGTAATATCCAAGTCATTACTCATCTAAACCAGTGTATGCATACATTTATGACAGTCGTACCCGACAGACTTAAGCAGGACATCATGAGATTGTCCAAGGATGATATTTATCACTGATGGTTTTTCGGCCTAGCTTCCTAACTAAGGTTTTAATTTATACTCATAGCCAATGAATTGTTGAGAAAAGTTAGTAGGCCCGAATGAATGAATTTTTATTCTGTATTTGCTAATTTGCCAAATTTGCACTTAATGAAATACGTATCATTTAGCTTACTCAAGCGGCAAATAAATAGCAATTACTAAGCCCCAATACACTGGGCGAATGTAGATCAAAACGTACAAATGATAGTTAAGCCCGGCTTCCTTTCGATAGTGTTATATGTGGAAATTTCATTTCATTTCAATCCGTCACATTAACAGAAACCGGATAAAAGAAAAAAACTGATAGTACGGCAAAAAACTACATTCAGATGATCAAAATAAGCGAAAGAATAATTTGTGTAGGCTGAACAATTTTTTTTATTACATATATACGAGATTTCTGTAATCAAAAGAAGTAAAACAATATATAAGGATATATGTATTCATTTTAACGAGGTGTCTCCTGGACCTTGAACTATCCACTGTCGCCATATGGCACTATAAGAGAAAATACATTTGCATTCAATAAAAATGTACTGAACAGTTTCCGTGTACAATTTCCACCATGCTCTTGAGGCCGTTTCAAAGCACGTCCTCATATCAAATGCGTACTTCACAGAGTTACGCCAATTTTAACTTCGACATTTATTAACTTGAAACTTTAAATAAGACGTTATTGCTTTCCTCAGCTGCCAATTAATTCTAATTTTGCTATGACATATTTATGTTCCTTTGTGGTACACGTTTCTTGTTAGTTTATAAAACGCCGCTATTTAGACTGATGTTGTAAATATTTTTTGTTCATTTTCCATTATAGAACAGAACATTACGAAAGTAAAGATTCATGAAAAACACCAACAGAGCCAAATGTCATCTGGAATGGTGTCACGCGATCTTTCTGTTTGTTTCAATTGTGGACTGTTTTAACTGTAAGAGTCTGAAAGCATGTTGATTAAATGGTACCAGAAATCATGTTGATTTAAACGTTTCATTATTTTACCCATTCTTTTCTGCGCAATTTCCAGAGCATGCTCTGACCTACCATTATGCACATTGGTATAGTGATAGTTCAAAGGTCAAGGTCACACGGAATTGTTACATGATATGTAGACCACATTATATAGAGAATTCTCTGACCTATGATTATGCGCATTGGTATGATGGTTACTTGGGATGTATGGAAGATTCCTACAGAGTTGGAAGTCAACAAGTCAAAGGTCAAGGTCACAGGGGATTGTGAACGGTGTCCACACTTAACTAGGATCATATAATTTATGCTGCTTAATCATGAAGGGAGGAAGATCCCTGTTGATTTGAAGATGAAACGGTCAAATTTTAAGGTAAAAGAGGCATGAATTAATGANTGATAGAATTGAATATTTGAACATGCAATGTGTATCAGATATTAGGGAAGGTAAAACAATAATTTTAAGTCTAACAAATAGTATAATGTATTGAAATTATTAAAATATGTAATACAATTCTTAACATATATATTTTATAGTCCGTAACAGTTTATATTTTGGTCGCAACAAACACTGTGTGCACACGGTGTACAAACATGACACGTTTTAAGTGCTTACATTGGTTCAGTATAGGCTATAGCCTTTGAAATATAGCTGAGTTACGTTTAGGGGGGGGGGTGATATCCTCAACTGACTGTTCATGAAATGTAGACAAAATTGCACATTTAATTTTCGTTGTCGCCCTTCTTTGTCAATTTACTTTGTTTCCAGTATATAAGAATATTAAATACTATACATTATTATTAAATGTGTGTATAAATTATCATATAAAAACTATTTGTAACTTAATGTTAAAAGTAATTATAATCATTGCCATTTCATTGTTCCATTATTTGATGTTGCCAAAGCCTATTTACCTGTTCAACACCGATTGAACAAACAATTCAAGTCGATTACTCTGGTAACCACTTTTATTCCCGATGGCATAACTCGCTATTTTAAAGAAAATTATAGATGTCATGTATAGCACATAAAAACCACAAAGACGCTTGCGAAACGAAACCTTCGATCGTGTCGCGTATTGCAATTTATGGCAGATTCTCTGAACAGTGGATCCGAAAGATCTCCTTTCATCCGGACATATACAAATGCCAATCCCCTCCAGCTCTCTCCCGTATATTGCGTTTGAAAAAATTAATCCCTGATTTTCTAGTCTTTTTTCGTACTTTTGTTTTGAGCAGATTGTGTCGGAACCGCTTATTCTACGCTAAGATTAAATAGAAAATGCAGTTAATTATTATATTCCATAACTATTCGAAGGCGTCAACGATTTACCTGCATTAACCGTCACGCACTTGTAATTCTTGCACGCGTTCAACTTAATGAACGCCTTGCGTAATAATTATTATCTCCATATTTAAGAATCTGGGGATGGGTATTTATGGGCGACCATCAGGTGTATGTGGATCGCAGTTTTCAATCCTATTTTTTATTCAGTACACGCGGTCGTAACACGGTCGCGCCTGATAATGTACTTTTTCGTCAACAGAAATACTCGGGGGACCGTAAGATTTGTCGGTTAATAGCAAAACCAAATTTTGAATCTTGTAATAGGCTCTCGTAACATCATTTAGATATTCCATGTATAATACTATATAAGAATATTATAATTATTTCTTTATATATGGTGTTCGTGTTTAATCTTCATGCAGACATAGCCAAAATGGACATAATTCACATCATTTCGGTGCGATTTCGGTTCGTTTTCGCAAATAAAACACTAGAGTCATTGAAAACCAGTAAGTATATGTACAAATGTTAGCAAGAAGGATGTGTATTTTTCTCCCCTACCGGTTTTACCGGAGTTAGTCAGTCAGTCAGTCTGTATGCCAGTCAGTCTGTCACACTTTTCTGGATCCTGCGATAAATTTAAAAGTCCTTCATATTTTTTTATAAAACTTGAAACACGGATAGATGGCAATATGGACATTATGCACGTCATTTCATTTTGTTCCTACGTCATAAATTCTGGTTGCTATCGCAACAAAAATATAAAAAAAAATCAAAAAAATCTGACAATGGTGGAGCCATTGCATTTTTTATATATGTCTTTCTTGTGACCAAACACGGATGCTACAGCCAACCGTCTTTATATTGTCAAACTTGTTGAAAAAAACCCTGGTTATTGTTGCTTTGGACCAATCGCACTTTTTTTTGTCAATTTCCTGCGTTTCAGTATTTTTGAAAATTATATACTACAAATTATTATTGAATGTGTATACAAATTATCATCAAAACATATTTTTTACTTTCTGTGCAAAAGAAGTTTTCAAAATTGTATGTTTCCATTATTTGTTGATCTTTACATATATTTAACGGTCAAATACCTATTGATTCACGTCGATTACTATGATAACCACTTTTTAGTCTCGATGTCATAACGCTTTATTTACCAAGATGATTGATGTATTTATCTAAAACGCATTAGACGTTTGCAAAACGAAACCTTCGACCGCGTCACGTATTGCATTTTATAAAAGATTCTCTGAATAATGGAACCGTAAGATCTCCTTTCATCCGGACATATACACATGCCAATCCCGACCAGCTCTCATATTGCGGTTGACAAAATTAATCCCTTGCCAGTGCATTGGCATTGAAACACGTATAAATCTGTCTTGTAGCCGCCGGTTGCACTCTTTATGCTGTCAAAGTCCAGCCCTGCAAACGTCATTAACATTTCAACAGGATCTTACTTTCAATTTAATTTATCTTCGAATATAAAGTATGTTTTACCGATTCTTTTTTTACGTGGATTAAAATATGAACTCTATAGTTCTTTGTTCTTGTTTGTATAAAATCAAAACAAGATATAGGTTGATGGTTGATAGGTTTGGGAAGAATATTGAACTCAATGCAATACATAATTTATACACTTATGATTTGTATATTGTATTTGTTTCCAAGGTGAGCAGAATCAAAAACCGCGTTTGCTATGTCTTTCAATACTACTTCATTATTTTGTGATTTGTATGACACAAGCAAACATATTATTTTATTATATTGGTAATTGCGATGCGCTTTGCATGCAGGTGTATTTCAGGAAAAACCGTCAGCGATGAGCTGGAATACACGACTAATGTTATATTCTTAATCATTTTGATTGTAACGTACAATATTGTTTGTCTACAGATGGATAAAAATAACAGATGGAAAAGAGGTAATAGCTCTAAACCGAAACTCAGATTTATTTTAAAACCAATTTCAAACGCAAGCTACCTAAAGCAAATTAAGATTTATAAAAACAAAACAGTACGGAACCAATTCGCCCTCGCTGCGATTGCCAGACTCTATTCCGTATTTGTGTTATTTTTATAATAGCAGATCGTTACAGATCTGCTTATTCGACGTGCTGCTAACAGAGAACATGCAGTAAATTATTATATTCCAAAAATATTCGAAGGCGTCAACAACGTACCTGTATTTACTGTCACGCAAGTATAATACTAAATTAAGAACTGGAGTTGGGAAAGTATTTATGGGCGACCGTCAAATGCAAGTGCAAGTGGGTCGCATTTTTAACATCTTAATTAAATAAGCCAGTGAACACGGTTCACCGGTATGTCGTAACTAGGTCGCGCTTGAGAATTTTTTTTTTTCGTCCAGAGCAATCGGCTCTCGTATGGTAAACGCACAATTATCCTATTCCGTGATATAAGAAGACAAACATTTACCAGTAATAGGCATACAGTGGCTACAGGAAATTTTCTGACATAAGAATGCGACAATTAGATACTTCTTAGTGCATTAATTTAGAAAGGGTAACAAGGATGAAGGGCATACCCTATGGCATCTTTCCGGCGTGAGTGTGACATAACGAATCTGCAATTCTTCAAACGTCTTCTTTGCGACAATTTGGTAAAGAAAATTACTATTCAATGGGGATTTGCTGCTAGCGAAATCTTCGTTTCCATATCAGTTATATCGAAGTAGAAATGTGACACATTTGAACAGCCAGTAAATGAACTGTTATGTCGGAGTGTTAATTGACAAATACATCGAGCAAATTAAATTGTTTAAATATAGATACCGAACTAAAGGGCAAAACAACGTAAGAAGGATATATACGATAGAATGGTATTAAAAAAACAGCGTCGCTTCTTGAAAAAAAACTCATTATCCTTCTGTTACTCGCTTAAAATAAAATGAAACTGTAACATCAATTAGATATTCCAGATATACTATTATATAATATAATATTATTTATATATCTATTTCCTTTCATATATTGTTAATGTTTGAATGTGTGTACGATTATTCATGTAGTAATAGCAAAAATGGACATAATTCACATTATTTCGGTGCGATGTATCGCAAATATTACAACTAAATTCATTGAAAACGAGTTAGTGTATGGAAAGATATGAGCAAGAAGGATGATGTGTATTTTATTTATGTCTTTCATAAAACCAAACATGGTTGCTGCAGCCAACCGTCTTCATAATGTCAAACCTGTTGAAAATCATTGTTATTTTTGCTTTAAAACAATTGGTTGGACAGAGACCATAAGTCACGCACATGGTGTCCTGGAGTGACTTATGGGACGCAGCAGCTTGCCCATAGCAATACACATATAAAGTTTCGACCGATTTCTGCATCATTGCTGCTTAAAATTACGTTGTTCCCATTAGAAGAGAGGGTGTCGTCAAAGAAGCTTGTCAATATGTATAACAGGTCAATGTTTTACCTTCATTTTGTGTTGCAATCAGTCGACATATGGTTGTCAACAACGACAAAGCCTATGGAATTGCAATATGGTATTTTATCATTGTATGCGTGGTAGATAACTGGTATAATTTCCGAGTACGACCAAAGGATCGAGCATAAGAGTCCGTTTCAATTTGAGATTTAATAAAAATGTTTTTGACGAAGTAGACCATCGGTTATACGAGAAATCAAATTTCGGCAGACATTGCTGTCTCTTTCTTTCATTCTGTGATGGAGTTATAAAATGGGGATTATAAAATGAAGTCTTTCGGATTGAGTGCTGTTCATGTGACATATACTCCAAATTTGATAGTCATTTTCAGAAAGTTACGTCATAATCATTTCAGCGTTACATCTTATTAACTGGCAGATTTCTTCTAGGACATTGTCCACGTAGTATCCAAGTCAGAACTGATTTTAAGAAGCATATTCGTGCATTTATGACAATCGTACATGAAATACTTCATGAGATTGGCCAATGATGGTATTTAGCATTTTTGTCGGCGTAGTTGTCTAACCAAGGTTAAGTTCGTTGTCGTACATAAACGGCACTGCTTTGTCATGTTACTATGTTTCTAGTAATTTTGAAAATACAATAAATTATTTATAATATTCATGAATCATTTAAAACTTTCTGTGTGAAAAGAGTTTTCAAAATTGGTCTTTCGCCTTTCATCATAAGTTGTTATAAAAACATATTTACCAGTTTAATCCTTATTGAACGCATTATTCAACCCGATTATTCTGAATATTCAATGCTTATTGTCTAATGCCTTATTTACAAGGGACATTATTGATTTCATGCATATAGACACATAAAGAAACACGAATATCCGTTGTACACGAATGCAAACCATAACGGTCATTCGCCTTCTATCGCAAGTAATGAAAGCTCTAAACAGTGGAACCGGAATATCTCGTTCCATCCGGAAATATGAAAATGGCAACCCAAACTAGCTCTCTTTCTGACATTGAAGTAGACAAAATAAATGCCTTGCCAGGTTATTGACATTGGGACACGTATATTTCTTTCAAAAGCTGGTAGTTAAACTCTTAATGTTGGCAAGATCAAGTGCTATATACACATATCCGATGATTTACATTTAAAAAGTTCCTCATTTTTTCCTTTATTGTTTCTTAACGTTATCAATTTGTTTCTCTGAGAAATAGAAACGATGCGAAATAATCGGGTTTATATTGTCTGGATTCAAAACAAGATATACGTGGTAGACAAAAAGTGTGTATGGAATAGTATTTAAAGCAAAGTTAACCATTTATATATTGAAATCGTTTCTAAGCAGAATTAATAAACTACGAATGCTATTACAAATGGCGTTGCAATAATACTCAATTTGTATGACTGAAGTATAGATATATGTGATGAAGTTATGAAATTGGTCATCCACATTTCCCTGCAAATATATTTCAGATTGATCAAATCAGCCTCTTTGTAACCTACAAGATTGTTCACATACAGATGAAGAAAAATAGAACTAGATCTAAAAGGAAATACAGACACATCTCAAAACTTCAAAATCTATTTCAAATACAAGTCAGCGAGGAACGATGACTTTAGAAAACCTGTCTTCCCTGACTTTGCAAAGGCCACGCTCTAGTCTTTTTTTTTATTATTTCTAATGTAATATTATATTTTATAATATCTGCTTTACGTTATAAAATTCATGATTGCATACTTTTATAAGCGACCAACAGAACTTTTTTGTTTTAAAAGATCAACGTCAATGGAATTTGAAAAAATATATAGTATATAACCTTCTTACACTTATTTATACTTAAGTTTGATATTCATAAAGATCATAGATCAACCACTTATTTATACTTAAGTTTGATATTCATAAAGATCATAGATTAAACACTGCCGAATGTTTTCAGGGTACTTTGCAATGAGAATTAGATTTCTGTAACAGTAAATATATCGACCTAAAATGTCATTGGTTGTCACATTATCTCTACTTCAAGATAATTGATATGTTAAACCAATGCAGTCGACGAATCCGCAAGCAGCAAATCCTCATTGACTGACAATTTTGAGAAAAGTGACAGTCTAATGTCAGACAACTACTTATTGCAGTCAATCTATGCGTGTTGCTAGCATTTTTCTGTATTCTTAGATCACAAAATATGACAATTATTGTTCAAAATCCGAGATCATATTACTTAACTGCTTTTAACTGATGAATCATTATTCCCCCGCCGAAAGACGTAGGGATCTATAAAAAGTATACGTCATTCCGTCCGTTCGTGCATGCGTTCGTCCGATACAATCTGCTGGATGCAACTCCTCCTACATTTTGTATGCGATTTTGACATTCTTTTACAGTATATTTTTCTCCATGTGTTTCACTCATATTTTCAATAAGTGTGTGCAAAGATTGTCGCAAAGTCTTATAATAACTTTTTAAACATCCATAGTATGTATGTCTCCTCAAGAGAAAACAATACCCATTAACTCTGTTCGTATTTTGACAGGTTAATTACCCGCCTTTCAATGTTAAAATGTTTGTAAACACAACGCTACAGATTTTTAAATTTACAAAACGTTTTTGTTTTAAACTTAAGAAATTTCCATTTAAAAAAGAAAATTGGCTTTGAAATTTATATTGATGTTACTTATTTCGTAAATGCAATTCCACATAAACATAAACACAGTGCATATAACCAACGTTTTAATTGGTCGGGTGCATGTTCTTCACGGGAACATGTGTTTAGTAGCTTTTCAAATATGGTTATATGCCTACTACAGTTTCTAAAAGTTCAAAACAACCAATAATACAAGTTAGCCAAGTGACACGCTTTTGTTTAGAAGGAAACTATATTAAAGGATTTTTTTCGCCTGCACAATTTAATTCACGGGAAGGTAAGTCAGTTACGAGGTGCGAAAACATTTTTACACAATGAAAATATGTAATATAAGTTCGAACACATTTGCAATTTTACCTTGGTCTATTTATTTAAAAAATAGCTGGAATATGGCCATTTTAATTGTATCATTTTCACAATAGACCAAGACAAATATTAAAGGGGCCTATCAACGGCATTCCTCCGAAAATAGGGACATGTATTAAAACAATGTATCAAGCCTCTTTTGAAGCAGATATTTAGCTAGTAGAAGTGTAATATTCACGAAAAGAATAAAACAATGCAAAATACAATATTTTTGGATTCGCCCCTGCGGTTGAACTCAAATTAACGCTTACAACAATGGCAAACATAATTGTATTACACCTATGTCCCGTTAGCGATTGTGTGCTCGCTTACAGATTTGCTTTATGTACATTTCATTGAGTAGGATCTTGCTTTTACTACCGATTTTCTTGCGCCCCCTTAAAGTGGCCCAATATGACAACTTTTTAATTTGATAAAAATAAACGAGATATACATCTCTGGGATATTTTTGTGCGGAGCATAATTTGGTGAGATAATGAGAAGAAGTGGCACACAATGAGGTCAAATGACAAAGGTCAAGGTCATAATATAAAGTCATGTGTTACCACAAAAATGATCTTTTGATGGTTGTGTAATTGGTATTTTATTATATGATAGTTATGATAGTGAATGCCTTAAAATGCTGGGTTATGGACAACTGTTCCGTTTCTTAAAGCAGAATTCATAGGTCTTCCATATTCAAAGTTGTTATTTAGAACCTATCAGTATCGCGTATTAAAGCCACTCCAAATTGATGTGTTGGTCGTCGGATTTGCCGCACATATTTTTTCAAGATGGATTTTTTTATCGCTCGCACTCATTTTTGTGTCCTTCTGTAACATAGCGTATGTGTTTTTTTTATTTGTGAAAAAAAAAACGCAATCTCGCAGAAACGATTTTGACGCTGAATACAAATGCCAAATATAGTTTACGTAACCTTTTTAATCGATAACTGCAGACGCTCAAAAATTCGATCGAGACGACCAGAAAAAATGGCATCCTGCGTGAGCAGCTCATGTTTCGCTGTCGTGACCGTTGTAACAAATTGCGATGAAAAGTTACTGCAGCCAACCCTTATAAATATAAACACATCTGCTACATTCAGTGACTTATTTGAATGTGCTTGTTCACGTTCAAACATGCAACTATCAGCAGATACCGTTGAAGCATATTCAATTTCAAACTACATCGGGAAACATGACGAAAGTTTTTGTATGCATTGTCTTCATTAAATGGGCATATGTACGGTATTTCCCTATATGTAGGCACATTTTTCCTATAACACAATTTTAAGTGAACAACAAATAAACATAAAATCATTGAAGGCTGGTTCTAAGGAAACTTAATGCACTAGGCTGGGGATTAGGCACTAGGCTAAGTGCCATGAAGTTCAAACATAATATATAAGCCAGCAGGTATCTCTCTCATGACTTAATGCTATGAATAGCAGATTAAAATGTAACCACCTTAATAGTTTGATATTGTGTTGCATAAACATTTATTACATTTTCTCCTGATCAACTGTAACCTTTGGAAGTATACAAAGTTGAAACTAGCTTTAGACTTGTGTTCTACATTTTAAAGTTTAAGTGCTGAAACCAAATTTTAGTGCATTTTTATTTGAAAAGTATGTAACTCATAGATATAGTATTGCTTGTTTGTACATAGATTCTCTTTTTTATATAAGAATTAATTTGAATGTAAAATATAGCTGTTTAAACCTGTATCTCTTGTTAATGCAATATTTTTTTTTTTATCGAAATGTGATTTTTTTTTTTTATTCTTTACTCTTCGCTCGCTCGAAAATTGTCCTGTTTTCAAAAAAATAAAAATTGTTTTTCGCTTCCCTCTTCAACTTTAAAAAAATAAATAAATCCGTAGACCAACAAATTAATTTGGAATGGCCTAAAGTTAAATTATTATTTAACAGGTCTGGATACTTGTGTTCAATTGCTGGGGAAGTATTGACAAGGTATGTGTTGTTCTTATCATTTCATGGAAAACTTATTCCAATCGTGAAAACTCTGTGCGTCATTGAACACGAACAACCTCCAATTCTAGTTCCAAGAATTGTGTTTACAGCATTACCATATTTACCGCGAATGTCTGACATATGCTCTCAAAATATTTCAGCCATAGGCGGACGTATGCCCACCCTGACATACACCAACCCGCGTATATTACTTTTTTTGGGCACTGGCTCTTAAAAATTGACATCACGAAAATCAATTTTGATAAGGTCATGATTGAAGCAATATTTGTTAAAATCGTTACAGTATACAACTGTTGTTTTTCTTCTTTTATTTGATTTTATATTTATCAGCAACATGCACATGTTTCGTATATTACGTAATAATTTTTTAACAAACACGACATTATGAGTCAATACAAAAAACTATGCTATAAGAAGCCATTCTTGCAATTACTTCTATAAGCACATGGCTGGAACTCATCCTCTGAAGCCTTAAGTTCTGAACCAAAAGTGGCAAAAACCCAACGTATATTGACGACACAGGAATGGCTTGATTTCGGTTTTTAATCAAATAATTTAAATGCAGTGCCAGTGACTGATTGGTACCAGCCGTTCCTTTGTATTGCAATCACAACATGAATAGCGTTCAGACCGACAGGCTTTGGCATGGAGCACATTGAGATGCCAGAAAATGGTCATATGCTATTGGTGATGTATTATATATATTCCACTTGCTGGAAAATGAATCAGTTTCGAGTATCGAAGTTCTTGTTGATGATGTTATAGCACTGAATCTTTGAACATGGCATTTCTATCATAATTGTAATCAAACATTTTAGGAAAGCAAACTGTTATTTTAAATCTTCCGAATTATATTTCGTAATTGTACAGAATATGACATCAATTGATGCCTAGAGGAAATACAAAATCCCTGATTAATGTATCTCAGTATTTAACGTTGATTTCTTTCCAATTGTTTTAAGAAATACATTTAAAAAGAATATTCGGCGTCTGTTAAATTTACTTACAGACTACCACACATTAGTACAACGATTATGAGATACAATTATATTAACCAAGAAAATGATTGATTTCATGCTTAACACACATAAAATACCAAAACGCATGAACAACGAAACATTAATTTGTGTCGCGTAGGGCAATTTATGAAAGATTATCTGAATAGTCGATCCGAAAGATCTCCTTTATCCGGACATATAAAAATGCCAATCCCCTCCAGCTCTCGCCCGTATATTGCGTTTGACAAAATTAATCCCTGATTTTCTAGTCTTTTTTTCGTACTTTTGTTTGTAGCAGATTGCGTCAGAACCGATGACTAAATTAAGATTAAAGATTAAATAGAAATGCAGTTAATTAATATATTCCAAAAATATTCGAAGGTGTCCACAATTTATACGGAATACCGTAAGGGCCATCGTGGTTACACATTAAAATCCAGAGGGCGACAATGCGAAAGTGCGATAGTTCGATGGCGACAATGCGATAGTACGATGGCGAAAATGCGATAGTACTATGGCGACAATGCGATAATACGATGACGACAGTACGATAACGCGATAGTACGATGGCGACAATGCGATGATACGATGGCGACAGTACATCAATACGATGGCGACAGTGCGATAGTACGATGGCGACAATGCGACAATGCGATAGTTCGATAATGTGCGACAATGCGATGGCGACAGTGCAATAGTACGATGGCGACAATGCGACAATGCGATAGTGCGATAATACGATGACGACAGTGCGATAATACGAAGGCGATAGTGCGATAATACGATGACGACAGTACGATAACGCGATAGTACGATGGCGACAATGCGATGATACGATGGCGACAGTACGATATGACTATCGCATTGTCGCCATCGTACTATCGCGTTGNGTCTGCGCGCTGCAGAGCGTCTTTTCGGTGCTCTTCGTTTGCCTTCGACGCGGAGTGATACATGCAACCAAGGTGGTCGAAAAGGTGTGATCCGGTTTTGTCGTTTGCGAATTTCTGTATCAGCAGACGACACATGCGAATCGGGCGCCATATTTCAGACGTAGGCAGTGTTTCGCTTAGGGCGATATTTTTCTGACTCAATATTTCTGGTAACGCTTGAAGGTGTTTTGTGGCTTCTGCATCGCCCTGTAACGGTTTTATAAAGTATTCGATGGTTTCTTCAAATCCCGAAACGCCGTGTGAAATTAACGATGAGACGTATATTCCAATTTCTTCAAACATATCTTCAAAGGCTTGAAATCCTTGATCCAAATAAAAGCTATTGCACAGTTCGTCTGTCACTGTACAAAGTGCGCGCGCAGATTTTTCAACGTCCTTCTTTTTCTCAAATTCTTCCGCGTCTGCCATGAACGGTTTGAACAAGTCCCGAACTTTGCAATAAAACGGAAATATATTGACAAATGCACAAATCTCTGTCTTTTCTAACAGAGCGTCCGGCGGGTTGTTGCGTATTTTCGAAATTTCAGATTCGAGCTTGACCATTTGTTCTTTGTCCACGTGACTTAGCGTGTTATTTTTAGGAATAAAGTAGTCCGGCAGATTTCCACTTCGCACACAGTCTAGCAGACTATCAAGAAGCGCGTTGACGCAGACGGCTTTATTCGACCGCCATATTTGCGGGTCCGTAGTTTCGCACAGAAAATAGAACACCGATTTCAGCTGCCGCACACTGATGGATTTCTTATCCAGGCAGTCCGCGCACAGAAGACAGAACACAATGAAGCATTGCCGCTGGACAGACGAAACGGCCTCCTTGTCCAGCACGCGTTCCGCTTCAAAGAACGTGTACTCCCACTCCAGATCCGGGTCCTCGCTCTTTGGATGGGCGCCGGGGGTCACGTGACAACCTCCGGAAACGATTTTCTTCTCGACCCTTTTTCCTGGCCAACCGCAGTTGCGCGCCCGGGACTCCCACTCAGCTGCCACTTCCGGCCACTCTGGATGCTTGAGCGCCAAGGCGTATTCGATGTTATCCGGGAGCTTCTTCCGTTTCGCCTTCGGTTCGGGCGTCGCGGTAAAGGACCTTGGGGTCAGCGGTTCGTTGTCTTCCGCTATCTCGGACTCTTCTTGCTGCTTGTTCTGGTTCCGTAGATACGTCTTTGACGTCGTGCCTCGCGTCGAGACAGCCGATTGCAGCATGGTCTTCGTGCGTTCTCGTGAGATCGCGGGCGCGCTTTTTGATTGACGGGTTGCGCCTTTCGCGTTCAGATTCAAATATCCGGGCCGTGTATACTGATGGTTTGTGACACAGTCGATTGTCGGCGCCTTATTCTCGTCTGGTCCCACCGTTTCTGTGCCCACCATGAAGCAGACGACAGCGTCATCGAACGTCGTCTTCTTGACGACATTGAACTTGCTGTCTTTCCTGCGATAACAATTTATAAGAAACTATCAAACATATGTATGAGACTCGCTCTGTGAAAAGGGGACGACACTTTCCGCATAAATTCGATTTTCGCCAAGAACAGTCAACCTTTAAACGAAAAATACAATAAAAGCGGAAAGTGTGGTCCATGATAAGCCTGTGCGGACTACACAGACTAATCTGGGACGGCACGTTACGCACATGCATTAAACCCCTTTTTCACAGAACGAGGCTCATATATAAGCTACTTTAGTTGTCATTTATCAACACTCCCATCGCAACAGGAAAGCTATTGCAATACATGTTCAACAGAAAGATTGTGTGAAAAGTATTCCCGTTTGTATGAGTTCGACTTTACATTATTTCACTACAACCACACATCATGTCTGTGGGACCCCTCCTCACCCCATCCCCACCCTCACACACACTCAGCCTAGCGATCGGAAGGATACAGGTTCGATTTCCATTGTATGAGTGTTCTTTACATCTCCCGAAAAGACATCAATTACTGGTTCCACAAAGGAAACGGACTCGAGAGCGTTTCAATAAGCCATCGGCTTTCGATATAATCGAGCTCAAATATAGTGTTTTAAACTAATTCAGTTAATCACAATACATTAACTGGTTTGGTTTATTTTATTGATGCCTGTGTAAAAGCAAATTTCGTAATATATAAAGGCATGTTGCATTTTTTTTAGCACCATAAAGTTTATTTAAGAAATTAATTCACAAAGATTTATGACGTCATCACAGTACTTACGTCAGGATCGTTGGAATCCGGTAGCCCTCGGGATAAAGTCCGACGAAATTGGCATCGTCAAACGGCTTCTGGCGTCTCACGTAACGAATGGGTACGAACGTGTGTAGGACGAATGACTCGTGGAGGTACGGTAACTTCGACACCGGGTCAATGTCCGTCAGGCTGACCTTGCTCGGGTCATAGGTCATTGCGATGCTATAAATAAAAATTGACGTTTAATTATTATTCTGATGTTGATGATGATGATTTTTAAAAAGAAATTTAACAAAGTTCCAGGGAGTGAACCGGAATGAGATTTTTAATGCGGAATGTGTGTCGTAGGACTGGAGGAAAACACGATTTTTTAAATAAAAACTCGTAGCATTGAAATTATTTTTGGTAAAATTTGTCAAAGAAGAATTCTGCTCGCATAGTTAAAATGTTCGCATAGTATACGCCGCACCAACGTCCATGTTAAATACTTTAAAATATTTTAAACGCACCAGAAGTTATTTTAAGTCGCTGAAATGCACCAGTTAGTGTTTAATACAAGAATCCGTTATTGCTGACGAGTTTTTTTATTGTGTGACATATGGTCAATAATTGTATGGGTATTTTGTTACAACGCTCAACAGCTGTTAAGTTTTGGTTAGTTTAGCAGAACAACAAAGCAAAATTAAATGCACTTAAAACATATAGGAACAGAGCATCTTAATTGGACGCATTGAACGATATATATATAAAGTATTAAATTATCGCAAAAAAAAATGATGATTTTAGTTCACATTATTTGTAGTTTTGTTTATGGTGTAAACACAAAATTAAATAAGAAAAACTAGAAATGTTTCCGTAGGAATGTGTCCCCACATTTCGTTTTTTCTGATACTTCAATTATGTCGGCAAACATTACCAAATTATGAAGGTGAGCAATTTTACTTAATTTTACTTAACTTAACGTTGTTTATTAGTCGATTAACAATAATCACATTTAGATTTGTCAACGATACTGCGAAATAATTAGTTCGAGTGTTATTATCACATATGAATAATCCTCGATTGGTCATTGTCGGCTCATGTACTATTACAATTACCCCGGTTGCGGAAAATATTTTTAAACGTAAGACCGGGTGCCTTTTAGCGTATTTTCCGTACCCGGGGTACATAGTTGTATACCTAAGAGTACTCGGGGTACTTTCAAGTAGTACACTAGCCGACAACGACCAATTGAGCATAAATGACATGTCCATACCATGTTCGCGCGGAATGTACCACTTTTGCCACTGATTGCGAATTAATTGTTACATCCCCTCCACACAAAAAGAATTTCATTTCGTGAAGTGAACAACAACAGTCCAACACTATATTTTAATGTTTGATACAAAATGACTGAATAGTATCCGATATTTGACTGTATAAAGACCAAATAAGTGGTACATTCAACAACCGGCGTAGCGATAAGATTGTTCTCGGCTATTTAGGGATATTGGTAAATCTATTGGTAAATATAAATTATTCAAATTCAAGTCAAAACACGAAAATTTAGTATTCATTCAGAATACTTGAGCAATCCGTGAATTTTAAAGGCTGGAAAGAGAAATTCCGTATCCAAACATGGTTGTGATGAAAGTGTGTGCTACTCGGATACGTTTGCACGTGTAAACTGCAAAAGAACAATAACAGCGCAGAAATGTAAAAAGAAAACTGTTAACTTACTAAGTGCCTTTAATATATTTTGTTTGCGGCATGTGTCCCCGAAAAAAGTCGAACCCATTAAACTTGTATCAGCTAATTAAATTTTCATAAATTGATAGTATTTGTAAAAGGCCTTTACTCTTCTAAAATTGGTCAGAGTCATTATTCACAACTTTACGATCACATTATGAATCGTCAGTTCAACGTTTGAGCGGTATCCGCCAAGAAGTTAATGACGTTGAACTACTCCACACAATACCTTTGCCTAGCTCTGGGAAAACAGGCCTTAATGCATGTTCGTAAAGTGTCGCCCAAGATTAGCATGTGCAGTCTGCACAGGCTAATCAGGGACGACACTTCCCGCCTTAACTGGATATTCGCTAAGAAGAGACTTCATTTACAAGAAAAATACCCTAAACGCGGAAAATGACGTCCCTGATTAGCCTGTGTTGACTGCATTGGCTAATCTTGAACGACACTTTACGCATATTCGTTAAGCCCCGTTTTCAGAGAGTGAGGCTCATCGGTAGGTACATATCTATAGTTGAGAAATTACAAAGTGTCAAAACCCAAAGTTGCTGTCCTAAATTTAAGGGTTCTTTAACTGTGAACGTATCAGCGTATTCCACCAAGCAGGGGAGCTGAGTCCACAATAGTTCAAGACGTTCGTACGGACGGACGTACAAGCGAAAAGAAAACTTATTTTTGTAATTTGTGGATTTGTGGATTCATACAAACTTGGGGCGTTTTGATACACAGACATTCGAACTCAAATTGACTTCCCCTGGACCAGTTAACAGAGTTAAGCTCGCTGAACTAAACATGAACCTTTAACACAACGACCTGTTATCGTAAACGGGTTGTACATGTCTTGCTTCGTCCGTTTATACTCCGCATGGTATACATATCGGAATTGTAAATTGTGACAACGGAACCCAACTATACCCAGGCACTACAAACCGGTAACGGTTTATTGATCTTAGTAGCACTTGAACGGCTGCGAGAAGACGGGAAACAATTGGAAAAGGTAGGATCGACCTTTACCCACGTGTATACTACATACATGATACAACAACCACTTAAAAAATTAAGTTTGTCCGTACAACCTGATGTACTAGCCACCGGTTTAATTATTGTAAATACGTGTTCACATTTAAGAATGTTTGGTCTTTTAAATAATTGCCCCCATTCTTTTGAGTACAATATTCATATTATATGAATGTTATATCTAATCCCCCCCATATGTAAGGAATTTGCATTCCAGAGTTGTATCCCATATAACCATGTCAATACACCGAGTAGTCGCTCTTATTTTCGTTCTTCAAAGCAGTATCCCAATTGTTGCACGAGTTGTTTCCCTCTATCGTTCACATTTTACGTGGACGCTAAATCGGCCGATACATTCAAAATAAAGTGACCATTGTTCGTACACTTGACTTGTTTCCATTAACTGTTCTTTTTTTTCGACATTCCACCTATTCCCTGCATTATATTAAAGAAGTCGCCCTTCAATCGTTCGCAATTTATAGACACAACGATAATTATATTAATGTTCAAGTCCACAAGAGTTGTCTCCGATACCTTCTCGTTTTCATATAATGAGTTGCCGTTCTTGATTTTATCATTGAAAGCAGACCCTATTGTTGTGAGCTGCGTCTCCATACTAGCACGTACAATATGATAATTATGCGGATGCTTTATTTATTAAAATTGTAACACAGCATGATCAAAACCTTTCTTTAAAAAAACATTGTCTCTCATACTTGCTCATTCATACACTGAGTTATCGTTCTTGTTTTCATTATTACAAACTCGAATTAATGAATCGAACATTAAGATTTTAATATAAATACCTATTTAAATAAATTGGATTGGATTCTAGGTCACTTGTCTGAAGGTACTTAAATTATAGCTGTGTTAACAGTTGCATCATAGTTTATACATTATACAAGATCTGACACAAAAACAAATACACGAAACAATTGATTTACAGTTATTGTCAATAACATCATATATCATACATAATAAGGACTATAACTGTGTACATAAAGAAATTAAACCAGTTTTAACGTTATCAATAAAACACTCAAACAACAGGTTCGATCATATTGTATATACATGCATGCGTATGTTATTCATATACACGTGTTACTTTTATTATTGCACATCGTTATATACAATTAAAAACCCATTCGTTATTTGGCAGATCGACGAATTTACTTGGCAATATATTATGAAAATAAGTAAATATTATATATATAAGGACACATATATATGTTTCACTTAAATTAAGGTGAAATAAAATGGAGAGAAAAAATCAGTATAACGGAAGCCTACCGTTTAATAGTCCAAGAAAAAGAACCACTTTGTACTGATTTCAATTCGATTAAAGTACCTTTTTGATCCGAAAATTAATCCTTGAATAAATTTAAATATTTGATAAATTTATGTAAATTCGAATCTGTGAATATTGTAGCTCCGCGCCAGTTCTCAAAATGGCGGCATCGTCTGCTGTGAATTTTCACAGTGTAATAGTTTTCATGAAAAGATATGGCCGGTTTTGCTACTGTTGCCTCTGAATAATTGATCAAAATTGGTAGAAAATTATCGATAAGTGATCCATCTCTTTCATGATGTTTACCTGGTTGCCAGGGAAAATCACGACATGAGACCTATTAATGTTACGTCTAATGTAACCTGTATATTGATAAAGATTTATTGAAGCAAAGATAGGGCACGAGAAATTTAATAACATCACGGACGATTTAAGAAGAAAAATGCTGTACTTACCCATTTGCGTTAAATTTCGTATTTGCCGGCTCCATTTCGAGTTTATGTCGCATTAGATGGGTAAATCCTCCTTAAAATTGTTCCGTTGGGAGTTTAATATCATCTTATCAATCGTTTCGATCGATAATCAAACAAACTACTTATTGTTCACTCTGATACAATACATCGAAGTTCCATTTTTTAATCGAGCATATTTACGTTTTAAACTCGAGCTAACAAACAAGTCGATGAAAAACAAACATGGCGTCCATACGTTTCCATGTAATTGGCGAACGTTTATGTTAACCGGTCTAATATTTATTGTTAAAAATCTCTGCATTACAAAGTATTTAATCGATTTCCGACTTGTCTTTTTCAACTAAGGTTATTTGATCCGACTTAAACCGTATGCAGGCAATAATCGATCTGCAATACTTTAATCTTCTATACATGTATAGTATAGTTCCACTATGACGTTGTTTTTTCTTCAGGTAAAATCGCTATTACAGTTTTAAGGTTCGATAAGCCTTGGTTAACGTACTTATATTAAAGGGGAATATATGCAGAATGGTACGACACTTTACGCACATGAATTAAACCCCAGTTTTCCCTGAACGCGGCTCATTACATGACAACGACAAGGAATGTCCAATATTTTGTCTTTGTAGTAGGTTATATCCCTTTAACAAACAAGAGGGCCAAGATGGCCCTAGAGTGCTCACCTGTGAAATGAGCTTCCCCAGTGGCATGATTTGAACAATCTTTGTCACATATCAAATATCAAAGCTGCGTGCTTTGTGGTTAAAGCTTAACAAGGTTGTTCAAGCTTTGACCTGATCCATGTTTTTCAACGGACCGGAACCACTTTTGAACTCAACCAACATATCATTAAGACAAACATTTTGACAAAGTTAAAAAGGCACCTATATGGGTCCCATGTTAGAAGCCCACATTGGGCCCATATAGGTGCCAACATGGGTCCCATATAGATTGTTAGCTGGGCATCATCAGAAAGGAAAAAAACATCAACATATTTTTTTCAAAATTGTACTATGTATCTTTTAAGCAGAATTAATTTAAATGCATGAAGATAATGAATGTCATAATATGCATACATTTGATTCAGAGTGTATATTTGTTGTTCTTTAGCCAAAGATCTATTAATATACATGTATATTAATCGATCTTGATTTAGCCATATAAGGAAAAATGCCCTGCCCCCTGACCGCCATGTTTTTAGAGTATATACATACTCTATATCTACCGCGAGCGGATATGCACCTTTAATGGTTTCTTTCGGACAAATAAGAGTTATGCCCCATGTGACACGGCGCTCTGGGAAAACCGGGCTAAAAGCAAGTGACACATTTGAACGGCGCATGGTTTTCGCCAAACGCGGTTCTTATGCTTCTAGTTATCGCAAAATACTCATGTGTATACCTTTGCCTCTGCTTTTAATGATTGCACATTTCGTAATATTGGAATATGTACTTCATATGTTGTATATGTGAATATGGGTATATGTTTTACAAATAAATGCACATGTAAATATGCTTGAATATGTAATACATAATGCATATTTGTTGTCATTGATTCATATTTTATTTACGTTTTAAATTAAAAATGAAATACATTCATTTAAAATAAACAAAAATGAATTGATACAAAAACGTGTTCTTTTTCTATTCTAAATCGCATAAGTAAGGATGCAATATTCATACAGATATTTACATGTACAAAGGTATCGCGTGTTGTCCTTTGATTTACTAAGGGAGATCTATCATCGTGTAGGCTTTTATACTTTTTTACAAACGTGTGTGAAGTTAGCCTTTTAAGCCTATTTAGAAAGTTTAGAACATAGGTTGAATCATGCATCCTATGTAGCCTATTAAGCATATTTAGCCCCCTGTTTAGCCTATTTAGCCTATGTATAAGTTCAGTAAAAAGGTTGGAAAATACATTCTTCTTAGCCTGTTTAGCATATTTAGCAGACTATCAATCAGCCTTTTTTCCTGCTTATTTAGCTTATTTAAACGTATATGAAATAGGTTGAAACAAACATCATATTTAGGCAATTAAGAAACCTATTCGGCCTATTCAGTCTTTTAGCAATCTTATTTAATAGGTTGAAACATACATCCTATTATTAAGTTTTAGCCTATTGAGCAGCCATTTGCATTATTTGCTCATCGAATGTGTATGCACCTTTCGAACAAACAAAAACAGTTATCCCAAGGAAGTGACATAGCGCACGCTGATCTACCGTCGGCTGCCTGTCTGACTGACCTAGTTTCGGCCGAGGGATTTAATTAGGGTCGGCGTCAGGGGTGGGGGCGTACGTGAACCCTATTTAGCATATTATGCGCTATATCCACGGCGAAAGGGCGTGCACTTTGAAGGCTGACCTAGTTTCGGTCCGGGGTTTTATTTAGGGTCGGCGACAGGGGGACGAGCATGCACATTTATGGGCCCCTTTCGTCTAAACAAGAGTAAATCCCCGAAAGCGACCTAGTGGACGCTGAATTTTCGTCGGATGCCTGTCAGGCGGACCTAGTTTCGGCCCGGGGTTTTAATTAGGGTCGGCGTCAGGAGGACGTACATAGAGCCTATTGAGCGTATCATGCGCTTTATCCACGGCGAGTGGGTATGCACCTTTAAGGGCCCCTTTTCAAACAAACAAGAGTTATCCCCCCGGAAGAGACCTAGTGCACGTTGATCTCCCGTCGGCTGCGTGTCGGGCTGACCTAGTTTCGGTCTTGGGTTTTATTTAGGGTCGGCGTCTGGGGGACGTACATACAACCTATTTAGCGTATTATGCGCTATATCCACGGCGAGTGGGTATGCACCTTTTTCACCACCATCATCACCACCACCATCACCACGACCATCACCACCACCACCCATCATCACTTTTACCAACACCGTCCCCACCACCATCCCCACCACCACCACCACCATCATCACCAACCCCATCACCATCACCACCATCATCACCACCACCACTATCACCAACACCATCGCCAACACCACCATAACCACAATCACCAACACCATCTCCAAAACCATCACCACCACCATTGCTACCACCATCACCAACACCACCATCACCACCAGCATCACCAACACCACCACCATCACTACCGCCATCACCAACACCACCATCATCACCACCACCACCACTATCACCAACACCCACACCNAGATACAGAAACTTGAATATCCTTTGTACACACTTGCAGGACATAACGATAATTCGCCTCGTATAGCAATTTATAAAAGCTCTGAATAGTGGAACCGGAACACCTCGTTTCATCCGGTGTAGTGAGCATTAGATTTGCTCGATTTCTGTCACTGTAAATATATCGACATAACATTTAATTGGTTGTCTATTCAAATGTCACATTATCTCAACTTATAGATATTTGATAATGGAAATGCCGAATTCGCTAGCAGCAAATCCCCATTAACTTTCAATGTTCTTCAAGAAATTTTCGCAAAGAAGACTGTTGAAGTATGGCAGATCTAGATTATGTCACACTCACGACAGAAAGATACCAGAAAGATGTCCAAACATCCTTTGTTTTTATTGCTTAATTAATGCTCTTGTCAGAGAAAAGTTACATTCTAACGTCAGACAACTACTTAACGCAGGCAATCTATGCGTGTTACTAGTATTTTTCTGTATTCTCAGATCACGAAATATGGCAATTGTGCGTTCAAAATCCGAGAGCAGATAACCGTGTCGCTTTTAACTGAAGAGTCATTATTTCCCCCCGCTGAAAGGCGTAGGAATATATAAATGATATTCCTTCCGTACGTGCATGCGTAAGTCCGGTACAATCTTTTGTGTGCAACTACTTTTACAGTATAATTCTCTCAATGTGTTTTATACCTAGCTCAATGACTGTGTACAACCATTGTCGCAAAGTCCTATAATAGTTATTAAAACATCGATAGTATGTATGTCTCTTCAAGAGAAAACAATACCCACTAACTGTGTTCGTATTTTGACAGGTTAATAAACGCTTTTCAATGCTAATATGTTTGTAAAACAACAGTCCAGATGCTTAAATGCTACGAACCCTATGTGCTTCAAACTTATAAAATCCCTAAAAAAAGAGAAAATAAGCTATGAATTTTTTATATATTTGTTTTCGTACATGCAATACCACATTAACGTAAAAACAATGCATATAACCAACTTTTTAATTGGTCGGGAGCATGTTCATCACTGGAACATATGTATAGTAGCTTTTCAAATATGGTTAGATGCTAACTACAACTTCTTAAAGTTCAAAACAAGCAATAAAACAAGTTATCCCAGTCCCCCGCTATTGTTTAGAAGGAAACTATCTTTAAGGATTTTTTTTATCGCCAGAAAAATTTCATTCACGGGAAGGTAAGTCAGTTAAGAGGTGCGATAACATTTTTACACAATGATAATATGTAATATAAGTTCGAACACATTTGCAATTTTAGCTTGGTATATTTATTTAAAAAATAGCTGGAATACGGCAATTTTCATTTTATCCTTTTTACAATAGACCAAGACAAATANATAATTGATAATAGAAATGACGAATTCGCTAGCAGCAAATCCCCATTAACTTTCAATGTTCTTTAAGAAATTTTCGCAAAGAAGACTGTTGAAGTATGGCAGATCTAGATTATGTCACACTCACGACAGAAAGATACGAGAAAGATGTCCAAACATCCTTTGTTTTTATTGCTTAATTAATGCTCTTGTCAGAGAAAAGTGACATTCTAACGCCAGACAACTACTTAACGCAGGCAATCTATGCGTGTTACTCGTATTTTTTCTGTATTCTCAGATCACGAAATATGGCAATTGTGCGTTCAAAATCCGAGAGCAGATAACCGTGTCGCTTTTAACTGAAGAGTCATTATTTCCCCCGCTGAAAGGCGTAGGAATATATAAATGATAGTCCTTCCGTACGTGCATGCGTAAGTCCGGTACAATCTTTTGTGTGCAACCACTTTTACAGTATAATTCTCTCAATGTGTTTTATACCTAGTTCAATGACTGTGTGCAACCATTGTCGCAAAGTCCTATAATAGTTTTTAAAACATCGATAGTATGTATGTCTCTTCAAGAGAAAACAATACCCACTAACTGTGTTCGTATTTTACAGGTTAATAAACGCTTTTCAATGCTAATATGTTTGTAAAACAACAGTCCAGATGCTTAAATGCTACGAAACCTATGTGCTTCAAACTTATTAAATCCCTTAAAAAAAAGAAAATAAGCTATGAAATTTATATATATTTTTTTTCGTACACGCAATACCACATTAACGTAAAAACAATGCATATAACCAACTTTTTAATTGGTCGGGAGCATGTTCATCACTGGAACATATGTATAGTAGCTTTTCAAATATGGTTAGATGCTAACTACAACTTCTTAAAGTTCAAAACAAGCAATAAAACAAGTTATCCCAGTCCCCCGCTATTGTTTAGAAGGAAACTATCTTTAAAGATTTTTTTTATCGCCAGAAAAATTTCATTCACGGGAAGGTAAGTCAGTTAAGAGGTGCGATAACATTTTTACACAATGATAATATGTAATATAAGTTCGAACACATTTGCAATTTTAGCTTGGTATATTTATTTAAAAAATAGCTGGAATACGGCAATTTTCATTTTATCCTTTTTACAATAGACCAAGACAAATATTAAAGAGGCCTTTCAACGGCATTCCTCCGAAAAAAGAGACATGCATTAAAACAATGCATGCAACCTCTTTTGAAGAAGAGAGTTAGCTAGTAGAAGTGTAATATTCAGGAAAAGAATAAAACAATGCAAAATACAATAATTTTTGGATACGCCCCTGCGGTTGTACTCAAACTAACGCTTACAACAATGGCAAACATAATTGTATAACACTTATGTCCCGTTCGCGATTGTGTGCTCGCTTACAGATTTGCCTAAAGTACATTTCATTGATTAGAATTTTGCTTTTACTACCGATTTTCTCGCGCCCACTAAAAGTGGCCCAATATGACAACTTTTTTATTTGATATACAAATAAACATGATATACATCTCTGGGATATTTTCGTGCGGAGCATTTTGCAATTTGGTGAAATACTGAGATGGAGTGGCACACAATGAGGTCAAATGCCAAAGGTCAAGGTCATAATATAAGGTCATTTGTTACCACAAAAATGATCTTTTGATAGTTGTGTAATTGGAATTTCATTCCAACCTTAACACGGTCGTTAATTTTAGCATACATATAGGAAAATGTATGATGTTATGATAGTGAATGCCTTAAAATGCTGGGTTATGCACCTCTATTCCATTACTTATAGCAGAATTTATGTGTCTGCCCTATTCAAAGTTGCTATTTAAGACCTACCAGTGTCGTGTATCAAAGTTAAATTTGTGTTATACAGGTCTTGATACTTGTGTTTAATTGCCGGGAAAGTATTGACAAGGTATGTGTTATTCTTATCATTTCCTGGTAAACTTATCCTAATCGTGAAAACTATGTGCGTCATTGCACACGAAAAAAATCCAATTCCAGTTCCAAGTTTTGTGTTTACAGCATTACCTTATTTATCGCGCATGTCTGACATATGGTCTCCAAATATTTTAGCTATAAGCGGACGTATGCCCACCCTGACATACGCCTACCCGCTTATTTTCTCCTTTCGGACACTGGCTTTTACAAATTGACATCACTTAAATCAATCTTGATTAGGTCTTGATTAAAGCAATAATTGTTTAAATAGTTGTAATAGTCAATATAAAAATACACCAGTATACAACTGTTGTTTTTCTTCTTTTATTTGGTTTGATATTTATCAGCTACATGCACATGTTTTGGCTATTACTTAATAAATCTTTTAGCAAAAACGACAAAGAAGTATGAGTCAATACAAAACACTATGCGCTCAGATGCTATTCTTGCAATTACTTCTATAAGCACATGGCTGAATCTTATCCTTTGAAGCCTAAAGTTCCCCGCAAAATTGACAAAATCCCAACGTATATTGACGACACAGGCATGGCTTGATTTCAGTTTTTAATCAAACAATTTAAATGAAGTGCCAGTGACTGATTGGCGCCAGCCTTTCCTTTGTAGTGCAAACACAACATGAATAGCTGAACACCGACAGGCACTGGCATGGAACACATTGAGATGCCAGAAGCTGGTCAGATGCTATTGATGATGTATTTGATATCATCAACTTGCTGGAAAATTAATCAGTTTCGAGTATCGAAGTTCTTGTTGATGATGTTATAGCACTGAATCTTTGAAAAAGGAATGTCTATAAGAATTTAATACAAACATTTGGGGAAAGCAAACTGTAATTTTAAATCTTCCGAATTATATGAGTCTTTCGTAATTGTACAGAATATGACATCAATTGATGCATAGAGAAAATACAAAATCCCTGATTAATGAATCTCAGTATTTGACGGTGATTTCGTTCCATTTGTTTTAAGAAATACATTTAAAAAGGATATTCGGCGTCTGTTAAATTTACTTACAGACTACCACACATTAGTACAACGATTATGAGATACAATTATATACCGGTACATGTCTCATATAAGATACTAAATATATGTGTTTTAAACAGCAACATGATATATACCTTCTATGGTTATTTTATAAGAATAAAAAAACACAACAGGAGCGCAATTATATCACGAACAAAATGCTTCTCTAGTCATTTATCTGCGTACGGCAAAACACAACAACACGCTGCGTTCAAGGGACTTGTTCACAGTGTGGTAAAATGACAATTATCAAAATTATTGTCCACAGTAGATTAAAAGAGAATGCATATCCTGATTCAAAAAATGTTTAAAAATATTGGTTCGTTAATGTATAAAAGTGATTCGAAATTTGTAAAATAATTAAGCGTGTGCAACGTTTTTCCACGATAATTAGAAAACAATCGTGTAGTAGTTACATACCGTTTATAATTCGCCACTAATTATTACAATCAACATGACGCAGTCGTATCGCCTAGTTTTTGCTTCCAAAGGGCCGAATCACGGGGTAGGCAGTATTTTGTTCAGGCCTCAAAGCAGAAATGATTTGTTAGTAAACATATTAAATGACAATTTTCAAAAATACGGAAATTTGTGAACACGTCCCTTTGACTCAAACAGTTCTTCTCATCTTACGTGCATATCTCATTATTGTTTGACCCTCGAGTGCAGTGTCGAGAGCGATAGTCGCTCGCTCCTAACATACATAATTTCGTTGGGATAACTTTGTCCGACGCTCTGTATAAAGGCGATATTGAACACACATATAAGGATACATTCAACGGTATAAATAGGTTTATTATCTTACAATAAAACAATGTTTTTAAAGATTACATTTTACCATCAAATCTTACGCATATATAGTATACACCAAGCAGATGTAAAAACATTATGCCCCTTTTGTTAAATTTGGAACATAGACATATACGTCACAACGTACATGGTTAGAGTATTTGAGAATTGACTGTTCAAAACTAGATAACAAGAATTCAAAACAGCGGCCTCGTCGTACTAAAGAGGTAAAGGAAACAGTGTAAATCTGAGATAATTAAGTGTTTAGTGAAAGATCTTTGGTTGAATAACTTGATTGAATGACAAATGCACATTGCGAAGTAAAACAGTAAACAGCAGTAAACAAAAGTACGGGATGAGTCTGACATTCAAATGGTTCCCCACTCATTAAAAAATGAGAAAGGTAGCCAATGTTTGATGCGATATCTCTCAAATTAGCCAATGCAATCTTAGGATTTAATCATTCGTGTCTACTGGCGGTTAAATATCTTCAACATTATATTGACTTTTGATAAAAGGTCAATATAAAACGTCACAACCTGCGTTAGAAAGCTTCGCCAAAAAATTGTCTTGGTTACGTTTCTTACACTAAAATTGTTTAAAATAGCGCACCCGTAATGATTTCCCGCGTTTTTTTCCTAAGATCGAAGAGCCTTTTTTACCTGTTTACTTATGGATATCTAATTTAAGCAGAAACGAATGTGTTGTTGTCGTGGCCGAGTGATCAAGACTTTTGACTAGAAATCTTTGGGGATCTTCCCGCGCAGGTTCGATTCCTGCCGACACCTCATACTTTTTTCGACGCGTTTTATTTCTTTTCTAACGTAATTTGATTTAATAAAGCATATAAGCTATGTTTATTGTTAAATATGTTGCAATTTGTATGCACATTCTTCAATTTTTAAAATTAAAACAACGTTATGGCTAAATTGGGTGATTTACTGGTGACAATACGAATCATGCATGTTGCATTTTTTTTTTTTAAAGTAAACGGTAAATCTGTCTATTTCTTTGTATTTTTGCTGTTAACAGTGTATCTATAGAAACTAATTTTAAAATCTTAATAAAAAGATGCTATTTTGAATTTTATGACACTTTGTTTTTAACCAACCCAATTTCTACTTGGCTGAAACCACTTACATTTCATGGCGCTGTTCCGTAGATAACAACTTATAAAAAATAAATGTCTGTAAAAGAATACTTATTTCATCTTATTTAAACTTCAAACACCTTTACTGCATCTGTACACACCAACTGCATGCCCATATTGGAAAATCTGGATGAATTATGGAACTGTCAAATACACCAGGGGTGCAAATAAACTGGACAAAAGCCGAGCGTGGAGGTGGTTTTCAAAAAAACAGTATATTTTTTTAAAAAAGCATGGAAAGCCTACCTAAACATTTGCATGTAGTTCAGTGGAATGATGCAGATTAAGAAAAAAATACATTAGATTATATTTGGAAGGGTGCCCGATACGGGTGCGCTACCTTAATTCGCTTTCCTATTAGATTAATGACATCGCTATTATGTAAGGATTTTAACAAATCAGGTCATTTTGCTAAAACTTAAAGTATGGTCTTAAAAAGTTCATACATGGTGCCCAGTGACACTTACTGATGAAATCGGACAAACACAAAACATGATAAACACCATAAAATAACATGACGATGTATAAAGTATAGAGGATTTGTACGTGTGGGTTTTAGTCCTCAACGAGATACACGAACAACACAAATACAATTACAACTGCATACTATAATCGCGTTTACTTTACTGATAACCATGTATTATTTATTATTTTGTCTATGTGAAAGATTCTGAAGTTGGAAACATATTAACTGCCAGGTGCAAGTGGATTACAATTTATCCTATTTCACTTTCCTCGTAAAGGACTCGCAATTTGGATCTAAATGAGATAATCTGCTATCGGATGTTAAACGGTCGTTATTATCCCATTCCGTAATAAAACAATTAATAAATATATTTTGTTTAAGGATATTCGTCGTCTCTAGTAATTTTATTGCCCACGAGACAGGTTAATTAAGTTTACATAAACATAGATCAAATACTATAACTAAAAGACTTAATAAGATAAATACTCAATAGTCCAACCAGTAAAAAAAAAAAAATCCGCGCTCGCCCATTCCATTACTCTTATATATAATATGAATGTATTTAAAGGTTTCGCTGCCGGGCATATTTTGCGTTTTAACTTTAATATCGTATAAACAATATATTTTTTAAATTTATTTAAAATCATTAAATATATTATAAAACTGAAAACAGTGTATTTTGTATGATCGCAATGTATCATTGTAATAAAAATAAATACGAGTTAAATATCAATATATGCCAAAGACCTGCATAAAAAACAAAGAAAAAGCACATCTGTTCACGCTTCTTAATATCTGAAATATTTGGTATGTTGATTGGCATTTATATAAGAATGTATATGTTTCGAGTCAATAACAGTTTCGCAAGTAACCTTTGCAAACATTTCGTCAATTTGGAAACACATTGACTTAATTTTTAAAGGATATCGTGAAAATATAATATATAATAAAAAAGTCAAATGTATAATTGTGTTATTTAGAATTAAATAGTGGGTATAGAAAGTAAACAATCAGCATCAAAATTGGAAAACGAGTACGGTATACATCTATCAGCCGTGTATGAAACCTTCTGCTACTTCGATAGAACGTTTACATCACTGCATATTTCTGCAAGAGGCATGGAAGTAAAATGGCATTGCCTATCGAATACGAAGCGATCGGCCTTCCAAACACTGGCCTTGCTTCGTATTCGATGAGAATATAAAATGTTAAATTACTGCATTTAATGAAAAATAAGTTCATTTAATGAACAAAGAGCATTCTAATGCAAGCTTCAAACTTAAAACAGTCAATAAACGCAAGCAATTTTAGGCCTGATTAAAAATTGATTTTATATTCACCTCGAAAAAGATACGTAGCCACAGTTTTGGAGGAATTATCTGAAATTGACCAATGTAATTTTAATCAAATGGGTCTACTTGCGGTAATGTTCTCAAATATTTTATTTGCTGTTGATAAAGATCAATAAGACCTTGGTTGTATTTCCAGACCGAACAAGACATAAAGTTGGAAAAGTTAGTTGTTAGCTGACATTAGAATGCCACGATTTCACTAAATCGCTGACAAAGCCTTCTTTGCGACATTGTCTGGAAGGAAATTCTCATTCAATGGGGATTGGCTGCCAGCGAAATCATCGTGTCAATTGATTTACCATATCTGTTATTTCAGACAAGATATAATGTAACTCATTGGAATAGGAGACCCATGACATTTTATTTCGGAGTATTAACCGATCCAGACAATGGTTGAATATAAAACATATAATACAATTGTCGAAAAAGGTGCAAATATTTGTTATTAAACAAGATATGTCTTTTAAACATTCATGCCCCTCCCCCGACCGACATTTAGCAAAGATGTCAATATTGGCAGGCAATTGTTCCGAACTTGTTGAATATTATATTCTCGTTACCTTGACCTTTGATATCTTGATATGAAAATCGATAGGCGTCGCTCTTTTTCAAGACTTACCAGCGTACTAATTTATATTATCATATCTCTAGATGTTTACTGGAAACTGTTTTCATGTTAATGGCCCTTGTGACCTTGATCTCTGACTGGTTGATAATCTTTTGGCAAAGCATTTTCTTGATATCCTACGGTGTTCGTGTTACAAGCCTTTTGCCGTGACCTTCGATATGTGGAACTTAACATTTAAAGGCTTCTTCCTTTCATCCCGAGTAACCAGCATACCGATTTGGATGTTTCTTTATGCATCGTTGGGAAACGAATAACATGATACAAATCTCTGAAAACTTGTCATTTGACCTGTCAACTTCAAAATCAATAGGCGTCCTTCTCTCCTCCTTAGTAATCAGCATATCAATTTGGATGATCGTCAAAGCGTTCTCTAGAAATCATGCCGAAACAAATTTCGTTTGACCTTTGGCTGTTGACCTAAACATTGAAAAGCGTCTGCCTTTCCTCGGCACTAATGGGCATTGTAGATATACTTAGTCTTATACACACAATATGTTTTGGTCTTCTTTCTCTTGACCACTCGGCGGAGCTATTTCAGAGGTCTTAGTTCAGATAAGTAGGTTCGGTCTGACCCGACAGGTCCATCGTATAAGCCTGTTCTTTACTTAAATGTTTTTATTTTAACGAGAAGGAATAAAAAAGCCTTACAACTTCGAGAAAAACACGCATTATATTCCTCAAACATTATTCATGCTGCATTGCGGCTAACATGCACTAGTGGTTGCGCTGATTATCTGAATACGCTGCGTTAACCGTAAGCCGTGGTCACAACGTGGTTTCGATAATTTTGTGCGTCGGACGTGATAGAAAAATGTTCTGAAATATCAATGTGCGAAATTTTAAGTTGATATCTTGAGCCATACAAACCAAATGAAGTAAATGCATAATTTAGTTACAAATATATCCAGCAGACTAAGCGTAAAATCAATCCCTTATATAATGTAAGATTATACAAGACAATCAAAACCTGCACTTATTTGTACTTTTATATAAACATGGTATAACACACACAAAATATATAGAAACAGTGTGGTATGTTAATACAGAACAAGACATCAAACTTAAAATTGACATCAGTTTGGTGATTTTATCTCACGAACACGGTTTATTTTATGTTCTGAATGTACTTTTGTCATAATATGTCTATAATTTTAGCATAATTAACACCTATGAATCATTTTTTTTATTAGCAGCGATTGTAGTTTTTTTTTTCATTGTTAGATTTGTTCATGCCCTATGGACATAGTCTCATTATTTGGGCATTCAAAAAACAAATAATTAAACATCCAATTGTGTATTAAAATCACTTTACATGATTCAAGTATATATGCAAGTTCTATTTCACTTACATTTTTTTCCAAATTAATAAATACACTAGATACAGCCGTATATAATGGATAGTTGAAAAAAAACCCACAGTTTATTCAAAGATTGATGTCTTATTTCAATTTCATATATACGTGTGTTCTATTAGTATTTGAAGTAAGTTTTATTCAGGCACAATCAGAACGTTATAATCATCTGCACTGCGTGCATTTAATATCTTTAATGTTCTAATGTGCATCCAAATATCATGTCTAACATGCCTTCCGGGTTTACTTTGTATGCATGTTAACTCTTCAAATATGCTTTATGCAGACAGAATGATAATGTAGCAGCTAAACGCACTTACAGAAACAAAACACGTAGAGCAAGGAAGGGCGACAAAAGCATTGGGATAACATAAATATTTTCCTAGAGTTTCATACATTGATTTTAATAACTATAAATCAGTAAATAAATTTCTGTTGATGTTACAATCTTACCAGTATTATTTTTACTTGAATATCGCCTCAACTTTACATTGATAGTTGCTCTGACTGAACAAGTGACGGCAAGAAGGAATAAACCTTGTTTAAGGGATAAAACTATAACATCTTGCCAGGAGCTTTCTCCTGGTAAGTAAATTTATGATTTCCTTAGAAATTAATACTTACAGACTATTGAATAGGTCTAAACAAAGAACCGTTTAAAAACTGATAATACAGAGAAACTGTTGCCTGGAGACAATGCATCAAGATGGAATTTAAGTGCAAAGAGTTCGTTTGAGTTTATAAAAGAAAATGAATTCAGATTAATTGCAACCGCAATTCTATATAAGCATAGTTACAACACTTGTCCATATGGTTTAGTGGTTTAATTATCTATGTACAAACTTGTTGTTTTCCTCAGATCTGAACACCAGCACAAAAATATAACAAGTCTGCAGACACATGCAATGATTTTGATACCTTTAAATATATTGCTGATTTCATGCAGATGTGGATTTTCGCGATTAGGTAACATACACACAGATTCCTTATGTATTATGATGCTTCTTGCCTAAAAGCAATGTTCCGTTTCAAACCATGTCGATTTCGAATAAATTAAAATACAATCCTAAACAACACATTAATGTCAATAAAATTAACAATAAAATACACTTCAATTTTATTTCAATGTTGTTTTTAGACAATCAACGGATTGTCTCCCTTATCAGTGAACACATGTTTAAGAAAAAGGTCAGACCAAGTATTTATGTAGGCATTTAAATCCTTTTGGATTTTTTTTTCCGATTTGGTCTTTGATTGGCAAACAATGAGAACAGTATGAACACATATAGAAGGACAAAAAAAAAAAACTAAAAAAATGACACAATAATTATATTTCAATAATATTCAATCATTTGAACAGGGACTAGTATGTAAACTGAAGCATAGCCAAAAACATAGACAAAGTATATATCCAAATCTGATATATTATCATGAAAAGAACAAATAAATTAAATTAAGGTGCAAGTGTTTTTTGGCCCAAGTGTTGGTTCCATAGAGCAATTATTACTACTGTTTTGTCACCACTCCCCAACACAATACATACAATTTGCCCACTGCAGTCGACAAAGGTTGTCAGCAATGACGCTGGTTGGCGGGCAGACAAAGAACTAATTGGATAATAATCAAGAACATGTTAAGTCCTAGCGTCTGTAGATCAACATCTTTGCAAGACAATCAAGACGGATGAAACCTATATTGATCTCTTGGACAAACTTTCTTTTTTCTCGAAATTATTGTACATCATGGCTGTAATTTACTTGCTGTACATACCAGCAAAATAATAACGAGAAATCTTAGAAATCTAAATATTACTTGGAAAAATATAAATTCACACTTGTCCAAGCTAAAAGCCAAGTTGCAGTTACTTGGAAATGTGATCTGATTGAAAAATCTGATTCATAATTTGGCTTTTTACAAATAATACTGTTATGCACAAAGTTTTCTCCAAGGTCAATACATAGAATAAAAGCAATTTATTAAACATATTTCAACTTGTCTAGAATTAATCTGGAAACCCTATTCTAAAAGATAATTTCAATTTAAGTCCTGAAGCTTGAGATTTGCTTCAAGGCAGTTAAAATGCAATTAGATTTACATCATAATGATAACAATACAATTTGCTGGGGTGTGGTTTTGGTTTATTATTTCTACTACCATGTATATTAAAAGAATGCAACCTTAAAGATTTGTTGTTCATTTGTCTTTCATCACTTTGAGAGGTGCAATATGACCATCATATTTTTGTTTATTTTTTAATTAAGTCTTATTATCACATAGCTGGACCGCAGGACATGTCATGTAAAATATTGTAAGGTCCTGGGTATCGGACCAATTTTACAGGATCGATTGTCAAGTAAAACATAGAGAAGGAAATAATTATTTTGTCTCGGATTGTTTATGCATCTTTTAATTTTCTGCGTTCTAAAAAAAAATTGTGTCTTAATTCACGAGCTTTTCCGTACCAACGAGCACATTACTGCTGACATAATTTTCTGATATCGCTCAAGGACTTTAACAATTACACTTGGTTGGTTCATTTGTGCATTGCTATTTTCGGACATGCTAACTCTAAGTTTATCGTCTACTTTCGTTTTGGTGGTTGTTTGTAAACGGTAGCCTATTTTGATTAAATAGAAAATGCAAAATGACTGAGGCATTATTTGGTTGATGTATATACATGAAAGGTTGCCATTGTTTGTTTAAAAAATAATAATATTTTAGTATTACAGAAAACAAAAGACTGTGAGCTGCTTTTTGGTAACTGATGTTCATATTTAACAAATATTATTGAACTGAAAGGCATTTAAATTTTCTGACACACAAAACATGTTCCATGCGCAACCTTTTGATTATAGTCATACATTTGGTCATTTAACTCCAAATATATGACATCAAAAAAGAATGTTTTAGTATTTGGGGTTTATAGCATTCATTCATTTTTATTATATTATATACATTTTCGCTCTTCTACATGCTAATGTTGTACAATGTTTTAGCATGCTATTGTTAAGCAACGATTATCACTCGATTATATGCTTACATGCTTTGCCAACCAATTGTGCACACACCATTGTTTTGCATGGATTGTATTATATATGTGTCAGGGGCCGGAGGCCTATTTCACAAATAAACTAGAATCTTACTGTCTTGTAAACATTTTCCCTGTTTTGATAGGGCTGTTTATGTATATAAACATACAATATGTATCTTTGAACGTTTGTTCGCGAGTTCAACATGTTGCACGGCGCCACGCTTGCTTGAATATTCATCAGTGAATTATTAACGCTATTTAAAACCTACACATCATTTTCCAAATTTATAAGGACAAGTGTTACACACGCTTTATTATTTTACCGATTTCAAATGATGATTATCCATAAATGAAAAATTTTGTTTTCTTAGTTTGTTAGTCAGAACTGTTATTTCGTTTGTTTTGACGTAATGTATTCACATTTTCTATTAATGTATGAGAATTATTTTGAAAATCGTCATTTTACCAAACGTTAACACGTGACGTCCCTTTAACAAAGTAAATACAGAAAAAAGCAAATACACATTTATTAAAAATAAATTTCCACACAGATGGATGCTTGTTTTTAGGCCTGATTCACACGGTTAAATTAAAGTATTCAAATATTCGTAATTATCAGATCTGATTATTATACACAGAACACGCAAACAATATATTAATTCATTATTTTGTATGCAACATTGTTGAGACAAGTTAAGATATATTTACAAAGTGATAATTTGCAATCACTAAGAAATGGACACATGATGATATTCAATTCTTGTCCATTGGAAAATATACACGAAAATCCCTTGCTATAAATAAGACCACTCAAGGGCTTCATAAAATTGGTATTAAAAGCAGTGTGGTCTTTGAATACAAGTATAGCAGTCCACCATCTAAGTACATGTCTAAGTCAGGTATTTCCTTAGAGCCTTTTTAGTGCACGGGTATCCATGCGCCCGCATTTCACAATCAATTCTGCTCCTGTGCCTAATTTCCAAATATTATCTTTTATCGATTGTAAGAGCTCTGAAACAATGTAGAAAATAGCAACAGAAAGAAATGAACCCATCACCTTAAATATATTTCTTTATAATAATGTTAATAATAAATCATAATCATAATACCCAGTAATCATAGTAGTAATAATGAAATAAATGCTTAAATATACGATTAATAAAATATTTTTTATAGATTTTCATATAAGTATAGAATGTTGTTTATTAGCTGACAAACACCTTTATTAACAAAAAGCATATTGTGTTCAAAAGCATTTACTACAACTAATAATACTCTTAATTGATTTTAATATGGAGAAATATGTTGCTGAATCAAACAATTTGTTGTCCCAGGTATTCACTCCCCAGACCTTTTGAGATGGTAATCGAATGTGCTAACCACTCTGCCATTGAGGCTTTATAATTATGTTTTGATTTGTTTACCTATTATGTAATTGATACACTTATTTTCCAAAATACTGATGAAAGGAGTTGTAAAACACTTCGTAATTAAAGACTAATTTATTTCTCGTGCAGATCATACACAACATAAATGACATTTCTAATATATGTCTTTCTCGTGATAGTTATCCTGCTTGTGTATATGAAAAACTCATTAATATAAAGTTCAATTTTGACGCTGAAAAAAGGGGAAAGAAATGTTTTCCAATTGGAAAGTGTGCAGATGCGTCTTACAGAGTATTTTATGTCCAGACCATCACTTCACCAATTAAGAAGTGGATGCCAATTTTCGAGAAGCGGCACTGTTACGTTAATTGTAAGTCACCTTGAAGCAATTTGTGACAAAACATTTCACTCGGGAAATTGATTAATTTTCATCAGCTGTCGTCTTCCATTGTTTAGAGGCCTAATATGCAGATATCAGACACCATTACGAGTCCAGACCCGTATTAGGTACCAGTAGACCATAAGAAGAGTTGTAAAGAACGGAAGATTGGTAAGTATCAGGAATTCTCTTCCATGGCCAGTTTGTGCATGATATCTCCTGCGAAAGATTCAAGAACACATTTCTGTTCTTGAACAAGTTTATGAATTGTTATTGAACAAGTTCATGAATAGTTCCTTTACACATTCATGGAAAGTTCTTGAACATTGTTCATGTTCGTTCTTGAACAAAGTTCTCGAACTTGTTCATGAACAGTTCTTCATTTCTTTTGCATGATACGGTTTGATGTTTCTGTGCCAAGCTCACTGGCTGTCGGCTTTTTACAGTTGTCACACTTGCGGTCCTATGTGTGTGCGTGATCTTAAAGACGTCAAAGCTTGCCACGACTGTACATCATTCATGATTTGATTTTAAAATACCTAACTACAATATTCATCATGTACAGCTTACGTGTCGTTTTTTAGACCCGTGTCCTTATGTCAAATTTCAAGCTCATAATTACACGTCATAGGTCTAAATTGGGAATAGATGGATCCGGGTTTTGCCACAAAAAGTTAAAACTCCACTCCCGCTCTTGTAAAAGGATTAATTTGTTTCATGCAAAATCAGGCGTGGTTTTGTATAAAATATTTGAACCGCAAATTGTTAGTGCATTATTCAATAGGCAGTTTAAAACACACACATGTTCAGCATATAGCGATGGCATTTTGCAGGCTAGACAATCTAAGATAGTAAAAACAATATATAAAAGTATGTCCTGAGAAAGAACACAACATAATCTTATTGAACAGCTCTTTCAATGATATTGAGAACTGCTCGCGGGTGCTTATGCTGATTTTAACCTTTAATGCGATAATTTTGCAAGCTTAAGTGAGCAGATTTAAAACAAATCCTTCCGTCTCATACAAATGAAGTTCATTAAACTGTATCTCCAGACCATATACAAATGTCTTAACATTATAATTAAGAATGTGTACGTGGCATTTAGTTGGAAACTAAGATTTGTGTATACTTTCTGTTAGATAAATGTTCGAAATAAATGCGGATACATGAACATTACGACATATTTGTATGGCCCCAGCATCATGAAACCATTTGCCTGTCCCTTTGCTTGTTCTTCTTCTATTTGTACTTAAATAACCAAACTGACATATGTTTTATAACATCAACAGCGCTTCATACAAGCGTTGATATTTGCATAGATGTTATATATTAACACTCTTAACACAACCACATAACCTGATCTCATTTTGATCCTGAAATAGACTATCTTTAGGACTTCAACTAATTCAGAAGGTCCGAATTGTTTTTTAACCCAAAATAAAGCTAAACATACATCAAAACCGCTTTCTACAAGGCTTTGATACTTGAATGGATAATTTTAACAAATCTATATCACCTGTCTTCATTTTGAACTTGACATTGACCTACTCTTGACCTTTACCTAATCATGGACAGATTCAGAAGGTCCAAATTCTTGGTTAACCCAAAATAATGCATTTTTCTAACATCAATACCTCTTGCTACAAATCTTTGATAGTTGCATTGATGTAATCTATGTACACTCTCAACATGCCTATACCCCCAGATTTCGACCTTGTCGTTTACCTACTAATGGACTTGGACTTGGATTCACCCATGAATCAGTACTTAAAAGGTCTCCTTTGTGTGCATATGCGTTTATTGAACGCAGCATCTTGTTTGATTTATCTTGGTTTAGTTAAGAAATAAAGACCGGCTAAGTGTTAGTTATTGTGGTTATAAACCATGGCTCGGAGGTCTAATGCATAGGAATTTATCCGCCTGGGTGAAAGCCCAAGTGATTTGATATTAAGCATCAAAATGACAAACCATTGGATATTATCTCAATAACCAACACTAACCGGTAGACAAAAATTATTTTGAGTCTACCACAAATTGACATTAGTAGTTTGGATAATATTAAAACAGTTACTATTTTAATTTTAACTCCGCCTTTTGTTCCAAGAAAAACTTAACACATGCGTGTCCGTGACATCGATACACCAACAATAATTTAAAATGATGTCGGCTTCATGTATAACCATCGAGTGAAAAATCCAAGTGACGCATATGTATTGTTAAACACAGTGAAGCTGTTTAACACAAAATAAATGCCATATTGATCGTGTGTTTAAGCGTGTGCATTTTACTGAACAACTCCGTGGAATTTCCAGAACAACTTTCGCAATATAAGGCTCTGGGTGGCAGACAGATAAGATGAATCTTAGTGATATATTGATATTGCATAATATCGTCTATTGCGGTTAATGTCTTAAGATTCATCTGTATTTTTTTCGAAGCTTTCACAATTTCAAATAAATGAGAAGGCAGTTAAATGCGTGGCGTGTTTTATAACGTGACTATTGTAATTTGAATAAGAGAAAAGCGATATATACGTTAGGTCTTATATTGTTAAATCGATAATGTGACCATTATTGTTAAAACCTTGAAATATGAACTGTTATATTTTATTTATTTAAGCACTAACAACAATTAACATAAAGGTTACATACTTTACCGTGCGAAACATATATACTGCAGTTTGTTGGATGGGTCGATCATTTATATTATTTACTTGTTGATCGGAACTTTATTTCAGTTACAGTTATTTGTTATTAACCAAAGAAGAACTTGAGTAAACCTCCTTATAACAATTAATAAGATCTTATTCATAGTTATCAAGATGTCTTTACTTACAAAAAACAAATGTCGATAAAAATGCACCAACATACCCAGGTTGCGAAATGTGCATGCTGGTGAATACGAGTATATGTTATTACAAATCACACACAAGTTATTAGCTCTGTCAGCCAGTTCAGTTGTCGACTGGTTTACAGTAGTATAAAAATGCGTATTAATTTACTTGCAGATGGACGAATACTGTACGTGAGTTATTTGCACTCAAAAAAAATCGCCAAATTAATGCTTATGAAAAAGACGAGACTGCTGAATTATTCTTAAGGCAACATTTATAACCAAATAACGTTGTCACTGACTTAATTTGGATACTTCCAGAGTCATTTAAATGTGCACGCTCTAATATAAAATTAATTGGATGGATATTCAAATGTTTCTGACTGTCTCTTCTTCGTGCTAATTGATATTCGGACGCAAATAAGAAAACTTGCCCTGATACTTTTCTGTGGAATCTTTTATATTGAGAAGACGTGCAACATGGAGAAGACGAACGCGCTCTCGAACACGTTCCGAAAAAGAGGCGCCCTAAATTTAATTGCATAAAATATCTCATCACATCTTATTGGTGAAACTCTTTTGTACGCATAACGCAAACTGAAAAGCTGCATTAATCAAAGATGTTCATCACTGTATGATTGACATGGCTTGAGATAACACCAACAATTCTCCTAACATTGTTAACAAAAAGTAAACTCACTGCATAAAACTTTCGTCATCGAATTTGTATCGGTCTATATGAATTCGCCGCATCAAGTCCGCCTGCCTGTTTAGATGTTAGCATACATGATATGACATGTTGTTTATTCACTCTCGTTATTGACAATTAATCCAAGCACCACTGGACGAGCTAATAACGGGTACGTCTTGCTTTATTTTCTGTGTGTATGACATGCACAAATGTAACATGTATGCATATACCGGTATAGCTGCGTTCTGAGCGAGATACCATGTCATACCAACATCAACATCGCTTCATAGAAGCGTTGATACTTGCATAGATGTTATATATGAACACTCTTAACACAACCACATAACCTGATCTCATTTTGATCCTGAAATAGACTATCTTTAGGACTTCAACTAATTCAGAAGGTCCGAATTGTTATTTTACCCAAAATAAAGCTAAACATACATCAAAACCGCTTTATACAAGGCTTTGATACTTGAATAGATAATGTCTTGGAACAATTTTAACAAATCTATATCACCTGACTTCATTTTGAACTTGACATTGACCTACTCTTGACCTTTACCTACTTATGGACAGATTCAGAAGGTCCAAATTCTTGGTTAACCCAAAATAATGCATTTTTTCTAACATCAATACATCTTGCTACAAATCTTTGATAGTTGCATTGATGTAATCTATGTACACTCTCAACATGCCTATACCCCCAGATTTCGACCTTGTCGTTTACCTACTAATGGACTTGGACTTGGATTCACCCATGAATCAGTACTTAAAAGGTCTCCTTTGTGTGCATATGCGTTTATTGAACGCAGCATCTTGTTTGATTTATCTTGGTTTAGTTAAGAAATAAAGACCGGCTAAGTGTTAGTTATTGTGGTTATAAACCATGGCTCGGAGGTCTAATGCATAGGAATTTATCCGCCTGGGTGAAAGCCCAAGTGATTTGATATTAAGCATCAAAATGACAAACCATTGGATATTATCTCAATAACCAACACTAACCGGTAGACAAAAATTATTTTGAGTCTACCACAAATTGACATTAGTAGTTTGGATAATATTAAAACAGTTACTATTTTAATTTTAACTCCGCCTTTTGTTCCAAGAAAAACTTAACACATGCGTGTCCGTGACATCGATACACCAACAATAATTTAAAATGATGTCGGCTTCATGTATAACCATCGAGTGAAAAATCCAAGTGACGCATATGTATTGTTAAACACAGTGAAGCTGTTTAACACAAAATAAATGCCATATTGATCGTGTGTTTAAGCGTGTGCATTTTACTGAACAACTCCGTGGAATTTCCAGAACAACTTTCGCAATATAAGGCTCTGGGTGGCAGACAGATAAGATGAATCTTAGTGATATATTGATATTGCATAATATCGTCTATTGCGGTTAATGTCTTAAGATTCATCTGTATTTTTTTCGAAGCTTTCACAATTTCAAATAAATGAGAAGGCAGTTAAATGCGTGGCGTGTTTTATAACGTGACTATTGTAATTTGAATAAGAGAAAAGCGATATATACGTTAGGTCTTATATTGTTAAATCGATAATGTGACCATTATTGTTAAAACCTTGAAATATGAACTGTTATATTTTATTTATTTAAGCACTCACAACAATTAACATAAAGGTTACATCCTTTACCGTGCGAAACATATATACTGCAGTTTGTTGGATGGGACGACCATTTATATTATTTACTTGTTGATCTGAACTTTATTTCAGTTACAGTTATTTGTTATTAACCAAAGAAGAACTTGAGTAAACCTCCTTATAACAATTAATAAGATCTTATGCATAGTTATCAAGATGTCTTTACTTACAAAAACAAATGTCGATAAAAATGCACCAACATACCCAGGTTGCGAAATTTGCATGCTGGTGAATACGAGTATATTTTATTACAAATCACACACAAGTTATTAGCTCTGTCAGCCAGTTCAGTTGTCGACTGGGTTACAGTAGTATAAAAATGCGTATGAATTTACATGCAGATGGACGAATACTGTACGTGAGTTATTTGCACTCAAAAAAAAATCGCCAAATTAATGCTTATGAAAAAGACGAGACTGCTGTATTATTCTTAAGGAAACATTTATAAGGCCAAATAACGTTGTCACTGACTTAATTTGGATACTTCCTGGGTCATTTAAATGTGCACGCTCTAATATAAAATTAATTGGATGGATATTCAAATGTTTCTGACTGTCTTTTCTTCGTGCTAATTGATATTCGGACGCAAATAAGAAAACCTGCCCTGATACTTTTCTTAGGAATCTTTTAGTTTAATTTGAGAAGACGTGCAACATGGAGAAGACGAACGCGCTCTCGAACACGTTCCGAAAAAGAGGCGCCCTAAATTTAATTGCATAAAATATCTCATCAAATCTTATTGGTGAAACTCTTTTGTACGCATAACGCAAACTGAAAAGCTGCATTAATCAAAGATGTTCATCACTGTAAGATTGACATGGCTTGAGATAACACCAACAATTCTCCTAACATTGTTAACAAAAAGTAAACTCACTGCATAATACTTTCGTCATCGAATTTGTATCGGTCTATATGAATTCGCCGCATCAAGTCCGCTTGCTTGTCTAGATGTTAGCATACATGATATGACATATTGTTTATTCACTCCCGTTATTGACAATTAATCCAAGCACCACTGGACGAGCTAATTACCGGTACGTCTTGCTTAATTTTCTGTGTGTATGACTCCCAAAAATGTAACATGTATGCATATACTGGTATAGCTGCGTTATGAGCGAGATACCATGTCGACAAGGTACTAAAAGANTACTACTACTACTACTACTTCTACTACTACTACTACTACTAAAAAATACGTTATGCTCCTATGACAACTGTTGGGAAGGCTTCTTAAAGAACATGGCCAGATAATGATAACTTGGTTAAAATCTAACATAATGAGAGATAAGAGCAAATTAATTGAATGTATTCATAGTTGCTCTGGTTGTGGGATCAAGGTCCTTTCTGGATGTAATGTTTTATAATCTGAATAATCTTAACTTGCCAATTCCCAATGGAATTACTTAATGAAGATGTTTTGAATAAACGTTTTGTTTTTAACTACAATGTGTAACATGCATTGTTTTTTACAGACAAATGAAAAATTTTCAATTAGAAAGAACTCCAAAATGTAGTTCTGAAATTGTTAAATTAAGTTTGGTTATCTATTACAGAATTAGTTGTCATATGAAGTTTGAATGGAAATAATGTTCACATTGTCATGCTTTATCTGTAAATAGTATATTTACTTATTAGTACTTATTTCACAACTGTGGCTTCCCGAAATAATGTATTTGATGTTAGAAAAACCTTTGTAATTATAGAAAAATCCATTTCAATAATTAATACATTTTGGAATGTGAAACAGTGCCCCTTTTTTAAATGAGCGTCATCAACACATTTCTCAAACGATATTGACTCAGCATCTGCTATTGTCCAATTAGAACCGATCATGTTTGTATTTGTACAAGGTTCGCCATGTCAAATTTCATTTTAACAAGATGGAGAATAAATATATTTTACACCTAACTTCAACATGAAACATGCCATTTCTACGTCCATCCAGTCATATTTACCTCCATTCTCGATCACGGTCTGGTATAAACAATTATGTGGTGGCTTGCAAGGAAAGTTAATAAAATAATTTTACATTTGAAACAGACATGGAGACAACTTACTCACCACTATAGCATATTCTCCTTATCAGCATAATAGATTCAATTGTATATTTTGCAACTTTTTAAGCTTCTACAATTTGGCACTGCTTGAAACATGCTGAAGTCCTAAAACAATGTGCAGGTTTTTTTTGTATATCCAAACGGTTCAAAAAAATCATTTATGGAACAAATCCATGCTGCCTTGTATATTGAGGCTAACAAAATGTCTAAACATTGCTACACTGCTGATAAATGATAACAAGAGGGCCACCATGCATCACACCCCTGGAATGATCAATCCAATGCTTGGGGATATGGGGAGTTCATCCAGTTTACTTTTAAAGAGCTCTAAACCTATACATTATTTCCAAGTTTCACCAAGATTGAAGCAAAAATATGGCTTATTCAGTGATAACAAGGTTTTCTCAGCTTTGATCTGATTACCTAGTGTTTTACCCCTCTTAACCAAAATTGGATTAGGCATTAAAAATCACAATAGTACATCTGAAGACAGCCTTGAAGTTTTAATTAAAACAGTCTAAAAAAAGAACACGAGTTTAAAATGGGAATAGTGACATTTTTGTCTGTTCATGAAACATAAATGTGTCACCAAACCATTCACTTGATTATGCCTTGTTCTCATACAAGACTGCAAGAATACTAGCAGAAGCTCCTGTTTGTTCCATTTATGTCTGCAAGTTGACATATGCTGAAGTCGTAGAAAAACAATTCTAGATAAACAATGTTTATGTCTTTATTGTGCTATCCCAGCTTTTTGGAAAGTGAAGCCATTCATTCTTCCTGAATATGTGTACAATAATGTTCAGAGTCTTCGTGACGCAGAAGCAGGTAGTTCAGTTTTATTTGAGACACGTGGGATTTAATCACTTCATCAATATATTGTGATTTTTTGGCAGAGGCACTCGGCATTATTGGCTCCCCTCCCCCCCCCAAAAAAAAAGAAAAACTACAACAAGTTAGTCAAAACTATTTTGTTTTAATTGTCCATTTCTTAAAAAACAACAACACAAAACAGTTAGTTTAGTTTATTTTATTTTCTTTTTACTGTTTATAGTTATATAAAGGTAAACACAATAATTCGACTAACTTTTCTTTGATTTATTTTGTATAACAAATGGACTATTAAAAAAATCAACTAATCGGGGTGGGGATGGGGGTAGCAACTCATGCCGAGAACATGTGATTTTTGGAATTTTAGCTGAATATCATGAAGACTTTTGTAAGAAATAGGGTCGGTCTTTCAGTGGTCTGACGAGGTATCAAGAAAGGTGGGACAAAATTCTCACAGCTCATGAAAACTAAGGACATTTTTTATTAACAAATATATACGTGTGCGTTTAATTTTACGGCCATAGTACAACATCCGAAAATTACTTACCGAATAATATTTTCTCACAAGGACTTTCGATGCTTCAGATAATTGTCAAACTGGACGCAGCCAAAAGGGTTTAACACGTACTTTCTTTCTCTGGAGTCCACTTTACCAATTTATTTTTCTCACATACTTATGCGATTGTGTTAGTGATTATGTCCTTTTTTTGTCTGCACCTAAACACGGAAACTGTCGATTACGTGACACAAAACTCGTGTACGGGAAGTGTGAACTGTGGCAGGGTCTGTTGTCGAAATACGTTTTCTACGGGTGGCAGACAGATGAGATATGAATCATAATAGTGATATTGTATAATATCTTTTATTGCGATTCATGTCTAAAAAATCATCTGTATTTTTTTCGAAGCTTTCACAATTTTAAATAATTTGAAGCTAGTAAAACAAATTATTAGCTTGTTTGCCGTTTTTGTAACGTGACTCTATGGGAATTGAAATAACAGATAAGCTTAATATTAGTCAGTTCTTACAATGTATAATCGATAATGTGACCGCTGTTGTTAAAACTTTGAAATATGAACGGTTACAACAATTAAAATAAAGATTACACCCGTTACCTTTCAAAACATATATACTGCAGTTTGTTGGACGGGACGATTATTTATATTGCTACTTGTTCATCTGAACTTTATTTCAGTGACAGTTATTGATTATTAATCAAAAAGAGGCTAGAATACAGCACCTACTAACAGCAATTAATAAGGTCTAATTCGTAGTTCTTAAGATGTGTTTATATACATAAAAAAGTGTCGAAAATACCCAGGTGACGAAGTTTGCATTCTAGTGAATATGGGTATATGTGCAGTAATTACAAATCACTCGCAAGCTTTTTCGCTCTGTTAGTTAAGCTGTCGGCTGTGTAACAGTTGTATGACATTGCATATACATTTACATGCGGATGGATGAACACTGTACGTGAGTTATTTGATCACGAAAACATTCGCCAAATTAATGCTAGTGACAAAAACAAGGATGCTGAATTATTGTGAAGGAAGTTTACGACGCCGCTGACTCAATTTGTATACTTTCTGGATCATTTAAATTTCGCGCTCTAATTTAAGCATACATTGGATGGATATTCAAATGTTTCCGACTATCTCTTCTGCATGGTAATTGATATGCGGACGCAAATGCGAAAACCTGCCCTGAGCAAGGTTCCATTGATTGCTATTTCCCTGTGGAATCTTTTAGTTTACTTTGAGAAGAGTGCAACATGTAAAAGACGAACTAGTCCCGAAAAAGAGGAGCCGTTAACTTAAAAGCATAACACATGTCGTAAAATCTGAATAGTGCAACTCTTTTGTACGCACAACAAAACTGACAAGCTGCATTAATCATTAATCATAGCTGCACGTTTGACATGGCTTTAATAAACTCAAAAAAGTCCTCCTTACATTGTTTTATATAGTAACAACACTGCATTATACTTTCGTCATCAAATTTCTATCGGAGTCTCGTCCGCTTGCAATTTAAGATGTCAGCATGCATGCTAGGCACATAAAGTATATTCTCTCTCTTGTAATACATAATTTAATATATCACCAATGGACAAGCTACTTACGTCTTGCTTAATTGTTATGTGTCTATGCCTCGCATAACTGTAAGATGTATGCATATACCGGTCAAGCTGCGTTATGCGCTTGGTACCATGTTGACAAGGTACTAGAAGAAAGCTACGACCAATAAATATGATGTTACGCTCAAACGAAAAAACCCACAAACTTTCCGGAAATGAATATTAAATTGGGACAAATCTCAAAGGAATGTCACTTAATCAAAAAGGCTACACTTTATATAACTCATTCTTACAACCACTCTATGAAAGAAACAGGCAGTGATGTGCGCGGAAATTTGATTTCTCCAATTTCTCCTATTACCGAATTTCCTCAAAAATGTGTGGGAAGAAACTCTTCAGAAACATCTAAAATAGAAATGGACATGGAGCTATAACATGTGTTTGTTTGGTCCTCATAAGCAATTACATCATTCATCTGTCATGCATAAAATAAAAAAATCATATTTCCTTAGTTCAATATAATTCACGTATATATTCATAGCTTGTTATTTTTGTCCGCACAAACGTGTTGTACGAGTATCGGTTAATTGGAAATTCATCGTTGTTTTTTTTGCAATAGCACCGGTCGTTGTTGACAAACATGTGTTGACAGACTGATGATATAAATCACAAAAAAGATGGTAAATACTTACGCGATATGTTAAAAGGGTTCTTGGACGATTCCCTCCTGTTATGAGAACAGCGCGATTGTAAACACTAAGAGGCAGACGTGTTTTGAACTGATTAGGTATGCTGCTAAGGGAACTCTCTGGGATCTAATCATTCCCTGGACGGCATTTTTTCCCTGTCTGACAGTGTTTGTACTGCTTTACATCCGTTCCATCAATCATGTAGTTCCAATGCTACATTAAACAGGATTTGTTTAAAACGTTTGACCATAAGAAGACAATTAACTGGTGTATTAGTGTTTAGGATCAACAAGGACGACAATACATACCCAAATTCCTCTATCACAATTCTTGTCCAACATAATAATAATACACGTAATAATGAAAATACGACTACTACTACTAATAATGCATATAATAATAATAATAAAAATAAAAATAAAAATAAAAATAATTATAATAATAATAATAATAAATAATAATAATAATAATAATAATAATAATAATAATAATAATAATAATAATTATGAACTGCTTGTTTGCATTATATGTTTAGCGAAGTTACAGTAAAAAAAAACTATGACACTGTAATTTGAATTAATTAATCAAATGTATCGTCAAATATATGACAATCTTTCACTTATTTGCACTTGATTAAGATCTTCACATTTTGTACGAAACACAAACGAATGTATAAAAGAAGTGCGCAATTGATACTCTTAAATTTAATTTGCTCAATTTTAGGATCAGTTACCATTCCGACATGTAATTGCATTGGTTGGCTATTCAAATGCGTCACATTATCTCTACTTCACGATAATTGATATGTTAAATCAATCGATCCTCATTGAACGACAATTTCGTTCAAGCAGTTGTCGCAAAGAAGATGTTTTAAGTGTTGCATGTCTGGATTAATTACATTACTCTCACGACAGAAAAATGTCATTTGGAATGTTCTAACATCCATTTTTACTATTTTTACATAAATGTACTTTCTCAGAAATGTAACAATCGTGGTATTCTGATGTTAAATAATTACTTTTAAAGCAGTCACTTTATGTCTATCAGTGTTTCATCTTTGTAATATTATATTGAGGAATGTGTTTATTGTGCGTTTAACATCCGGAAGCCGTTTACCCGATTCAATAATGGGTTCTCTTCTTACCGAACATGAGCATAACATTATATTTACATTCTCGAAAATCGACCGTTAGGATATTCTCAGGCGCGACCGTGTTACAACAGACAGGTACACCGTTGGTAATGACTTATATTATTAAGGGCGAACACTGTGACCCCCTGCACCTGACAGTCGCCCATAAATAGATTCCCAACTTAAGATGTTTTCATATGGACTACATAATTATCATGCACGGCTTCCAGTAAGGTATACCCATACAAACATTATGCGTGAGTGCCGGTAATACATGTTCATCGATGACGGTGCCAATCTTTATAAATCATATTATGCTGTCATGTTAGTATGTGTCACATATCATCGATTGCCGATTTCCTCTATAAGATATTAAAGAAAGTGGACACTTGATTCACACAAATTTGCTGACATTGATAAACAACAATTTACTTTGACACCATGTATACACGCTTGAGGACCATACAATAAGACCTAGCGAAATGACCTGATTAATTAAAAGCTTTACACAACAAAACGCCAGAAATGTAATAGGGAAGTGAATTAAACACAGGGATAACAGCAATAAGACGCTCTTATTAACACTGGGAAGAAACAAACGTTAAGTACAGAGATGCATAGATCAGAGAAGTTGTATTCTCCGGAACATCCATGGATTATATTTTCTGTACAATTACCATCAACGACATCGTTTCGCAAGATGTGTCTTGTTCGAATATTTGTGTCATATCATAACTCAGTGCATGCTCTTTTTTGGCGTGGCTGTCTAACACAGGTTTTCACTTTTACATTATTTTACTTTTACCAAGAGGCAAAACAATGTTGGAGAAAATTCCCACCAGTAGGCCCGAATAAATAAGTTGAATTTTCGCATTTGTTAAACTATCTAAAGTAAGCAAAACAGAACACATTATGTCTTGTCTTGAACAATATATTGTTTGCGATGAAAAATATAATAACATACTATATTTGCGTGTGTCATGCAAATCACAATACAACGAAGTAGTAATGCAATTATTAAGTCTGCTCGGAAACAAAACAAAATACAGTATACACAATCATAAATGTACAAATATTTATTGCGCTTAAGATTCTTAACTACAACATATCCGACATCCACGTATATTTTGTTTTGATAGAACACAACATAAACATGTTCATATTTTAATTTTCGTAGGAAAAAATTATTTGGAAAATGTACTGTAAATATATATATAAGTTCAATTTTTAAAATATGTGAAAATGCCTTGATAGACAAAGAAGTGCCCCATAAACGACAAACGACCTTACGTTTGCAATTATGTGTACAGTTCAATAATAGAGAGTTGACGATATTTTTGGACACCATAACCGAGCATTCTTAGCTTTTTGAGCAAGTTAATACCTAATAAACACGAATTAATTTTGTATATGCAATAATTGAAAGTATTACAGTAGTAGTAAAAGAGATAGTAACCTAGGTATATGTTGCAAGAGGTAGCGCAAGTATATTTGAAAGGAACTCGCCTTTCACTCCAAGTCATCCACTACATAATAAACTATTTTTGTAAGGATCATTCGGAAGATTTAACATTACTGTTTTGCTTTCCTTAACTTCTGATACACATACAGTGTTCAAATATTAGATTTAATAAACCTCATATGAACTTCTAAGCTGACTCAGCGACTATAACAAATTCATCAAAAGCATTGGAATAACATACTATTTTCCAAGCAATTCAACAAAAACTTTTTAATAACTTTAATATTTTCCTAGAGATACATACATTTTTTTAATAACTAGAAATCTGTTAATACAATTTCTGTTGATGTTACCCATTATAAGTCTACTTGATTCTCGCCTCAACTATAAATTGATAGTTACTCTGCCAGAACAAGTGGCGTCAACAAGGAATCAGCCTTGTTTATTGAATAAAGCTTCTATTCTACGTGTTATATCGTCTGGCAAAGGAGCTTTCTTCTGGTTAGAAAATTTATGGTTTCCTGAGAATGTAATTAATACAGACTATTGAATAGACATAACAAAGAACCATTTAAATACTGACAGTACAGAGGAACTGTTGAATAAATTATAACAAAGAAAAAGAGATTACATGCAGCCGATTTTTTACATAAGCAAAGTGACAAGACGTTTCCATATGGTTTAATTATTTGTTGCACACTGTTTGTTCAGGCTCGTACTAAAGATCTAAACACCAGTACACAAATATATCAAGTCTTCATAATGGCAGACAAATTTTATGATTTTTATACTTTTAAGTTATATCTAATTGACTTCATGCTGATGTGGATTTTCGCAATAAGGTAATAGACACATGGAAAACAATTTGTTTAATGTAATGATGCATCTTACCTTATAGCAGGGTTCCATTCAAACCATGTTGATTTCGTATACTTAAATATACTGATAAACAGCACAATTGTCAATAAAATCAACACAAACATACACTTTAGCTCTATAAAAAATGTTGTTGTTTTAAAACAATGCTGGTCAAGAGGTTCTCGTATCTACAAAGCATAAGGGCTATTAAGTTGTGTATTAAATAAATAAATCTACGGATTGTCTCAATAATCAGTGAACCAAATGTTAAGAAACTAGTCAGACCAATTACCACTGTAGACATTTAAATGCTTTTTGCATATGTTTTCGATTGGCAGAGAACTACACAATTTAAACGCTTATAATAAACAAAACACTTTCAAATACCTAACAAAATGGATAAAAGTAATATATTTTCATATTATTCAATCATTGATACAGGGACTAGCATGTACACTGGAACATAGCCAAAATAAAGACAAAGTATATATCCGAATCTGACATAGTATCATGGCAAAGAATACATGGATTTAATTTTGGCGCAAGTGTTTGCTTTTGGTCCAAGTGTTGGCTCCACATAGCAATTATTACTTATGTTTTGTCTAAATTTCCCAACAAACTACATACAATTTGCCCAATGCAGTCAATCAAGTTTGTCAGCAATGACGCTGGTTGGCGGGCAGACACATAACTAATTGGAAAACAATCAAGAACATGTCAAGTCCTGGCCTCTGTGGATCAACATCTATGCAAGACAATCAAGAAGGATGACCCCTATATTGATCTCTTGGACAAACTTTCTTTTGTTCTCCACACTATTGTATATCATTGCCGTAGTTTATTTGCTGTACATACCAGAAAAATAGTGACGAGATACATTTCAACTTATAACCATTACTTGGACGAATATAAACTCACTTTGCCAGGCTGAAAGCCAAGTTGCAGTAACTTGAAATTGTGATCTGATTAAGAAATCTTATATGATTTATAATTTGGATTTTCACAAATAATTCTGTAGTGCAAAATGTCACAAAGTTTTCACAAAAGCAAATGAAAAAAAGCAAATCAAGAAACATATTTTGAAGAAGAAGAATTATCAGAATATCGTGCGAAAAACGAGTTCAATGTGAAAGGCCCTGTAACCAAGACATTTGATCTGTTGACCTACAAATCCATATGTGTTTTCCTTTCCTCCAAAGTAACCACCATATCAATTTTCATGCTTTAAGGGCAAATCATATATTGCTATAAACAAAACCACAGAATAACAGATGAAAAGCAATAATAATCTTAATTCAATATTTTGATATAAATTTAAGTAAACTTTACATACATATTTAATATACATTTTTTTGTACTAATGTCCGTGTATGCACATGTCACTTTAAGCTGCATATCAAAGGTATTAATGAACTTTTACACTAAAAAATCTTTGAAAAACATATTTAATATACATTTTTTGTACTAATGTCCTTGTATGCACATGTAAGTTTAAGCTGCATTACAAAGGTAGTTATGAACTTTTACACTAAAAAATCTTTGAAAAACATTTGAGGTTCACTTTTCTGAGGATCTTCTAAGACGGAAAGAAAATAAGATAATTGGTCAGATATGTGATCATCTTACTAACAAGATCAATGTTATGTGTAATAAGCACTTAATAAATTGAAAACATTAGAGAACTATCCTTCTACCTTCTCCTTTTTTACCAATTATTTAATCTAGTTGAAAGGTGTTTTATTCTCATTTATTATACAAATAGGAGCATTTATGTGGGTTTTCTTGGAAAATATGCTCATCTTGAATGGTGAAAACAATATAATTTTCTGGGTTTATTTTTGGTTTATTGTTTCTTCTATCATGTACATTAAAAGAATGCAACGCTTAAGATGTGTTGTTCACATTTGTATTTCATCACTTTGAGAGGTGCAAAATGACCAAATGATCATTGTTTTGTTTAATTTTAATGCAGTCTATTTCTGACATGAATGGACCATTAAGAGCATGGTAATGTTCAGTATTACTTTTTCCTCTTAAATATCATAACTACAACGAAAATCTGAAATAATTTGTTTACCCATTTTATCAATTTAACAAAACGTGAAAAAGTACCTTTAATGCAGTCCTATTTATTAAATTGCTGGACCGAAGGACATTCCCGGTAAAATATTGTAAAGTCCTGGGTGTCGGACCAATTTTACAGGATCGATTATCCAGTAAAACTAAGAGAAGAAAATAATAATAGGTTCTCGGATTGTTTATGCAACTAATACTTTTCTGATTTATAAAAAAACGATTTTGTCTTTATTCACGCGCTTTTCCGTACCAAGGCGCACATTTCTGCTGACACAATTGTCTGATATCGTTCGAGGAATTTTACAGCGACAGTTGACTTGTTTATTTAACATGTATCGCCTTCTTTCGATTTTGATGTTGTTTGAAAACAGTAGCTTATTTTGATTTAATAGAAAGCGCAAAATGACTGAGGCATTATTTGATTGATGTATATATGAACGATTGCAATTGTTTTAAATAATATGTAAGTATTAAAGAAAACAACTTTGAGTTGCTTTTTGGTAACTGATGATTATATTTAACACATATTGTAAAACTGAAAGGCATTCGAGATTTTCTGATTCACAAAACATGCATAACATTGTAATTATAGTAATAAAATAAGTAATTAAACTTCAAATATTTGACCTCAAAAAAGTCCGTTTTAGTATTAAAAGTTTATAGCATTTATTCATTTATATAACTGACATAGCACAAATAACATTTCCTCATATGTATGCTTAGCTCATTGATCCCAGAAATGAAACCAGGTAAATAAATTCTGTGACAGATTGGTCCTGTAAAAAAGTGGATGGCTTGTGTTTTTTTTTCCAATTGTACAAGACGTACTGCTCTTTATTTTTTTTCCCAGTTTTGATAGGTGTTTATGCATATATACATATACTATATGTCTTTGAACTTGTGTTCGCAAGTTCAACATGTTGCATTGTTTTACTCCATTAATTTTAATGAAGTGTTTAATACAGACAATTATTATTGGAAACTGAGGTAACATCATTAAGAATGGGTTGTTTTATTTACGGTCTGCACAGACAGAATGTTAGAGACAAAAATGCAAAACATATTGTATTAGGCCAATTTCTTTGACATCGATGATTTAATTTTCATGTTTCTGGCTGCTAAACGCTTGAACATAAAGCTTCATTATACGTGTATTGGCCTCTTTCAATTATTTTCTGCGTCAGAATATTTGATATATGAATTGACAGGGAAATTTGATTTCGTCTCTAAAGACCATGCACTCCAGAAGTGATTGACCATGTTCTGTCAATGCCTCTTAAATTAAGTGACGCACTGAGATTAATAAAATGCTGAACATTAAATTTTATATTGAAGTATAGGATAATGTATGTACAAAATGTAGAATAGTGTTCACATTTTGCTAACAATGCAAGCACTTTTGATCAGGCCATTCTTTCAACGGTAATTGAACATGAAGTGTAAGTATACGCATAATATAAAGGTTACGTTATCTAATTTATAAAACAAATACATATTTTTTTACATTTTTCCAAAAATAAACACAATAAAGTCAGTCTTCATATACATACTGTTAGAACTAGCTAAGATTTAGGAAATCAAGGAGACAATATGTAATTTTCATGACTGATTCTAATAGCCTTTTTGTTCATGATAATGTAGGTCATTCATGCTTCAATGACTTCTTTTGAATAGACCGTCACCTATTAAATATGATGGATGAACAACCAATGACTGGCAGGTCTGTCACAACTGTTAGCACAATACATTCCACTATAGGACTTACTATATTCAACTAATGAGACGCTTTTTATGCATTTCAGTCCATTCAGGGTGAATTACAGAACTGTATAGCTCTCCAAAGGTCACTCCAGGGTCAAACTATATTGAAACAAGCACGTTCATTGCAAAGAACAAATTTAGTTTAAGAAAAATGTCATTACACATGTTAACTCACAAATCTACAATATTTTGAATAGTATTAACTAATTGCATCAGCAAAGACAAAAAGTTGAATGAAAAATATTGGGTTTCCCGAGAATTGAAATCGGGTCCTTTGGAAGCAAAAGCAAGTGCGCTACCACTGCGCCGCGCTAGCTTTAATATTCATCAGTGATAAACTACACTATGTTAGTACTATACGTTGTTTTAAATTATTGAGGAAAACAGATTTCGAATGATGATTGTCCATTTATGAACCAATATTTTAAATATTTTGTTAGGTAAGGGGTGTTATTTCGCTTGTTTAAACATAATGTATAAACTCTTTGTTGAATCGATGAACATTATTTTGATATTTGTCGTTTTAGCAAAGAGTGAACAAGTCCCTTTTTCAAACTAAATGCAGAATAAAGGCCACCATGATTTAAGGCATATTTTCAAAATAAATTTCCACACAAATATATACTTTTCTGAGGACTGCTACAAACGCCGGAATTCAATGATTTGATTATTCGTGATGAAATCTGATAATTTTACCTAGAAAATAAGGTAAATAATTGGCTTTTTTTATGATTGTGTATGCCAAAATGATGAATATTGTTTATTTTCACGAGTGGCGCAGCCACGAGTGAAAAAATATATTTTCCATGATCACGAGTGAATTAAAATCGATATTCCACCGAATCCAACATTTTTTTTTATTTCATGCTTTTTTCACAGTCTATATACATTGTTAAAGAGTTAAACTAAAGAATGTCGTTGGGATAATGACGTCATTTCGTCGAAATATTGACGTCATTTCACAGTAAACAGTGAAGATTATCGATAATTTTCACTGATAATTTTCATTGTTTAAAACAGTGAAATTTTCAGTTTTAATTCACTGATATTTCTCTATAAACCACCGGAAAGCATTAAATAAAAAGTGATTTTTTTTAATGACTGAGAAAAAGACACATGATGATATTGAATTCTTGCCTATTGGAAAATGAACGCTAAAACCTTCGCGTATAAGACCTCTCCAGGGCTTCATAAAATTGGTCTTAAAAGCAGAGTTGAATAAAATTTAAGCAGTCCATCATCTACGTACATGTCTAAGTCAGGCATTTTCCAAGGGCCTTATCCCTGTGCCTGCATTAACCAATCCGTTGTTCCCTGTGCCTAAATTTCTAAATAATATATTTTATTGATTTTGAGAGCTCTGGAAAATTGTTGAAAATAATAACATAAATAAAATGAACCCATTGCCTTAAATATGGCATTCGAAGGACCGAGACGAAGCGAACAACACCTATTGCTATTATCTTGTACATCGTGTAAATAAAGTGTGCGCAGTTCTGTGAACTTGTGACTGAGGAATGCCTCACACACTTGTCATGTCTTCTCATTTTTAATATTATTTGTTTTAGCTGATTTCATGTTTTTCCAGTAAGAACATATTGTTTAACCCTTTTATGCGCGTTTTAACAACTATCTGCGTGTAAAATGCTCTGTTTAAGGGTCTGTTTTATCTATGGAATGTACATCAATTGATTTTTAATTCTAGTACTTTTAGATGATTTTCTTCAATCGTGTTGTATATTTTACCTATTATGTTTTTACATCTTGTTATATGGTTGCGTTGTATTTTATACTGAATTATGTCATGTAATTTCATGTGAAGCGCTTTTGAATGCACAATTATGTGTGAAAAGAGCGCTATACAAATATGGTATAATAATAATAATAATAATAATAATAATAATAATAATAATAAAATATTTTTTTAAAATAAAATTAATAAAAAATCATAATGATCCTAGTAGTAATAATGAGATAACTGCTTAAATAAACCCTTGATAAATTTCGATTGCAAGGATTTTATTTAAGTAGTGTACCTTCGCACCTCCTTAGATTATTATTTCAAACATTTTGAAAAGTTCATTTTATTTTTTATTGACTTAAGCCTTATTTTATTTTTTTTAGAATACTTTTCATCTGTTTCTGAAGAGAACTTTGCGTATAAAATAAACAGCTTAACAGAAAAAAATTGAATAAAAAAAGCACAAGTTAAATAGTGCAACTCCAGGGAACGTCAGAAGAAAGTCTGCTTGACACATTTTATGAAAAAGTACATTATATTCCTTTGCGAACCGTTGGTAAGGCTTCTTGAAGAACATGTACAGATTAGGATAACTAAGTTAAAATTTTAGGAGAAAAATAATTGAATTTATTCATAGTTGCTCTAGTTGTGGGATCAAGGTCTTTTCTGGATGTAACATGTACTGAATAATCTTGACTTGCCAATGCCCAATGGAAATACTTAATATTTTGAAGAAACATTTTGTTTGTAATTAAAATGTGTGACATGCATTATGCTCTACAGACAAAGGAACTATTTTCCATTATAAAGAACTTCAAAATACAGTGCAATATTAATTGTAAAATATAGTTTGGTTATCTATTGCAGAATTTGTTGTCAAAAACGTTTGAATGGAAACATTGTTAACATTTGTTTTGGCATGCTATATATGTAAACAGTATATTAGCTAATGTGTTCTTATTTCACAAATGTGGCTAAAGTGCCCTTGTGTTTTAATTCCAGAATGCCATAGAATGTTGTTTATTAGCTGATTAACATTTTAATCTAAACTGATTATAATAAGAAGAAATGAGTTGAATCAAACAATGTGTTTTCCCAGGTATTCATTCACAGACCTTTTGAGCTGAAAAACGAATATGCTTACCATTTTGCCATTGAGGTTTTATACTTGTGTTTTGTTTTGTTTATCTATTATGTAATTGATACACTTTGTTTTCCAAAATACTGATTAAAGGTGTTACAAAACACTTCATAATTTAAAGCCAATCCATTTCTCTTGCAGATTACACACAAATCAAATTACATTTCTTATATACTTCTTGGTTATGATAGTTATCTTGCTTGTGTATATAAAGAACTTTTTATTCAACGTTCTGTTTAAGGCGCTGAAGAAAATTCGAAAGAAATGTTTCCCTATTGGAAAGTATGCAGGTGCATCTAACAGAGTAATCTCTGTCCAGACAATCACTTCCTCAATTAAGAAGAGGATGCCCATTTTCAAGTGCTGTTAAGTTAATTGTTTATCACCTTGAAGCAATTTGTAACAAAACTTATCACTCAGGAAATTGACTAATTTTCATCATATGTCGTCTTCCAATGTTTAGAGGCATAATTATGTAGTTCCCAGACACCATAACAAGTCCAGACCTTTATTCGATCCATCAACTGGGATAAATATCCACACATTGCCGTTCTTGAATAAGTTCATGAGTTGTTCTTGACTAAGATTATAAATTGTTCTTGAACAAGTTCATGAACAGTTCTTGAACACGTTCATTAAATTCATGAACAGTTATTGCACATTTTCAATAAGTTCAAAGTCAATGTCTTAATGGACGGCCATTTGTCGTTCATGTTCGTTTTTAACAAAGTTCTTGAACAGTTCTTCAATTTGCAAGGAATAGTTGGACGTTTTTGTGTAAAGCTCACTTGCTGTCAGCATGATACAGTTGTCACAGTGAGTTCGTGAACAGTTCCTTAACACGTTCATAAACGGTCATGTGTCGTTCATGTTCGTTCTTAAACAAAGTTCTTGAACAGTTCTTCAATTCCTTTGCAGGGGATGGTTTGATGTTTTTGGGTGAAGCTCATTTGCTTTCAGCTTATAACAGTTGTCATGATAGCGGTTCTGTGTATGTGTATGATTTTAAATCAGTCAGAGCTTGTCATGACTGTACATCATTCATGATTCAATTTTAAAATACCTAGCCATAATGTTCATCATGTACAGTTTATGTGTCATTTATAAGACCGGTCTCCTTGGTAAAAGGTCAAGCTCATAATAACACGCCATAGGTCTGAATTGGGAATAAAAGGATCCCGGTTTTGCAAACAAAATGTTAAAACTCCTCCACAGCTATTGTAAAAGGATAAATCTAAATATGAATGACCGGTGTGGAAGTGTAAATAACACAGCTTGTATGAATTATAAGTGCATCATTCATAAGGCAGTTACAAACAAAACAAAAATTGAGATAGAGATGCAGGCTGAACCATCCACGATAATAAATCAATATTTTAAAAAGTAGGTTCTAAGAAAGGAAACATCATAGCATAATTGAACAGCTCTTTCTGAGATATTGAGAAATGCCTTCGGGTGCTTCTTCTGATTTTAACAAGTAATGCGGTAAAATTGCCAGATTAAGTGAGCAGATTTAAAAGCAATCTGTCCGCCTCATACACACGAAGTTCATTAAACTATACATCCAGGCCATGCACAAATGAATTGAACTGAGAATTCAGAATGTGCATATTGCCTTTATTTGGAAACTAAGATCTGTGTTAGATTAATGATCGCAATTTAATCCGATACATGAAAATTATGAAATATATTTCTGTCCCCAGCATCAATGGATGACAGAAAGCGTGTTAGAGATAATCATATACTTCATTTATTCTTCTTCTGTTCGTATGCGAATAACATTTAATGACATTTTCTGTAAAAAAAAGAGAAAGATTTCAAAGGTATTGTTCAACTTTTTTAAATTGTCAATATTGCCAGTAGGGAATTACTAATACATTTGGAATGTGAAACAGTGCCAACATTATATTTTGAAACGAGAGATATAAACACATTTCTAAAAAGATATTGATTCAGCATCTGTTATTGTCAAATAGGAACCCATCATGTTTGTAAATATACAAGGTTCTCCTACTCAAATTCCATCAGAAACACTGTGAAAAGATGGAGAATAAACATATTTTACACCTAATTTCACCACGAAACATGTGACTACTACCTCCATTCAGTCAAATTAACACCCATTCGAGATCACAGTATGGTATAAGCCATAATGTGGTGGCTGGCAAGGGAAGTTAATATTTTTTTTTACATTTAGAACAAACCTCAACCTTTTCCACCAAAACATATTCTTCTTATCAGCATAAACGCTTCAAATGTATATTCTGCAACTTTTTTCTTATACAAGTTTGCACTGGTTGACACAGGATTGCTTATATAGCTAAAAAATACATCCGCTACAAACATGAGCGTGGATGGTCGAGTGGTCTCGGCGGGTAGCATTTTACTCCAGGACTCCATGAATCCAGGGGTCAGTGGTTCGAGCCCTGTTGAGGGTTTCTTTTTTCCCTTTTTAAAATTGTATTATTTTTTTTTTACTGGAGATTTTTAGATCAAATGTTTAAATCTATCAATATAAAGCATTTACAGTATTTAATGACAAGCTTCAATACATGCCAAAATCTGTTGGACGAACCTTTAAAATCACAAGAGTACATCGGAAGTCAGCCTAGGACTGTTAATTAAACCAGTCCAAAACGAGAAAACGAGTTTCAAATGGGTATAGTGACATTTATGTCTGTTCATGACACATCAATGTGTCAACAAATCATTCTCTTGCGTATCCGTTTTCTCATTCAAGACTGCATAAATACTAAAATAAGCTCCTGTTTGTTCCATTTATGTCTGCAAGTTGACAAATGCTGAAGTCCTGGAAAAACAATCCAAGAAAAGCAATACGTATGTCTTTGTTTATTGGAAAGTGAAGCCATTCATTCTTCCTGAATACGTTTAACAATCAGTACAATAATGTTAAGATCCCAGCTTCTGATAGGTCATACAGTCATATAGACTTTTTGTTTAAACCTGATAAATGAACTGTTATAAAAACAATAAAAATTATAATGTAAGCACTAACAACAATTAAAATAAATGTTAGATCCGTTACCGTGCGAAACATATATACTGCACTATATTGGATGTGACCATCATTTATATTGTTTACTTGTTCATCCGAACTTTATGTTAAGGACAGTAATTAGTTATAAACTAAAGAAGAGCTATTGTAAAGCACCTCATACCAATACTGATTACCATCTTATGCCTAGTTCTCAAGATGTCTTTACATGCAAAAAAAACCCACCAAATGTCGATAAAATACCTAGGTGTCGAAGTTCGTTTTCTGGTGGATATCAGTATTTGTATAAACAAAACACTCGTAACTTTTTCGCTCTGTCAGCCAGTTAAGTTGTTCATGCTTGTGACACAGACGATTATGCTGAACTATATTGCAGGAACACATTTATAAGACGAATTTACGTTGTCACTTTCTCATTTTGTAGACCTCATGGATCATTTAAATGTGCACTCTATAATAATAAAACTTAATTGGATGGATATTCAAATGGTTCCTATTATCTCTTTTTCCTGATAATGGATACACGGACGCAAAGGCGAAAACCTGCCCTGAGCAAGGTTCCATTGATTGATACTTTCCTGTGGAATCTTTTAGTTTAACTTGAGAAGACGTGCAACATGAAGAATACGAACAAGTTCCGAATAAGAGGCGCCGTATTATTAAAAGCATAACATTTGTGATCAAATCTTAGTGGTGCAACTCTTTTGTACGCACAACATAAACTGAAAAGCTACATTAATCATAGTTGTTATTCACTGTAAGTTTGACATGGCTTGAGATAATTCCAATATGTCCTCCTTACATGGTTTAGATAGTGAAAACACTGAATAATACTTTCGTCATTTAATGTCTATCGGCGCCTATGCATTCGCCGCTTCAAGTCCGCTTGTCTGTTCAGATGTAAGCATGCATGATATGACATGGTTTTATTCACTCTAGTAATTGACAAACAAACATATCACCACTGAACTGGCTAATTACGCCTTGCTTAATTTGCGTACATGCATGCATATACCTGTATAGCTGCGTAATGCGCTAGATTCCATGTTGATAAGGCACTAAAAGAAAGCCACGACCAATACATAATATGTGACGCTCGAACGAAAACAATTTATTTCGGGAATGATTATTTATTTGGGACAAATCTCAAAGGAATGTCACTCAATCAAAAGGCTACATTATATAAAACCCAATCTTACAACACTCTATGAAAGAAATAGTCAGTGATGATCGCGGAAATTGTATTTCTCCTATTTCTCCCATTACCGAATTTCCTCAAAATAGTGTGCGATGAAAGTCTTCTCCAATCGGAACGGACTTGGGGCCATTATATGTGTTTGTTTGGTCCTAATAAGCAATTGACATATCGCCAAATGTCAATCAAATCCTTATCTAAATATCGATCGACCAATCAGCCATCGATTAATCGGGCGCTTCAGCTACCAACGAGCTGTCCGCAATTTTCTAGACACGCTGAATGTAGATATTCACATTTTCACCGAGTTTTGTTTGTTTCCTCTTTAAAAACGTAAATTACATATAGCTAAACGGTGTCAATTGGGATTGTGTATCTCGGGCAATCGATATCCAGAAAAAATAGTTGTTGACATTGCATTTATACCGTTTCCAAAGCCGAAAATTGATTTCAAGAAGTTTAAGAAATGGATAAATACACGTGGTCGTACGCACGAGCAACTGAACGTCAACAATGTCAACGACAATTACAATATGTTATTATCGAATATATTAGAAGATTTAAATAGTTCATGTTATCGATCTGATCATCACATAATAGTTGAAGTTTTGTATATAGTTTTATCAGGTGATTACTAGAAGCAAGGTTCATCTGCATTACTTTAAGAGTAATAAAACTCAGCGTGAAGCCTAATGCATGCTGTGTTTTATTACTCTTAAAGTAATGCACTTGATTGTCATTATACATGTTATTTGAAGGTGACACGTGGTATCTAAATAACGGTATCTACACGTGTGCAGACATGTGGTGTCACTTCTTTACGCTTTTAATCCACACTTGGATATCAAATGCCTAGATCTCATTTTTTCCAACGAGTTTCTTTTATTTTGTTAGAAAATAAACGGAAATTAAATATTGTAAAACGGTGTAAATATGGTTTATATAACTCGTTCATTTAGTATCCAGAAAGATAAGTTAGATTAATTAAATTTATACCATTTCCACCGCGGAAATGCGGACAAATGCGAGTGGAAGCTTCAATGTGTAGAATTACCGAGATCCCCCTTAAAGTTATAGAACATTACGTTATTTCAAAAACTGGAAATGTCATATTAAAATTTTAAAGTGTGAAATATTTCATGTGTGTATGTAAAATAATAGGGAATATTGGTACCCATTTTGCGAAACTTAACGAAATCCGCGTTATAAATCGTGTTTTGTTTTGTGTCAGAAACAAGTGAAAACCATTTTATGATACTATTTTAATGAGAACGTATCGATAAATGCCATTCTATAAGAGTTATTTATTACTGATATAACCAATTAACGCGGTTACTTGGGGGAAGTCAGTACCTGCGCTGACACTGGTAGCTTTATTAACTAGCCTGACCGAAATCCCCTTCATACAACGCTAATTTATATCAGACAATGACCACAGTGATTTGGTTGTTTTGCACTTTCAATTATAGTGATTTATAAATGTCCCATAAGCAATGTTTAATATTATTAATATCACTTTTATACGTTATAACATGTGGGATTTAGGTACCCACTCGGCGTCAGAAAGCGCGTAAAACTTCACCGAAATGCCAGTTATAAAGCGCTATTTCGTGTCAAATACATGCGGAAAAATGTTTCGTTAATATGTTCGTAAATAACATGGGTAAATACCAGTGTAGAAGTGTTAATTTATTGCTAATACCACCATTTCACGTAGTAACAGGTTCGATTTCGGTAAGCGCGCAAGCGTTTGAGAGCGTGTTTAACGTACCGAAAAACCCGTTATAAATTGGTGATCTTCGATATAAACTAATATTTTTTGCATTTTGCAGAATAAATAAATGACCCAAACCCCTTTTACAGGTGTTATTTGTGTGAAAAGGTCTATAAAAATCATCCGGAATATCGCGCAATCTATATGCATGTTATAGGAAAAGAGGCCAATTTGGTGTTAACTTGTCTAGGTTACTTATCTGATAGGCCACGTGATTAAGTGGGAGGAGCGATCATCGTCCAGGCGAGATGTAAATTACATCAGTCATCTGTCACGCACAAAATAATAAATAACATTACCATAAATCAATACAAATAACTTATATATTCATAGTTTGTAATTTCTTTCCTTGCAAAAGGCTTGTACATCATCATCATCATCAATCCCTTGACCGGGTTGGCCGTAAGGGGGACATTTGGGACGACGATACAGAAATCTTCCTCCAGTCAGGTCTGTTGTGTGCTGCTGAGAGTAATTCATCCATGGGAAGGGATGTCCCCTCTTTTTCATTGTCCATCCAACTTTTCCTCTGACGGTCTCGACTTCAACCGCCCTCTAGCGTACCCAGGAGAACAGTCTTGCACAGAGAGTCATGCCTGGTGACGTGTCCAAACCAAGCCAGCTTTTGTCGTTTGACGGTCGCCAGTAGAGGCTCTTGTTGACCAACAAGTGTTGCAGTGCGGTCCTTGTGCGAAATACGAGCAATGCCTCTGGGGATCTGTCCCCACTGTGCACCCCATTAAGTTCATGCTCGAGAAGTGAGGAACGTCGAAAAACCAATTACACACTTGTGAGTGAATTAAAACGTATACGAGAGGCTGAGACCATCATTGATTCCATGGTAACAACCGCTTGAAAAAAGACTGGGCAACGGAACGCTTTTGTTTTCAGGGACGAGCGCATTCGACGACAATCACAATCAAACAGTGTGCTAAATATAAAACATAAAACTAGAAACATGAAACAAAGCTCCGCCCTCAGAAAGGAGATCAAAGCAGCTCGACAGCTAGGCGTGATACTAGGCGCATAAACGTATGTTTTCTGCCCTCTTTCATCCTTTTTCTTATCGTGGCGTTCTGTGATGGCTGCATGGACTAATGATAATTGTTAGCCATGACATGGATTGGATACTTGAACTCAACACTTAATCCTTTCTTGTATCCCCTATGTAATGCCAATTTGTGAAGAAAATTCCGCATTATTCTTGCGATTAGAACAAAACGTGCAAAGTATGAAAACAGGAATGGAATTGACAAGAACAGTCCTACCACAGCGCGATATGATTAACTCAAAAATTGTGTAGTATTTATTTTAAAGATCGGTCCCAATATATATTTCTATTGATATTAAAAATGTACTGCTGACATTAAATACTGATTTTTGAAACATTATTGAATTCGAATTTTGTCTCCCAGCATTTTGATTAGAAAGAACCTGAATTGCATTTTGTCTTATAAAATATAAATCATCTCCTAAGAAATAAACTTCCATTTCAATGCATTAATTATATAAAATATGTATGTAACAAATATTTCACTTCAAACCAAATGAAGTACATTCATAGTTTAGTTAAAAGCAAGCACTTATATAGTGTGGGATTATTCAAGACAAGCACAATCTACACATATCATGCAATTGTATATTAACATTGTATAACAAACAAATAAAATATACAAACATTGTAGTATGTTTATACAGAATAAGGCATCAAACTTGAAATTGACATCCTTTAAGTGATTTGGTTTCATAAAAACTGTTAATGTTCTGAATGTACTATTGTCTCATTCTGTCCATACGTTTAGTAAAATGAACACTTATTCATATTTTTTATTAACAGTGATTGTAGCTTTTATCATTTAGCTGTGTTTAAACTGTGTATATGCTTCTTGGATATAGTTTTATTTTTTTAGCATTTTTTTTTGAACATCCAGTTCTGTAGTAAATTCACTATATATGCTTCCATTATATATGCAAGTGTCTATTTTACTTATAAGTTGTCAAATTTATAAATACAACAAATAAAACTGTATACAATTAATTGTTGTAAAACAACAAAGTTTATTTAAAGATTGATGTCTTATTTCAACTTCACATATTAGTGTGTTCTTATAGTATTTAGATTACGTTTAATTCAGGCATAACCAGAATAATAAACTTCTTAGTGTATTTGTATGCATGCCATCTCAAAATCTTAAAATATTCTTACTGCAGACAGATTGATAATGTAGGAGCTAAATGCACTGACAGAAACAAAACACTGTGTAGACAAAGGGAGGGCAACACAAGCATTGGCGTTGCATAAACATTTTCCTAGAAATTTAACAAAAGCATTTGAATAACATAACTACTTTGCTAGAAATTCAACAAAAGCATTTGACTAACATAACTTTTTTTTTTAGAAATTTAACAAAAGCATGGGAATAACATTAATATTTTTCTAGAGATTCTTACATTGGTTTGAATAACTATAAATAAGTTAATAAATTTAGGTTGATGTAACCATCTTTCCATTATTATTCTTACTTGTTTCTCGCCTCAACTATAAATTAATAGTTACTCTGACAGAACAAGTGATGTCAACAAGGAATCAGCCTTGTTTATTGAATTAAGCTATCCTTCAACGTTTAATATCCTCTGGCAAAGGAGCTTTCTTCTGGTTAGTAAATTTATGGTTTACTGAGAATGTAATTATTACAGACTATTGAATAGGCCTGACAAAAAACTATCTGAATAATGACAGTACAAAGAAACTGTTGCTCGGAGACAATTCACCAATAATTTAAGTGCAAAGAGATCACTTGAGCTCATAATAGAAATGAAAAGGAGATTACATGCAACCGAATTTCTAAATAAGAATAGTGACAACCCTTTGTCATATGGTTTAATTGTGTGTTGCATACTTCATGTACAAGCTTGTACTTCAGATCTTAACACCAGCACACAAATATATCAAGTCTGCAAAATAGAAGACACTTGTAATGACTTTTATACTTTTAAATTATATGTACTTTCATGCAGATGTGGATTTGCGCAATAACAGAACAGACACTAAAAGTTTAATGAATACATATTGCCTAAAAGAAATGTTCCATTTTAACTACGTCGATTTCTTATGATTAAAACAAAATGCTTAACATCAAACACGTTAATAAAATCAACACGCACATACCCTTCAATTCTATTAAAATGTTTTTCTTGTTGTTAAACACAACTGATCATGTGGTTCTGGTATTTAAATTAAAAGCATTAGGGCTATAAAGTTTTGCATTAAATAATGAAATCATCGGATTGTCTCGTAATTCAGTGATTTGTTTTAGAGAAACAGGACAGACCAATTACCAGGCATTTGTATCCTTTTGGTTTTGTCTTTTCAAATCAGTATTTTATTGGAAAAAGCAAGAACAGTATGAACACATGTTATATAAAACATTTTCGAATACTTAAAAATTGGACAAATTTTTAGACCAAGATTAATCCAAAATCTGACATATTTACATGGCAAAGAATACATGTATGTAATTATGGCGCAAGTGTTTGCTTTTGGCTCAAGTGTTGGCTCCTAAGAGCAATTATAACTACTGTTTCTTTCAAAGATCTCCAATAAAATACATACAATTTGCCGACTGCAGTGAACAAAGGTTGTCAGCAATGACGCTGGTTGGCGAGCAGGCACAGAACTAATTGGATAACAATCAAGAACATGTCATGCCCTGGCCTCTGTGGATCAACATCTTTGCAAGACAATCAAGACTGATGAAACATATTGATCTCTTGGGCAAACTGTTTTCTTTCTCCATGCCATTGCATACCATTGCTGTAGTTTATTTGCTGTACATACCAGCAAAATAGTGACGAGATACCTATAATTTTTACTTGGACAGATAGAATATAACACTTCGCCAAGCTAAAAGCCAAACTGAATTTATCATGATACAAGCCCCTGTGACATTGACCTTTGATTTGATGACCTCAAACTTAAAAGCCATCTTCGTTTTGACCTAAGTAACCACTGTACCAATTTGTAAGATCATAGGTAAAAGCATTCTAAAGAAATTGTGCGGAAATAAATGTCCAGCTACAAACCCCTGTGACCTTGACCTTTTGAACGGTTTAACTCAATATCAATATATGTCATTCTTTCTTCCAACGTAACTAGTGTAGCAATTAAGATGACCTTGGGTAAAATCGTTCTTTTGATATTATGCAGAAATAAATCTTGATACAAGCTCATGTGACCTTGACCTCAAAAATCAATAGGTGTCTTCCCCTTTTCCCATTACGAAAAAAAAAATCAGGACTGGTTGTCTTTTTCTTAATGGACTCATAAAAGTGTATACAACACGCAGATAAGTCGCCTGGAAACAAATGGAACTGTGGAACTCTGTTCTTCTGAGGTCACACTTTCATGCTTTATCGAAACAAACGATTGTACGTCGTCTGAACACGTTTTATTTGATGCTATTATTATAAATTTTGCTTATGATTATAAAATCTAAATATTTTTAGTGATATACAATCACTTGCTTAGTCAACTTTTAATTTTTATCCTTTGATATATCATGAATATTTAAAAATAAATCTCAGAAAAACGGCAAGTTCCAAATTACCTCATGTTACTAAACGGGTACTCTACGCATAGTAAGCACTCCTCTTTGCATACAGAAATATAAGAAAACATGAGCGTCTGGACCCTGTTTGTTTTATGCACTTCAATTATCTCTCTTTATTCCGACTTTCGTAACGTATCCAGTATTGGTCTAGATTTACAAGCCTTCATTGTGCATCGTATTCACGCTTATGTACTGAAACAGACAATACCGAACTTGGCCTACATCAAAGATCAACTGTTAGACTTTATTGCTTGTGCCACCTTTGACCAAAATGCACTTCATTTGTTTTACCAAAAGCACAGATCTCAACGTTCTCTGCACTATAAAGTTTTATTCTGCAATGAAATATTAAATCCCACACTTTTCATCAGCAAGGTGACCTTGCACATGAAGTATAATGATCGAATGCTTTAAAGCTGAAACAAAGGATTTACACACAATATATGAGAACTGATTATGTGTCATACAATTTATTAACGTTAAGCTAACAATAACATTTGGGAATGCATTTCTTATTACAAATTTAATTATACGCTTATAAATGTAAAATCCATAAATCATAATTCCATATTTAGATATACATATTGAAGTTAACTTAACATTCATATATAATGTACAATGTTTGTGTAATAATGTTCATGTATGCTGTCATTATCAGCTGCCTTACAAAGGTATTAATGAACTTTTACACTAACAAATCTTTGTAAAAACCATTTGAAGTTCACTTTTCAGAGGATCTTTTAGACGGAAAAAATAATAATTAGTCAGATTTGTGATCATGTTACTAACAAGCTCCCATGTTATGTGCAATCAGCACTAAAACATGAAAACATTGGAGCACTATCATTCTTAATTGCTTTTCTACCAATAAATTATTCTAGTTGAAAGGTTAATTATTATCATTTATTATACAATTATGATCATTTCTGTGGGTTTTCTTGGATTTTTGTTTACAGCTTGAACGATGAAAACGATATAATGTGCAGGGGTTTGTTTATGGTGTGTTGTTTCTTCTATCTTGTACATTAAAAGAATGCAGCCTTTAAAAGTTGTTGTTCATTTGTCTGTTTTATGTTTAGTGGTGCAATATGACCATCATTTTTTGTTTAATTTTAATGCAGACCTATTCTAACATAGCTTGACCAATGCACATGCCCTGTAAAATATTGTAAGATCCTGGGTTTCGGACCAATTTTACATGATCGATTGTCCGGTAAAACACAGAGAAGAAAAAACTTATTTTGTCTCGGATTGTTTATGCAACTTATAATGTTATGCGTTGTTAAAAAAACAACATACTTTTCTGATATCGCTCAATGACTTTAAAGCCACACACCTTGAAATCAAGTACATGTTAATCAATACATATATATGCAATGTGAAAGTGTGCAAAATTGTCATTAAATCTATAGCCTAATAAGCAAGTAATTTATAGTTTTTCAAACACTTTTAAAACTGAAAGTAGGATTTCTATACGTATACGTCCATTTCGACAAACGCGATTAAGTTTTAAAGCGCAAAAAATACGTATTTCTACCTTGTTACCACCAGATATATTCTAATTGGCATATATTAAATTAAATCTATAGCCTAGTTAGCAAGTAATTTATTATTTTTCAAACGATACCGCTTTGAAAACCGAAAGTAGGATTTCTAGACGTATACGTCCATTTCGACAAACGCGATTATTTTTAAGTTTTAAAGCGCAAAAAAGACGGATTTCTACCTTGTAACCACCAGATATATTCTAATTGGCATTGATTAAATATGTTTCTTACTTATACTTAAATTTTCAATGCCAAATAAGGTGTGTGGCTTTAACAGCGACACTTGATTGGTTCATTTGTGCATTGTTATTTTCCGACATGCGCACTCTACATGTATCGCCTACTTTCGTTGGTGAGGTTGTTGGAAAAGAGTAGAGTATTTTTATTAGATATTCAGTGCAAAATGACTGAAGTATTATTTGATTGATGTTTACATGGAAGGTTGCCATTGTTTAAAAAAAATAAAAAAATGTAAGTATTAAAGAAAAAAAAGGTAGAGCTGCATTTTCGTAACGAATGATTATATTTAACAAATATTGTTCAACTGAAATACATTCCAGATTTTCTGACTCGCAAAGCATATTCCATGTTTAATTTTTTCATTATAGTTAAACATTAGGTAATTTAACTTCAGATATTTGACCTCAACAAATTATGTTTTAGTATTTGAAGTTTATAGTATTCATTCTTTTGTATTACTGACATAACGCAAAAAACATTCACTCATATTTGTCCATAGCTAATTGATCGCAGAAATAAAAACAGGTTATTTAAATTCAGTGAAAGATTGGTCTTGTAAAAAAGATGAGGTCACGTGATTTTTCTATTTTGTTCTGTTAACATTTTTGATAGGACTGTTTATGTATATAAACATATAATATATGTATTTAAACTTTTATTCGATATGTTGCATTTAATAAAAAATTGTTTAATGAAGTATTTTATACGGAAAATTATTATTGGAAACTGAGGTAACATCATAAAGAATGGGTTGTTTAATTTAAGGTCTGCACAGACAGAATGTAGGAGACGAGATTTGGGTTTTTCTTTTTTGTTTACTTCAAAATCTTTCTGACAACACTTGCGACAAAAACATGTTTTTCAAGTAATGCATTAAATATTGTACGAGGCCAATTTTGGTGACAACGATGATTTCATTTCCATGCTTTCTGGCTGCTAAACGATTGTACGTAAAGCTTCATTATACGTGTATTCGTCGCTTTCAATTATTTTCTGCGTCAGAATAATTAATATATGAATGTATGTAATGTATGTATTTATTTTGACCTTGCAGTCAAGGATGAACCCATGAAAGTGCAAGCACTTATTTCCAATGGGGTCCTTTGGTTTTGCTGAAGAAACAGCGGGTATAAGAGACAGTTTTTGAGATACAAGGAATCCGGGTGCGATACCCTAGCTCTTTGCGAATAGATCCCTTGGTTCTTTTACGTGCTCAGTGTTTAGCACCGATACACGCGAGAATTACCTGGGTTTCATACCAGTACATCTCTAGTTGGGTGGGAAACACTTGAAGCATTTCTGAAATTTCCAGTGCCCCGGCCAGGGATTGAACCCACGACCGCTCGAATGATAGACAAGTGTTTTACCACTCGACTACCGACCACCCTATATAGACAGGGACCAATTGATTACCTCACTGAATACCTTGCAGCCTAGAAATGATTGACAAATTTCTTTGAAAGCCTCTTAAAGTAAGTGACGCACAGAGATTAATAAAAAATGCTGAACATCCATTCTATATTAAAATGATGGATGATGTATGTACAAACTGTAGAATAGTGTTCACATTTTGCTAACAATTTAAGTGCTTTTGATCAGGTCATTCTTTCAACGGTAATTAAACATGAAGTGTACGTATAAAGCATAAAATAAATCTGAATTTACCTAATGTATAAAACAAATATATTTTTGACATTTCAATTTTAATAGGTTTTGAGCTCTCAGAAACATGCCTGGTATTTTCTTTGGGGCATAATCAAAAGTAAACACAATAAAGTCAGTCTGCATATATTCATTATGTTTTGACTAGATTTCCGAAATCAAGAAGCCAACATGTAATTTTCAGGAAGTGCAAAAAAAGCATTTCATGACTGATTCTGACATCCAATTTGTTCATGACTATCAATGTCATTCATGATTCAAGGACTTCTTTTAAATAGACCGTCCCCTATAAAATATGATGGATGAATAATTAATGACTGACAGGTCTGTCACAACTGTTGGCACAATGAATGCTATTGTAGGACATACTATATTTGACAAAATGAGACGCTGTTATGCATTTAAGTCCACTCAGGGTGATAACAGAAATGTACAGCTCTCGGCAGGTCACTCAAAGGTCAAACCATATTGAGACACGCGCGTTCATTGAAGAGAACACTTTGAGTTAAACGAACTTGTTCACGGATTTTCGTATTTTTGAAAAATGCCATTAAATATGTTAACTAACTTATCTATAATGTTTTGAATAGTTTTAACTTATTGCATCAGCAATGACAAGAAGTTGAATGACCAATATTGCGTTCCCCGGGAGTTGAACCCAGGCCTTTTGGAAGCTAAAGCTAGTGCGCTACCACCACGCCACACTAGCTTTAATATTCATTAGTGATAAAAACTATGTTAGTTCTACACGTATTTCAAAATTATTGAGTTTCTATTACTGTTTCTAAATAGAAATTTGCATCTGGAACAGACAGCTGAACAGATTTAAATGAAGAAAAAAACACCAATTTAAAGGTGCCACTCAAGAGAACCTCAGAAGTATGTTTGTTTGACACATTTTTTAAAAAGTACATTATGTTCCTATGACAACTGTTAGAAAGGATTCTTGAAGAACATGGACGGATTATGATAACTTGGTTAAAATCCAACGAAATGTGAGATAGGAACAAATTAATTGAATTTATTCATAGCTGCTCTAGTTATGGGATCAAGGTCTTCTCTGGGTGTGATATGTACTGAATAATATTGACTTGCCAATGCCAAACGGAATTGCTAAATAAAGATGTTTTGAATAAACGTTTTGTTTTCAATTACAATGTGTAACGTTTTTTTTTTCTACACACATTTCCAGAGTAACATAAACGTATAGAATGTTGTTTATTAGCTGATTAACATCTTTTTGCACAAAAATATAAGCATATCGCCTTCAAAAGTATTTACTGCAATAAATAAAGAATTTTTACTGATCTAAACTGATTTTATCAGGAAGAAATAAGTTTAATCAAACAATTTGTTTTCCCAGATAATCACTCCGCAGACCTTTTAAGATGAAAATCGAATGTGCTAACCACTATGCCATTAAGGCTTTATAAGTGTGTTTTGTTTTGTTTACCTTTTATATTATTGATACACTTATTTTCCAAATTACTAATGAAAGGTGTTAAAACTCACTTTGTAATTAAAGTCCAATCCATTTTTCTTGCAGAGTATACACACACAAATGACATTTCTACTATTTTTCTTGGTCATGATAGATATCTTGCTTGTGTATAGGAAAAAGTCTTTTATATACAATTTTTTTTTGGCGCTGAAGAAAAGGGGAAAGGAAATGTTTTCCAATTGGAAAGTGTGCAGGTGCATCTTACAGAGTAATTTCTGTCCAGACAATCGCTTTACCAATAAAGAAGAGGATGCCCAGTTTCGAGAAGCGTCAATATTAAGTTAATTGTTAATCACATTGAAGCAATTTGTGACGAAACTTCTGTAATTGATTAATTGTCATCATCTGTCTTCTTCCATTGTTTAGGGGCCTAATATGCATCTACCCGACACCACTCCAAGTACAGATGAAACGAGATCGATGTTAATTGACACTATAAAACATCTTCTAACGGAGAAACTTAGCATTAATTGTGATTCAATTCTGATCGACGACGTTTTCCGCCTACCGTCGCGAGCCGGCAACAGGCCGATTCTTTTTCGNTTTGAAATGCGCTCGAGTCCGTTTCCTGGGACTAGAACCAGTACTTGGTGTCTTTGAGGGAGATCTAAAGAACGATCCCACTGTGGGGTTCGAACCAGTGACCTCCCGATCGCTAGGCGGACACCATATCCACTACGCCACGGCGACCTATTGACACATTGACTTGGAGTTTTTATACTTTTTATTTAGGTGTTGAACATCTCTCTGATGTCGATGTGGGAGCATTGCCTGGAGCAGTTCCCAGAGGCGATTTCCATCTTGTCAAGTTTGAGTCAGAGCCAGCCTAAGTAACCCTTGACCTTGGAACAACGGATCTAAGTAAGACAACCTTGTTTTTGGACTTTTTCCATGCGCATAAAATAAAAATTATTTACAAGAAGTTTATATAGTTAAGAGTTTCAATATTTCATCATATTACATCATGCCACACATTTTTTCATGTTTGATAGTTTGAGGTCAATGAGTCGTCAATTTCTGAAGTGCTTGTTTTCCTTAAAATTGATTGTTTCTCATAATAAACAATAGTAAAAGGCGTCAGTATGAAACTGATAAAGTGATTATTTTATTCATGAAAAAAGCATTGTGTGAGTTTACTTATTTATTACAGTTTGAGTTACAGTAATTCCGGATATAACTCAGATTGCTGCCATGGATTTGAAAACGGGTTCGAAATTCTCCACATATGTTAATCCATAAGTGCCGAACTTATGCTGAAGCCTAGAAAGTAGCTGGCATCTGTGTTGGTGCTAATGTCAACATGTCTGTAAATGGTGGCAATGTGGATAATGTCTCCATTGTGACATATATATTTTGCTATGTAAGATTGGAAATACCTTGACATTTTGTGGTGAACTGCGGCTGTATGCAATGGTTGCATTAAACATTTTGGTGACCTATATATTGTATTATTAATGTTTTATTATATCAATATTAAGTCGAATTTAGCAAAACTTCATTATTTATCAGAGTTTATAACTTAAGATTGTAATAAGCTACTAGAAAACCACAAAAAAGATTTGATATACAAATTTATACTGAAATCCATTGCATGATAATAAATGGGGGGTAGGCATACTCAAAAGTTTAATTTCTTATGATAGGAACGGTAAATCTTCCTGCAATTCATTGTGCATGTAGAAAATATGTTATGTAAAATAAATGTGTACAATATATGCATTTCATTCCACTATAAGTGATATAAAATGTAATTAAAGTTTCTTGTCACTAAACGATTTGTTGTTGTTTTTGCCATTTTATCCAGATGAGTGCACACATTATTGGAGATCAAAGGCACAATTCGCTTTCTATGACATTTTTTCATGCTGTGTATACTAGTACAATACAGTTGAGTACATTTATTAAGTAAATTGTCAAAATATATGTATATCCCATTTATAAAAACTATACATTTTGGATATAGGGTTAATCCATAGAAAACGCTCAAACGAGTCAAGGGATATGTGTATTCAACCAAGTATAAAAAGTAAACCGGCTGGTAAAAAGTTTTTATTGTTGTTCAATACGTTGTGATATTCAATTTACAATGTAGAAATAATAACAAATTGTGTTTTTGTAAAAATACCCATTAGGCTACCACTACCTTAACAAAACATTTCATATTTATCATAAAGATACCACAATTTAGTATAACCATATGGTCAGATTTGGTATTGATCTACTGTAAATAGTAGTGAATAATAAAATGCAATTATATTAATGGAAATGAGAAACTTTGGGCCTACTACACGGTCAAATATTTGAGCCTCCATTTTCATTTCCGCTCCATATCTGCTATAGACTTTGATAGATTTTCATGGAACTTGCCTCAAATAAGGTCAAAAGTGCGAGGGAATACACACAATTTACAATTAACTTCACCATGAAACATGCCGTTACTACCTCCATCCAGTCATTAACATCCATTCACGATCAAAGTCTGGTATTAGCCATTATGAAGTGGCTTGAAAGTTAATAACATAATTTTACATTTGAAACTGACATGGAAACAAATAACCTCAATCTTCTCCACAATTACAAGTTCTTTGTATCAGTTTTACAGCTTCAATGTTGTATTCTGAGACTTGTCAAGCTTCTACAATTTGAAACTAGTTCACACGTGCTGAAGTCATATGTGCAGGTCTTCATTTTGATATCCCGCCTGTTTAAACTATAATTTATGGAACAAGTTCTTGCTGTCTTGTATATTCAGGCTAAAATAATTGCTAAACATTGCTAGACTGGTGATAAATGTTAAGAAGAGGGCAACCATGGCCCTAAATGGCTCACCTGAGTTAAAGTGTTACACAAATGGTCAAATATTTGACCTCTTCACCTATTTTATGAATTCATGTGACCCATTTTAAAAAAAATAGGCCTTGATATAGCCAAGACAAACATGCAGGCTAAGTTTCATCTTAATTAGTTCAAAAATTAGGAAATAAGGTTTTTTTCTGAGATATGACCTGTATACCAACTTTTTGACACAATCTGATCAAAATTCAAACTTGGCTTAGATATTTTCAAGATAAACAAAGATTGAACCATAAATTCGGCTTCTAGAGTGTTTTTTCAAAGATTGACCTGATGACATACGTTTTGACCCGATTTGACCCAACTTTCAACTTGGCCCATAAAGTGTCAATTTTGATTTAAAACTTGAATTGCACTATCAGGTGAGAGACCTTATTTTCACACACTGTCCTTTTAAATGTTTTACTGCCATTAACAAATTGCCAAACAGTGTGACACAACACAAAAGCATCTGATACAACAAACATACGCATCAAACACGAACACATGAATAATACTACATTACAGCCTTGGAATTATCGTTTCAAAGTTTGGTGAGTGGTAGGGGGTATCAAGTTTCAAAGAGCTCCAAACATAAACATTTTGTTTGAATTTCCAAGTTTCATCAAGATTGGATCAGAAATATGGCATCTACAGTTTTAACAAGGTTTTCTCAGCTTTGATCTGATAACCTAAGGTTTTACCAAACGAGACGAACATTTGATTTCGGCCTTGAAAATCACAAGAGTACATCTACGGTCTACCTTGGACTTTTAATGAAACTAGAACAAAAAGAGAACACAAGTTTGAAACTGGCAAAATACATTTGTGTCTATTCTTGGAACATCAATATGTCACCAAACCATTCACTTTGTTATGCCTTGTTCTTATACAAGACTGCGTAAATACTAGCAGAAGCCCCTGTTTGTTCCATTTATGTCTGCAAGTTTACACATGCTGAAGTCCTAGAAAAACAATCCTAGAAAAACAATGTGTAGGTCTTTAGTTTGCAATCCCAGTTTGCATATATACAGGCTACCACTGGTGATTATGTCATTAACAAAATGTTCAACATTAAGAATGATGTAAATAGAGGGGGTTTATGCCAAATTTGATTAAACATTAAAGAAATTATTTAATATTCCCATTTAAAAAATACTCTTTATTCTTAGCACTCGCTCAACACACACCTTCAGCTGTCTTCTATGAGTCTACGTGACGCAGAAGCATGTGCTTATGTTTTTAACAGGAGACATTGGGTTTAATCACTTCATCAAATATAGTGTCATGTTACAGTTTTGGAATGTTAGTTTAACATCATAAAGATATATGAAAGAAATATTGTCACTCTTTCAGTATTCTGGCGAGGTATCAAAAAGGTGGAACAAATGTTTCACAGCTCATAAAAACGTATGGAGATTTTCTTTAAACAAATATAAGTGTGCGTTTCATTTTACGGACATATTACAACATCCGGAAACTACTTACGAAATAATATTTCATGCTTTATGTTTACGTCAAACAGGACACAGCCTAAAAGGTTAAAAACGTACTTTTTTCCTCTGGTGTCCATAAGAGCACTTTTTTCACATACTTATGCGATTTTGTAAGTGTTTGAGTTCTTTTTCGTCTGCACATAAACACGTGCAACTGTCGATCACGTGACCCAAAACTCGTGTACCGGAATTGTGATCTGTAACATGGGATGTTTTCGAAATATGACTGTTTTGTACGGGAGCAAGACTGATAAGATGAATCCTCTTGGTGATATTGCATAAAATATTTTTTTTGCGATGCATGTCTTAATATTCATCTGTATTGTTTTCGACGGTTTTTACAATTTGAAATACATGAGAAGCTAGAAAAAATTGCTTGGCGTGTTTGACATTTCAAAACGTGACTCTATGGAATAACAGAAAAGCTAAATATACGTCAGTATGATTTTTTATAAATACGTTCAGCATTCAAAGTCAAGAACTAACAACAATTTAAATAAAGGTTACATCCGTTACCGTGTGAAACAGATATACTGCTGTATGCTGGATGGGCGATTATTTATATTGTTTACTTGAGCATCAAACCCTTTTGTCAGTGACAGATATTAGTTAATAACCAAAGAAGGTCGAGAGTTAAAAACCTCATAATAACAGTTGATAACATCTTATGCCTAGTTTGAAAAATTTCTTTATATACAAAAAGGCAAATGTCGATAAAAAAAATTGCACCAAAATACCGATATGGCGTTGTTTGCATGCTGGTGATATGAGAATATGTAATTACAAATCACACGCAAGTTCTTGGCTCTGCCAGCCAGATTTGTTGTCGGCTTTGTGACAGTTGTATAACATTGCATATACATTAACATGCTAATGGACGAACACTGTACGCGAGATATTTGCCCACAAAACATTCGACAAATAAATGCTTGTTACACAGACGATGATGCTGAATTGTTGTGACGGTAAACATTTATAAGGCGAATTGACGTTGTCACTGACTCATTTTGTATTCTCCCTGGACCATTTAAATTTGGACGCTCTAATATAAATCTTCATTGGATGGATATTTAAATGTTTCCCATTATCTCTTCTTCATGATAATTGATATGCGGAGGCAAATGCGAAAACCTGCCCTGAGCAAGGTTCCATTGATTGATACTTTCCTGTGGAATCTTTAAAGCCACATTAACACTCAAAATCAACGAATATTTCGTTAAATATTTCATAACATAAAGTTAACCCACAAACAATCAGTGTTCTTTATAGCAATAGCCAAAATTTCAACGTTAGATAATGGATCGTAACATAGATTTAACAAGATACAACATGTTCTTTTTTATTTTATGTGGTACAATATATTTAACACATGTTCATGTTCTAATTTAGTGTTCGTGTGTCTAATGCATAGATATCGTTGTGGGGAATTAAAATATCATATATTATACAACAACAAAATAAAAAGGACATTTTTTATCTTGTTAAATCAATGTAATACCAGACCACATCTAGCGTTGAAATTTTAGCTATTTCTAAAAGGAACACTGATTGTTAATGGGTTAACTTTATTTTACGAAATATTTTACGAAATATTCGTTGATTTTGAGTGTAAATGAGGCTTTATTTAAATTTGAGAATACGTGCAATATGGAGAAGGCGAAATAGTGCCGAATAAGAGGCGCCGTAAACTTAATAGCAGAGCAAATGTCATCAGATCTTAGTGATGCAACTCTTTTGTACACACAATGCAAATTGAAAAACTGCATTAATCATAGTTGTTCATCACTGTAAATTTAACATGGCTTGAGTAAAATCTATTATGTACTCCTTATATTGTATAAGATAGTAGAAACACTGCATATTACTTTCGTAATCCAATTTATATCGGCGTCTATGAATTCGCCGCCTTCAAGTCCGCTTGCCAGTTTAGATGTTAGCATGCATGTGATGCACATGTAGTCTTTTCGCTCTCGTAATTGACAATTAAGCACATCATCACATGACAAGGCACTTACGTCTGGCTTACTTTTCTGTGTGTAAGACTTACATAAATGTAAAATGGATGAATAAATCGGTATAGCTGCGTTATGCGCGAGATACCATGTTGACAAGATACTAGAAGAAAGTTACTACCAATAAATAAGATGTGATGCTAAAACGATTAGACCAACTCCTGGAAACGATTATTAAATTGGAACAATTCTAAAAAGAATCTCACTTTATCAAGAAGGAGGCTACATTATGTATAACCCAATTTTACAAACAATCTATGTAAAAAAGGCAGCAATGTGCGCAGACATTTGATTTCTCTTATTTCTTCTATTACCGCATTTCCTCGAAATTTTGTGGGATGAATTTCTTCAGAAACATCTCAAATCGAAATGGACTGGCAACTTTTTTTCTGTGTTTGTTTGGTTCTCATATGCAATTCCATCATTCATTTGTCACGCACAATATAATAAATACTATAACCAAAATGTAATACAAATAACATATATTCATAGGTTGTTATTTGTTCTTTGCACAAGTGTTTTTCGACTGTCGGTGAATCGGAAATTCATCGTTGTTGTTGATTCTTTTGAAATAGCACCGGTCGTTGTTGACAACCATTTGTTGACAGAATTATGACATAAATCACAAAAAGATGGTAAACATTGACGTGATATGTTAAAAGGGTTCGCTGACGACACTCTCCAATTATGGGAACAGCGTAATTGTAAAAACAAAGATACAGACTTCTTTTGAACTGAATATGTATGTTGCTAAGGGCAACCCTCTGGATCTAATCAGTTCCTCGACGGTTCCATTTCCTTGTCTGACGGTGTTTAAACTGCTTTACATCCGTTCCGTCAATCCGGTTTTTTCAATGCTACATTAACCAGGATTTTTTTCATATGATTGACCATTAGAAGACAATTAACTGTTGCTTCCGTGCTAGGGTTAAAAGAGGACAACAATAAAACATAATGTCTCTCTCACCATGTTTTCCTCACATAATACTTATATATGTAATAGTAATAATAATAATAATAATAATA
>VMBQ01001262.1:133041-147646 GCA_007657795.1 Dreissena rostriformis
ATAATAATAATAATAATAATAATAATAATAATAATAATAATAATAATAATAATAATAATAATAATAATAATAATAATAATAATAATAATTATAATAATAATAATGATAATAATAATAATAATAATAATACAAAAATATAATAATTGCATTATATATTTAAGCGAATTACAGTAAACACATATAAAAAGTATCAATGACAATGCAATTTGAATTAATGAATTAATTTTATTGTCAAATATATAACATTTTTTCACTTATTTACACACAAGTAGGATCTCCACATTTATAAACAAACACAAACGAATGTCTTAAGGACATTTCGAAATGCGCAATTGCTACACTCTGATTAGATTTGTTCGATTTCACGATCAGTTAACACTCCGACATAAAATTTCATTGGTTGGCTATTCAAATGCGTCGCAATATCTCTACTTTAAGATAATTTATATGTTAAATCAATCGACATGACGAATTCGCAGGCAGAAAAATCACACTTCAATGACAATTTCCTTCAAGCAATTGTCACTAAGAAGATGTTTGAAGATCTGGATTAATTACGTCACTCTCACGACGGAGAGATGCAATTTGGTATGTCCTAGATCAATTGAAACTATTTACAAATAATTGCACTTTGTCACAGATGTAACAAACATGGCAATCTTATGTTTAATTATTACTTTTAATGCAGCCACTCTATGCCTATCATTGATATATCTTTGTATTCTTGACGGAATTGGAAAATTGTGCGTTAAACATTGGGAAGACGATAACCCGATTCAATAAAGGTTTCTTTGTTGACCGAGAAGCCTTTAAAAGGAGCATCCCATTGTATTTAAATTCTGGGAATTCGGTAAGTTTCTATATGGGTTAAAACAAATGCCGAAGGTCCTTGCATATTTCTCATGACAAAAAAGGACTTTCTCGGGCGCGACCGTGTTACGACAGACCGGTCCACCGTTTGTACTGACTTATATTACTAAGGGGCAACACTGTGATCCCTTGCACCTGACAGGCGCCCATAAATACTTTCCCGACTTAAGATGCTTTCTTATGGACTACATAATGATCATGCAAGGCTTTTAGTAAGGTATACTCATACAAACATTATGCGTGCGTGCCGCCTACAATGTGCAAACCTTTTAATCATCATAGTATGTTGTCATGTTAGTATCTGTTGTATGGCATCGTTTGTCCGATCTCCTATATAAAATATCAAAGCAACTGGTCACTTGGAGTAAAATTCATTGACAATAAATAGCAACACGCCCCAATTTACTTCAAAACAATGTATAAACGCTTCAAGACCAAACGATTAGTCCAAGCGATATGACCTGATTCGTTAAAAGCTACACACAAAGTCATTAAACAATAGGGAAGTGTATTAAAACAGTTATCCTGTTCATGGAGAAAAGCAACACGACGCTCGTATAAACATTGGAAAGAAACACACGTTTAATACAGAGATGCATCCATAGATGGTATTTTCTGTGCAATTACCATCAACGACATCGTTTCGCAGGATGTGTCTTGTTCTAATATGTGTGTCATATCATAATTGAGTGCATTCTCTTTTTCGGGGTAGATATCTAACCCAGGTTTTCACTGGAATTGACTTTTACCAATAGCCAATAAAATGTTTGAGAAGCTTCTCGCCAGTTGGCCCGAATGAATAACTTGAATTTGTTACAATATATAAACTAAGCAAAACAGGAAACTTTATGTCTTGTCTTGAACCATATATATTGTTCGCGATGAACAATATTTTTACATAATATACCTGCGTGTGTTATGCAAATCACAATACAACGAAGTAGTAGTTCAATTGTTAAGTGTGCTCGGAAACAAAACACAAAATACAGTATACACAATCATACATGTACACATATGTATTGCTTCAATATTCTTACCTACAACATATCTGACATTCACGTGTATCTTGTTTTGATAAAAGATAACACAAACATGTTTATATTTGAATTTTTGTATGAAAACAGAATTTATAAAATGTACTGTATATATAACATAAAGAACAAGTGAGGCACGGTTGAAATGTTTATAGCACTAGATAATGACAGCATAAAGAGTTCTACGACCAGCTGCAAAAAAGAAATAGTTTTCTCAATGCCAATATAATGGCAATGGATTACTTATGTCAAACGCAATATGCAGAAGAGAACTGGTCGGGATTGACATTTGTAGATGTCCGGACTAAAGAAGATCTTTCGATTCCGCTGTTCAAAGGTTTCATAAATTACTTTTAACGAAAAGCCTTTCTGTCGTTTTTCACGGAATTAATCATTATCCTGGCAAATAAAACACAGGTCTTCAGCACCGAATAGTGGTAAACACGGTAATCAACTTGAATAATTGGTTCACTTAAGATTTAACTATTTAAAAGTGTTCGTTTTACTAACTAATTATGGAAAATTTACAGACCAATTTTAAAAGTTCCTTTAACACAGAAGGTTACGAATAAGTTAAATGATAATTTTCTAGCAATATTTAATAGTTTTAAATTAATTTATTGTAGTAAATTTTCAAAAATCTTTGGTAACATCTTAAATTGACAAGTGTCCGTAATCAGACAAAGAACCTTGTATTTGCAATTTTGTCTACATTTCAGTAACAAACAATTGACAATATTTTTGGCAACCATGCATTCGTACATTTAAACCAGTTAATAAATGAAATTATAAGCAATAATTTTAAATGAGCTAGCCTTCAATTCCAAGTCATTCACAACTTGATGTACCATTTGTGCAATCAATATTTGACGCAACCCAAACGGACACTGTTCCGGTCTTTAAAAAATAGTAACTCAAAGAATGTTTATAAATAAAAATGATAACAATTCATATTGAAGCAGATTTGAACCAACACATTTAATGTTCTTAACTTCTGATACATATGCAATCTTCAAATATTCGATTATATAAACATTAACATAAACTTCAATGCTGAACACTGACTCTGTGACTACCAAAAAGAAGGATATAAAATGATTTATCAATAGTATATGACCTGACACCACAAGTGCTTCCGACTTAGCCGATCTTCGGGTTTTCATGTTGTATGGGCTCTTAATTGGTGTCCATTTGGTCGTCGTTTGGAACATTTAATTATTTTTGACTAACATATTATTGTAATGTTACAGTTTAAACATAAGAGAGCAAAACGGTATTTGAACCCACACATTCAGTTACTTTGCCTCTCGATGCAGCTGCAATATCCACAGTGCTATCGAGACTTGTGCTGGTTAATGTTCAAATTATGTTAATTTCATTCATTACAACATAACAGGTCAACTATCTACTAATGGTCCGCTACCACGCTATCCCGCTAACATTCCGTGCAATGTTTCCGCATTATTCAGAATGCTTCCCATAGAGGTCCTTTCTTTGCCTTTATCTGGAATGGCTGCTTCTGGGACAGGAAAAAGGCATCATTAAAATAAATCACATTTTAAGTTATGTTATTAAAGATTTATACAGTAAACTCTTATTAGAAAATTATGTATATCACTCAATCATGAGAATATTGTTACGTTTGAACTTTGGCAACAAAGAGCACAGACGTCTAAGAATGTAACTAGATGTAACACACATTATATTGCGTCAAAAATCAAATAAGGGGACACCCTATTCGAGATGTGACCAACAACAGACACTTGCTGTCGACCTGTCAGGTCAGAGCGAACCGACTAATCTGAACTAAGATCCCAAAGACATTGCTCCGCCGAGTAGTTCGAAGAAAGATAACCATACTATATTGTGTATGGTACACTGCGTGTATCTGCAATGTTCATTATTGCACTATCCTTGCTAATTTTAGTTCAAGTTTTCAAAGGACACGACTTTCCTGTACAGTTAAAAAAATCAGCATTAACGCTAATTGAATATATTCGAGTATTTGAAATTATTGAAAAATGGCAATCAACACATTCTGACTTGGTAATACGGGTGTATAACGCAGCAAAAATAAATCTAATCATTCTGTTCTCTTTCTTCTATGCGACTCTATAGAATCTGCTGTTAATCATTTTCACGCATATGTTTATATGTTAGCACTTTTGGTCACCATATCGCAAGCTTTTCAACTCTCCAAATAATAAGTTGAATCATCAAAAAATATCTTCTTATCAATTCATCGGCGCACACAAAACCTTTTCCGACCTATTACCGCTGATAACATTGTACTTTATGGAAAGCAAGAATACATGCGCATGTATAAGTTTTCAATTTATACTCACGTCATATATATGTATTATAACTTCACGTCACAAGAATATTTGATCGACGTATTGTCGATAATGTATCTTCAGATCTGTACATTCCAGCACACACATATATCAAATATGCAACATAGCACACATATATAATGATTGTAATACTTTTAAATTAAATCTAATTTCATGCAAATGTGGATTTGCGCAATAACATAGAAGACACAACATAAACAATACTTCAAGTTTAATGAATACATCTGGCCTGAAAGCCATCTTTCATTTCAAACAATGTCAATTTTTAATAATTGTAAAGCTTAATAACACAAATGTCTATAAAATCAACAATAACCTACACTTCAAATTACATTTAAATGTTGTTGTTGTTTTTAATCAATTCTGGTCAAGAAGTTCTGGTATCTACAAAGCATGAGATTATAATAGTTTGCATTAAATAATGAAATCAGCGGAATTTTTCAATATTCAGTAACCCATTTTAAAGAAACTGACCAGACCAATAACTACTGTAGGCATTTAAATCCTTTTGTAATTGTCTTTTCCGGTCGGTCTTTGATTTGCAAAAAAAGAAAACAGTATGAACACATAGTATAAAAACACTTGCAAGTACCTATTTTTTTACACACGTTGTATAATTCCATATTATTCAATCAGTTTTACAGGGACTACCATGTACATTGGAGCCATGCCAAAAATATAGACCAAGTATTTATCCAAATTTGACATATAATCATGGCGAAGAATACATGATTTTGATTTTGGCGCGAGTGTTTGCTTCTGGTCCAAGTGGTGACTCAAAAGAGCGATTATAACTACTGTTTTGTCAACACTCCCCAACACAATACATACAATTTGCCCACTGCAGTCAACATTGGTTGTCAGCAATGACGCCGGTTGGCTTGCAGACACAGAACAATCAAGAACATGTCAAGTCGCGGCCTCTGTGGATCTACATCTATGCAAGATAATCAAAACGGATGAAACCTGTATTGATCTTTTGGACAAACGTGCTTCTTTCTCCGTGCTATTGCATATAATTGCTATAGTTTAATTTCGATACATACCAGCAAAATATTGACAAGACACCAATGACCTTTGAACTTTTAATTATTATCGGAACAAATATAAACTCACAGTGTGCCTAGCTGAAAGCCAAGTTGCAGTTACTTGGAAATGTGATCTGATTGAACAATCTTATCTGATTTATAATTTGGCTGTTTACATAAAATACTGTTATGCAAAATGTTTCAGAAAGATTTCACAAAGGTAAATAAATGGAATAAAAAAAATCATGAAATATATTTCGACAAGAATTGATTTTGAAACCCTATTTTCACTGATAATTTCAATTTAAATCCTGAGAATGAGATTTGTTTCGAGGCAGTGAACATTCAATTATATTAACATCATAATGATCCAAAACAAGAGAGGCATGTAAAACACGTTTGCCACACCATCTTGCAGCAAAGTTTTTTCAATGACCTTGACCTTTGATCTCTTGATGTGAAAATCATTAGGGGTCATCCTTAACAAGCATACTAATGTATATTATCCTAAGAATGTTCTAGGTATTGCGTTTTCATGTTACAAGTCCATGTGACCTTTATTTTCGATATATTGACCTCAAAGTCAATAAGCTTCTTTCTTCCCAAGAAACCAGCATAGGAATGTAGATCATCTTAGGTCAAAGTGTGCTCTAGTTATTGTGCAAACACCGATTTCATGATATCATGATACAAGCACGGTGACATTGACCTTTGATTTGATGACCTCAAACTTAATATCTATCTTCCTTTGGATCCAGGTATCCACTGTACAAATTTGCATGAACATAGAAATAAGCATTAGCGGAAATGAATTTAATGCTGCAAACACATGTGACCTTGACCTTTGAACGGTTGAACTTAACATTAATTCACGTCATTCTTTCCTCATGGTAACTAGCATACCAAATAAGTTGATCTCAGGTAAAAGCAATTTTCTAGATTGTATGCAATTAACAATGTGTGGAATCGCGTTGTTACAAATTTACATCGGACGAACAAAATGGATGGAAAATGTTCGGTTATGGACTAAAATATCATGTACTATTTTCTTTATGTACAGCAAACAAGTGCTTACTGCGCCCAGAGTGCCCGCTTATATGACTTAAATATGTACTTTTGATTGTACAATCTAAATATTTTTACTGAGATACAATCATATCATATCATCAAAATAAACTTGCTCCTACAACGTTCAATTTTATCGTTTGATATATCTTGAATGTTTAATAAAACTAATTGTCAGTAAAATAAAAATGGAAATTCCATAGAACCTCATGTTACTAAACGGGTACTCAACGCATAGTAAGCACTTCTCTTTTCAAACAGAAATGAAAGAAAACCTGAGAGTCCGGACGCTGTTTTTTTCATGAACTTTAATTACCTCTCTATATTCGGACTTTTGTAACTAAATCCAGTATTAGTCTAGATTTGCAAGCCTTTATTGCCTATCGTATTCACGCTCGTGTAGTGTAAAAAACAACAATACCGAACTTAGCCTACATCAAATATCAACTGTTATACGTTATTGCTTGCGCGACCTTTGAACAAAATGCACTACATTGTTAAACCAAAAGAAGCTTACAATAACATTTGGTATTAACGTTATAAAAGTTAACAATAAAATTTGGAAATGCATTTCAAATTACAAATTTAATTATACGCGTTTGAAAATACATACATTGATGATGGGATAATATCTTATTCAATAAATGGATATTACACATAATGCAACATCAAAAAAGTATGTAGATAATATAAAATCCCTAAATTTTAATTCTATATTTAGATATATATATATATTCAAGTAAACTGTACACACATATTTAATATATAATTTTGTAATAATGTCCGTGTATACTATGTCATTTTCAGCTGCCTTACAAAGGTATTAATGAACTTTTACACTAAACAAACTTTGAAAAACATTTGAAGATCACTTTAAAGAGGATCTTTTAAGACAGAAAGAAAATAAAAAGAAAGAAAATAAGATAATTGGTGTGTTCATGTTACTTACAAGCTCCCATGTTATGTGCAATCAGCACAAAACAAATCAAAACATTCGTGCACTATGCTTCAAAGCTGCTTTTTTACAATTAATTTATCTAGTTGAAAGGTTTATTATTCTCATTTATTATACAATAAGGAATATTTGTGTGTAGTACAATCCCTGGGGATATTTGTGTGATTTTTTTGTCCAGAGCATTTCTTGGTCTCAGTGTATAGGGGAATGATTGAAGTTCAATTTTAGTCAGGGTGGACTGTTCAATTCCTGGTCGTTTCCATGGAAACCAAGATGGCAGCCATTAGAATGTGATTTTCAAGGGACCATACCTGTCCAAATCTTTCGTTTTATTAGTTTTATATGCCTAAATATTTTGAATTAAATTCTCTGATGTTTCAAGCACTTATATTTGTATTTCAGATTTACTGTTCATTGAGGTCAAGAAAGGTCATGGTCAAGGTCATCTAAAGGTCAAAATTTAAAAAATGCTACAAAATGATGGTTTCTACCCAAAACTAATNCTGCAAGGGAAGGATCTCCAAATTTTGACACCGCCAGGTAACGCTGGAACAGAAGAGCAGGATAAAAAGCACGGTCAAGAATCGAACTTAACAGCCAAGCTATTCCCAAGAGCTTTGGCTATGTATGTTCTCGTGAATTTATAAGCAAGCCCGACTTTCCAATGATATCTCTTATGATTGTTTTCCCAACCGCCTCAATTGCATGAACATTCACATCTAACCCAGCCACTATCCCATTGACCATGTTGTGGGTTTCCTTGGAAAATGTGTTTTTTATTGAATGATGAAAAACTAAAAATTTGAAGGCGTTTTATTTTTGGTTTATTTTGTTTATTCTATCATGTACATTAAAAGAATGCAACCTTTAAGATTTGTGGTTCATTTTTCTTTCATCACTTTGAGAGTTGCAATATGACCATCATATTTTTGTTTATTTGTCATGCAGTCTTATTCTAATATGGCTGGACCGAAGGACATGTCCTGTAAAATCGATAGTCCTGTAAAATAAAGAGAAGAAAAGAATTATTGTGTCTCAGATTGTTAATGCAACTAAAACTTGTCTGTGTTGTAAAAAAGCGATTGCCTTTAGTAATGCGCTTTTCCGTACCAACGAGCACATTACTGCTGACAGAATATTTAGATATCGCTCAAGGACTTTTACAGCGACACTTATTTAATTCATTTGTGCATTGCGTTTTTCTAACATATGTTCTGCATGTATTGTGTCTTTATTTACTCGCTTTTCCGTACCAACGCGCAAATTACTGCCGACACAATTTTCTGATATTGCTCAAGAAATTTTACAGCGAAACCTGATTGTTCATTTGTGCAATGCTATTTTCTTACATGCGCACTCGACATGTATCGCCTACTTTCATTTTTGATACTGTTTGAAAACAGTAGCTTATTTTGATTAAATAGAAAGTGCAAAATGACTGGGGCATTATTTGATTGCTGTTTTCATGGAAGATTGCATTAAGAAAAATAATATATAAGCATAACAGAAACAAATCAGCTGCTTTTGTGGTAACTAATGATTATATTTAACAAATATTGTTGAATTGAAAGGCATTCCAGATTTTCCGACTCACAACACATGTTACATGTATAACATTTTAATTATAGTAATAAATTAGGTCATTTTACTTCAGATGTTTGACCTCAACAAAGTATGTTTTAGTATTTGAATTGGATAGCATTCATTCATATATATATAACGCAAATAACATTCACTCATATTTATCCATAGCTCACTGATCCCAGAAAATAAAACTAGGTTATTAAATCCAGTGACAGATCGGTCCTGTAAAAAGAGGAGGTCTTGTTTTTTTCCCTATTTTCAAAGACCTACTGTCCTGTAATTATTTTCCCAGTTTTGATAGGACTGTTTGTGTATATATGTTTACATATACTATATGTCTTTGATCGTGTGTTCGCATGTTTAACATGTTGCATTAAAAAAAATCCTACAATTTTAATGAAGTTTTTTATACAGAAATTATTTTTTGGAAACTGAAACATGATAAAGAATGGGTTGTTTTATTTACGGTCTGCACGGACAGAATGTTAGATACAAGATTTGTTGTTGTTGTTTTTTGTTAACTTCAAATGTCGCTATATGAGAACACTTGCGACAAAAGCATGTTTTTCAAGTGATGCATACAATATTGTATGAGGCCAATTTCGGTGACAACGATGATTTATTTTCCATGCTTTTTGGCTGCTTAACGCTTGTACATAAAACTTCATTATAAGTGTATTCGCCTCTTTCAATTATCTTCTGCGTCAGAATAATTGATATATGAATGAACAGGGAAATTTGATTTCCTCCCCGAATACCATGCAGTCCAGAAGTGATTGACAAATTTTTTTCAAAGCCTCTTTAAGTAAGTGACGCATTGGGATTACTGAAATACTGAACATCCAATTATATATTGAACTAATGGATGATGTATGTACAAAATGAAAAATAGTGTTCACATTTTGCTAACAATTTAAGCACTTGTGATCATGTCATTCTTTCAACGGTAATTGAACATGAAGTTTAACTATAAAGCAAAATATAAAGGTGACTTTACCTAATGTATAAAACAAATTTATTTTTTATATTTAAATTTAAAAAGGGTTTGAGCTTTCAGAAACATGGCTAGTATTCCCTTTGGGGCATAACAAAAAATAAACACAATAAAGTCAGTCTTCATATATTCAAACCAGCTAAGATTAAGGACAACAAGGAGACAACATGAAATGTTCAGGGAGTGCACACAAAGCATTTCATTACTGTTTCTGACAGCCATTTAGTACATGACAATAAAGATCATACATGATTCAAGGACTTCTTTTTAATATACCCTCCAATATAAAATATGATGTATGAACACTCAATGACTGACAGGTCTGTCGCAACTGTTGGCACAATGGATGCCATTATAGGAGATGATATCGTCATCACAATGAGACGCTTTTTTTGCATTTCAGTCCGTTCAGGGTAACTAATTGAACAGTACAGCTCTCTGCAGGTCACTCGAGGGTCAAACTATATTGAAACACGCACGTTCATTAAGAAGAACAGTTTGAGTTTAAGGGACTTGTTCACATTATTTCGTATTTTTGAAAAATTTAATTGGTTTGTTTACTAACAAATCTATAATGATTTGAATAATCTTACCTAATTGCATAATCATGAACACAAGTTGAATGTAAAATATTGCCTACCGCGGGAATTGAACCCGGCAATTTGGAAGCCAAAGCTATTGCACTACCACTGCGCCACGCTAGCTTTAATATTCACCAGTAAAAACCCCTATATCAGTTCTTCACTTATTTTCCAAATAATTGTGGAAAATTGCATTACACATATCGAATGATGATTATCCATCAATGGAACAATATTTTTCTTAGTCAGGAGTGTTATTTCGCTTGTTAAAAACATAATGTTTAAATTCGTTTTTGAACATGTGACAATTATTTTGAAATTCTTCCTTTAAGAAAACTGTGAACAAGTCCCTTAAACTAAGTAAACGCAGCAAAAAGGAAAAACATATTTGAAGACATGTTTTCAAAATAAATTTCCACACCGATATATGCCTGTTTTGAGGACTGACACAGTGAGCGGAATTAAACGATTTTTTTTTATTAATTATGAAATCTTATTATTATACCCTTAAAACACAATACGTACTAGTTTTATAAACAATTTCATGTTTATTCATGATTTTGTAAGTAAAAATGATGAATATTGTGAAGACACATTTTACTCTAAGTGATTATTTTTGAAAAACTAGAAAATTGACAAATATTGATATTCAATTCTTGCCAATGAAAAAAAGTATACAGTAAAACCCCGCTAATGAGACAACTGAAGGGCGTCATAAGTGGTCTTAAAAGCGAGTGGTGTTTGTATCAACGTTTAGCAGTCCACAATCTTATTTCATGTCTAAGTCCGGCCTTTCTTCAAGGCTTTTAAAGTGCACGGGTACCTTTGTGCCTGCATTTCCCAATCATTGCTACCCCTGACTAAATTTCCAAAAATGATATATTTCATTGATTGTAAGAGCTCTGAAACAAAGTATAATAATAATCAGTTTCGTAATAATGAAATCAGTGCATAAATAAACCCTTGATACATTTTAATTGCAAGGATTGTAATTAATGAGCGTACTTTCCCACTTCCGTAGCTTATTATTTCAATTATTTTGAAAAGTTAATTTCATTTCTGAGTTATTTAAGCCTTCTATTTAGTCTTGTCATAAAATTGTTAAGAATATTTTGAAGCTGTTTCTGAATTAAAAAATTGCATCTGAAACAGAGAGCTTAACAGATTTAACTGAATTAAAAAGCACACATTGAAAAGTGCCCCTCCAGGGAACCTTAAGAAGTAAGTCTGTTTGAGACATTTAAAAAAAGTACATTATCATCCTATGACAACCGTTTGGAGGGTTTCCTCAAGAACATGGTCAGATTATGATAACTGTGGGTGAAATCTAACAAAATGTTAGATAGGTGCAAATTATTTGAATATATTCATATGTGCTCTAGTTGTGGGATCAAGGTCTTTAATGGATGTAATATGTGCTGATTAATCTTGAATTGCCAATGCCCAATGGAAAACCTAAATAAAGATGTTTTGAATAAACGTTTTGTTTTTAATTACAATGTGTAATATGCACTATGTTTTACAGACAAAAGTAATGATTTGCAGTAGAAATAACTCAAAAATAGAGTTCTGCAATTGTAAAATATAGTTTGGTTATCTATTGCTAAATGTGTTGTCAAATGAACAGCTCTTTCTTAAATACGAAGAACTGCTCGCGGGTACTTATGCCCGATTTTAACTGTTAATGCGATAATATTGCCAGCTGAAGTGAGCAGATTTAAAAGCAAACCTTCCGCTTCTTGCAAATGAAGTTTATTAAACTATATCTCCAGGCCATACAACATGCCTTGAACTGAGATTTCATAATGTGAACGCTGTCTTTAGTTAAAAACAAAGAGAGATTATTTTTTGAACCGAGAAATATCAACACATTTCTGAAAAGATATTATTCTGAATCTTTTTTTGTCCAATAAGAACTCATCATGTTTGCATATGTACAAGGTTCTCCAAGTCGTATTTCATAAAGGGAATTGTGAACAGATGGAGAAAACATAATTTACACATATTTCACCATGAAACATGCGACAACCACCTCCATCCAGTCATATTAACATCAATTAACGATACCAGTCTGGTATTAGCCATAATGTGATGGCTTGCAAGAAAAGTGAATAAAAGAATTTTACATTTAGAGAGACTGACATGGAGACAACTAAACTCAACCTTCTCAACCATTTCAAATTCTTATCAGCATAATAGCTTCAATTTTATTTTCTGCAACTTGTTTAAGCTTCTACAAGTTGGCACTGGTTGAAACATGCTAAAGTCCTAAAAGACAATGTGCAAGGTTTTATTTTAAGATCACAAGTGTTCAAAATATCATTTATGGAACACATCCATGCTGCCTTGTATATTGAGGCTAACATAATGTCTAAAGATTGCTACACTGCTGATAAATGATAACAAGAGGGCCACCATGATTCACACCCTTGGAATGATCAATGCAATGCTTTGGGGGTATTGGGGAGGCAGGTAGCAACTAATGACGAGAACATGTGATTTTTGGAAAGTTAGCTTAATATCATAAAGACATTTGTAAGGAATATTGTCGCTCTTTCAGTGGTCTGACGAGGTATCAAAAAATGGTAGAAAATGCTCAAACTTATAAACAAATATATAAGTGTGCGCTTCATTTTACGGACATAGTACAACATCCGAAAATTACTTACCGAATAATATTTTCTTCAAGGACGTTTGATGCTTCAGGTAATCGTCAAACTGGACGCAGCCTAAAGGGTTTAAAACGTATTTTCTTCCTCTGGTGTCCACTGGACCAATTAATGTTTTACATACTTCTGCACTTGTGTTAGTGGTTATTTCTTTTTCGTCTGCACCTAAACACGTTTAACTGTCGATCACGTGACCCAAAACACGTGTACCGGAAGTGTGAACTGTGGCAGGGGCTGTTGTCGAAATAAGTGTTCTACGGGTGGCAGACAGATAAGATACGAAACCTCTTAGTAATATTGCATAATTATCTTTTATTGCGATGCATGTCTTAAGATTCATCTGTATTTTTTTCGAAGCTTTTACAATTGTAAATAAATTAGAAGTTTTGTCTTTTGTAACATGACTCTATAGGAATTGAAATATCAGAACAGCTAAATAAACGTCAGATCTTAAATTGATTAATCGATAATGTGACCGTTGTTGTAAAAACCTTGAAATATGAACTGTTATAAATGCGATAAGTTTTATAATTAAGGAACTAATAACAATTAAAATAAAGATCGCACCCGTTACCGTGCGAAACATGTATACCGCAGTTTGTTGGATGGAACGATTATCTATATTGTTTACGAGTGCATCTGAACTTTATTTCAGTGACATTTTTTAATAACCAAAGAGAGGCTAGAGAACAGCTCCTACTAAAAACAATTAATAAGGTCTTATTCCTAGTTCTTAAGATGTGTTTATATGCAAAAAAGTATCAAAAATACCCAGGGGACGAAGTTTGCATTCTAGTGAATATGGGTAAATGTACAGTCATTACAAATCGCTCGCAAGGTTTTTCGCTATGTTAGTCATTTAAGTTGTAACAATTGTATAACATTGAATATACATGCGGATGGATGAACACTGTACGTGAGTTATTTTCCGGCGAAAACATTCGCCAAATTAATGCTCGTGACAAAGACGAGGATGCTGAATTATTGGTAAGGAAAACATTTACAAGGCTAATTTACGTCGCCACTGACTCAATTTGTATTCTCTTGGATCATTTAAATTTCACGTTCTAATGAACAAGTTCATTGGACGGATTTTCAAATATTTCCCAATATCTCTTCTTCATTATTATTGATATACAGACGCAAATGCGGGAACCTGCGCTGAGCAAGATTCCATTGATTGATACTTTCCTGTGGAATCTTTAAGTTTATTTTTTTGGGGATCAAAGAGGACGACAACACATACATTAAGTGTCTCTATCACCATTCTATTCTCACGTAAGAATAAAAGATGTAATACTACTACTACTACTACTACCACAACTACTACTACTACTACTACTACTACTACTACTACTTCTACTACTACTACTACTACTACTACTACTACTACTACTACTACTACTACTACTACTACTACTACTACTACTACTACTACTACTACTACTACTACTACTACTACTACTACTAC
>VMBQ01001262.1:149156-266656 GCA_007657795.1 Dreissena rostriformis
TATTATTATTATTATTATTATTATTATTATTATTATTATTATTATTATTATTATTATTATTATTATTATTATTATTATTATTATTATTATTATTATTATTATATTAAATATTTACCATCTTTTTGTGATTTATGTCATGAGTCTGTCGATAAAGGGTTGTTAACAATTGCAAAAAACAACAACAACCGCACAAAAACAAAAACCAACTATGAATAAAATTATGTTATTTGGATATTATGGTTATATTATTAAATATTTTGTGCGTTACGGATGAACTAGGTCATTGATTATGAGGACCAAAAAACACTTATAATAGCTCCAAGTCCATTTCCATTTTAGATGTTTCTGAATAATTTCATTCCACACAATTTTGAGAACATTCGGTAATATGAGTAATAGGAGAAACCAAATTGCCGCGCACATCGCTGTTCTATCTCATTCATAGAGTGGTTGTAAGATTAGGTTGCATTTATTGTAGCCTTTTGTTTGAGTGGCATTCTTTTGAAAGGCTTCGCAATTTAATTATCATTTCCGGACAGTTTTTTTAATCGTTTGAGCAACAAATCTTATTTATTGGTCGTAGCTTTCTTCTAGTGGATTGTCAACATGGTATCTCGCGCTTAACGCAGCTACATGTATACATATATATGCGTACATGATGCATTAATGTGGGTCGTGCACAAAGAAAATTAAGCAAGACGTAAGGAGCTTGCCCAGTGGTGATACGATTACTTGTCAGAGAATAAATAAACTACATGTGCATAACATGCATTCTTACATCTAAATTGGCAAGCGGACTTGAGGCGATGAATTCATAGCCGCCGATGTAACAAAATGACGAAAGTATTATGCAGCGTTTTTATTATCTATAAAAATGTAAGGATGACAAATTGGAGTTTACTCAACCCATGTCAAACTAAGAGTGATGATCAACTATGATTAATGCAGCTTTTCAGTTCGTATTGTGTGCACAAAAGAGTTACACCACTAAGATTTTACAAAATATAGTATGCTATTAATTATACGGCGCCTGAATATACAAGAAAGCAATGATTTGTTCCATAAATTATGTTTTGAAGAGGTGGGCAATCAAAATAAAAACATGCACACGTTGTTTAAGACTTTCAGCATGTGTCAACTTGTGTAAACTTGTGATGCAGATTATACAATTGAAGCTTTTATGCTGATAATAATAATATGTTATGGTGGAGAAGGTTGAGGTAAGTCGTCTCAAATATAAAATTACTTTATTGACTTGCAAGCCACCACATTATGGTTAATACCATACTGTGATCGGTAATGGGTGTTTATATGACAGGATGGAGGTAGTAATGGCTTGTTTCATGGTGTAGTTGGGTATAAATTATGTGTTTTCTCACGTACATTTGACCTTATTTTAGGGAAGTTCCATGAACATCCATCAAAGGGTATAGCAGATATGAAGCGGACACGAAAACGAAGGCTCAAACATTTTACTGAGAAGTTGGCCCCAAGTTTCTCATTTCCATAAATATATAATTACATGTAATTTTGTATCGGCAATACTATTTCTAGTAGCTTTATACCAAATCTGAGCATATTTACTACTGGTAACACTAACTCGTGGTATCTTTATGATAAGTGGTGAATGAATTGTTATAACGATTGTTCAAAAGCCACTCCACTTTAGTTGTCAACATTAGTCGTGAAATGTTAAACAACTAATCATTTTCCCATAACTCATGTTATACATGCGCGTCAAAAGCTACCAATTATTGGGGCCATGGATGTAGAACATTTTAACCCAGACATATTTTTCCATTTTTACCCCTCCAAAGGCGGCGGGATATAGAATTGGCATTGTCCGTCCATTTGCCAGTCTGTCACAAAATTAAGAAATTTCCGGGGGATATCAATTCAACGAATTTGCTTGTTTTTTTATCTTTTCAAACATGCTTTATTTTTTTATAAAAAATCTATAGCATATTACTTGCAATAATGGATTGGAGAGTTATTTTAAAACCAATGCCCCAGAACAACTTCTAGTTGGTATTTTTAGCGCCTAATGATTTTGTTTTGTAGAAATTCAATGGTTTTTAATTAAAGCAGTGCATCCAAAGTTATAGTGGAAATGATTGGAACTGTGAAAATAATGTTATGTTTTCATAAACTAGGATCAACTAAATATATAGCAAGAGCATACATCGTCCCATTTTAGTCAATCCCGAACGAATGCAGAGCAAGACATTTGTCACGCAATTCATTTGTCATCACTGACAGTGGCCCACACAAATCTTCATCAATGATAGCATTTAATTAAGGTCCAAGAAAATATTTTATATAAAAAAAGGATTCAACGTAAATAATTACAGTGTGTTACAATATCTTTATAGTTCAATACATATGAAAGGAATGAGTCGGTCTCATTAAGTGCTTAATTATGTGTAATTACTAAATTAAGTGCTTAGCATTGACCGTTCCAAGCCGGTGACCCCAGCTTTATTCTACTATGTGTGTATACTGTTTGGTATTGTGCCGTACTGTTTTCGCAATTGGGCACTTGTCATAAATAAAGGACCACGAACATGTGTATAATAGGAAATCAATACTGCTGGACCAACTCGAGTTTCACTTCTTTATAATGCATTGTATCACTTCAATCACTATGCGATTAATGGCTCATAACATAGACATATTTATCAGTTGTTTTAAAATAATAAAAAACACATCCAAATAAATCCAGTTCATATTATCAAGTTTTCAAAACTTTGGATTTCAGATTTTTATAGCAAAATAATCTGCTCCTCCATTATATTGGAATTTTTCGATTATATATAACATATGTATAAACGTTTGTTGAATTACCAAATATATACTGTGTATATGAATTTTTTATTCCACATTTCTTATATCGCAATGTACATATGTATGTTTTGAACATACAGCATGCTCATTTGTCTTGTATTTGTTGGCCACTTATAAAATCACTGGAGCTGCAGCCGTGACGCGGTTCTGACGCATATGTTATTTTTGATAACGATATGGACAAACATGTTTTTTGTTTGTTTGGTGCGATCAATTTTATTTAAGGCTAGCAGAGTGGTCTCACTATTTTAATAATTCAATGGTTAGTGTCATAGAAAGCCAAATGAAATGCCAGAGTGAAAATAAGTTGCTTACATGTGAACATATATATTATTTTCCTTTAAAAAATTAATTAATGGGACAACAATGTGCATATTTGGCTCTGGGAAAGGTTCAGATTTATGTATATGATGAGATATGTAGAAAAAGGCCTGGAAGTAAACTAAAAATATAGTTCAATAATGCACACTTATGTATCAAATCATGCTAGAATCAAACTGATTTTCACATTTCATTTATGTGTCAGTCTATGTTGGTCCGATGCAAGGGTATGTTATGCCCTTTAATTTGTATTTAAACACATCAGAACTATTAATAAATATGGTTAATTGACTATTCTCCCTTGACCTGCGACTTGTTTTCTATAGAAACGACAATAAGTGTGGGTTTTTCAGCAACAAATTATGGTCAGAGCCTGATGGTGAACGTATTTGTGGATATTCCAAGAAATTGTTCCGTAAAATGCACATGCCTTAACACAAGAGAAATATGGCATTTATTTTACATTAATTACCATAACAACTTCACTGTTTTTAACAATACCTATGAGTCACTTGGAGTATTCACCCGATGTGTATGAATGAAGCGGACGTCATTTTGACTAGTTTATTGTGTAATTATGTCACAGACACTCATGTGTAGAGGTTTGTTTGGAAAAAAATGCAGAGTTTATATTAAAATAGTAACTGTTCAAATGTTATCCACACTAAATTATTATCCATTCTAATTATGTCAATGTGTTGTGGAATCAAAATCATTTTGGCTTAGTGTTGGTTAATGAGATAATAACCAATTGTTTGTCACGTTGATGCTTGATATCAAACCACTTTGGCTATCACCCTGGTGGCATAATACCTATGCATTAGAACTACGAACCATTGTTTATAACCACAATAACAAAGACTAAGCCAGTCTTTATTTCTTTTCTAAACCATGATAAATCAAACAAGATGCTGCGTTCAATAAACGCATATACCCACAGAGGATACCTTTTAAGTACTGATTCATGGGTGAATTTAACAAGTCTTTAGGTCAATGACAAGGTTTAAATCGGTGGATGTGGGCATGTTGAGAGTGTTCACAGATAACATCAATGAAAGTATCACAGTTTTGTAGCAAGAGGTATTGATGTTAGGGAAAAATCAGTTTGCATTAACCAAGAATTTGGACTTCTGAAGTAGTCCATAATTAGGTAAATGTCATGAGTAGGTCAACGTCAAGCTCAGGTGATGAAGGTGTGTTGAAAATGTTCGAAGACATTATCAATTAAAGTATCAAAGCGGTATTGATATTAGACCAAACGCGTAATTTGGGGTTAAATAAGAATTCTGACATACTAAATTAGTTGAAGTCCTACATTAAGTCTATGTCAAAGTCAAAATGAGGTCAGGGGATTTGGGTGTGTTACGAGTGTTCATATATTACATCCATGCAAGTATCAATTCTTTGTATGAAGCGTTATTGATGTTATACAAAACTTGTCATTTTTTGTTATTCTCGTACCAATAGAAGAAGAACTAACAACAACGTATAATTGAACATCTCTTTTGTTTCATGCTTCCCGACATCTGTTAGTGCTAGGGGTATACAAATATTTCTTAGTTTTTTATGTATCGGCTTACTTTTGAACATTAATCTAACAATAAATAGTACACAGCTCATAGGTTCCAAATAAACGTAACGTACATATTCTGAATTTTCAGTTTTATACATTTCTGTATGGGCTGGAGATATAGTTTAATGAACTTCATTTGTATAAGGCGAAATGATTGATTTTAAATCTGCTCACTTAATTTAGCAACATTACCACATTACTTGTTAAAATCTGAAGAAGCACCCGCGAGAAGTTCTCAATATCTGAGAAAGGGATGTTCAATTATACGTTGTTGTTTTCTTTCTAACGATACACTTTTTAATATTTTTATTTTATTATTTTTGATGGTCTAGTCAGAAACATGCACTCTTCTCGTACTAAACATGTGTGTGTGTGTTTTTAAATGCTTAATGAATGATGTATTATTGACGATTCCACACGTGTCAATCATATTTAAATTAACTTAAAATGTGAGCCAATCATAAACTCGTAACCTGTGGCAATCACGTGTTAATCGGTTTAAATAAGTTATTCAAAAGCGCAGCTGATTTTGAATGAATGGAAATTTATCCTTTTACAAGAGCTGGAGAGGAGTTTTAACTTTGTGTGGCAAAACCCGGATCCATTTATATCCAATTTAGAAATATGACATGTAATTATGAGCTTGACCTTTGTCCGTACGGACACGTGTCTTACAAACAACACATAAGCTCTAAGTGACGAACATTGTGGTAAGTTGTTTTGAAATTAAATCAGTAAGGATGTACAGTCTTGACAAGCTCTGACTGCTTTAAGATCACACGCATACACAGGGCCGCTATTGAGACAGCAGTATGAAGCTGAGCTTGACACCAAAAAACATCAAACGATATCATGCACAAACTGGCCATGGAAGAGAATTCCAGACAGTTAGCAATCTTCAGTTCTTTACAGCTCTTCACCTGGTCTAAAATTTAGTTTTATTATCATTTCGATGGACCTTATACAGGTCTGGATATTTAATGGTGTCTTGTAGCTGCATATAAGGCCTCTACAAACTTTTAAGACGACAGATGATGAACATTAGTTAATTACAAGAGTGATAAGTTTTGTTACAAATTGCTTTAAATTGACTAACAATTAACTCAACAATGCATCTACTCGAAAATGGGCATCCTCTTCTTAATTGGTAAAGTGATTGTCTGGACAGAAATTACTATGTTAGATGCACCTGCACAGTTTCAAATTGGAAAACATTTCTTTCTGCTTTTCTTCAGCGCCAAAAACAGAAATTCATATGAAAGAGTTATTTCTATGCACAACAAAATAATTATCATGGCCAAGAAATACATTAGAAATGTCATTTCTTTTGTGTATAATCTGCAAGAGAAATGGATAGGTCTTTAATGACAAAATGTTTTGAACACTTTTCATCAGTAGTTTGGAAAAAAGGTGTATCAATAACATAATACATAAACATAACACAACACAATTATAAAGCCTCAATGGCAGAGTGGTAAACACATTCGATTTTCATCTCAAAAGGTCTGAGGAGTGAGTACATGGGAAAAACATAGTTTGATTCAGCTGACTAATAATCAGTTTAGATTATTACTATTTGAAGTAAAGACTTTTTAAGATAATATGCTTTTGTGCCAAAACCTGTTTATCAGCTAATAAACAACATTCTGTTCTTTTATGAAATTCTGGAATTTGAACAGAAGGGCATTATAGGCAGAGTTGTTAAATAAATAAGTACGCATAGGTAGATATTTACAGATAAAGCATGATAAGGTAAAGCATTATTTACATTCAAAATGCATTTGACAACAAATTCTGCAAAAGATAACAAAACTATATTTTACAATTGCAGAACTATATTTTGGAGTTCTTTCTAATGGAAAATATTTCCTTTGCCTGTACAAAAATAATGCATGTTACCTATTGTAATTAAAACAAAACGTTTATTTAAAACATCTTCATAAACTAGAGCACCTATGAATAAATTCAATCAATTTGCTCCTCACATGTTGCTGGATTTTAACCAAATTATCTTAATCAGTCCATGTTCTTCAAGAAACCTTCCCAACAATTGTCATAGGAACATAATGTACTTTTTCAAAAAATGTGTCAAACAGACTGACTTCTGAGGTTCTCTCTAGTGGCACTACTTAATTTGTGCTTTTTTCTTCATTTAAATATGTTTAGCTGTTTGTTCCAAACGCAAATTTCCGTTCAGAAACAGTTTTAAAATATTCTAAAACAGTAAATGAAAAGGCTTAAGTCACTCAAAAATAAAATGAACTTTTCAAAATATTTGAAATAATTATAAAAGCGAAGAAAGTGAGAAAGTCCACTCATTAATTATAATCCTTGCAATTGAAATGTATCAAGGGTTTTTTTAAGCACTGATTTTATTATTACGACTATGATTATTATAATAATAATGTATTATTATTATTTAAAAAAAAACAATATTGAATACAATTGGTTAATTATATATTTTTGTGATTTTCTACATGCAGAGCTCTCACAATCAATAAAAGTTTATATTTGGAAATTTAGGTATAGGATAGAACCTTGCACTAAAACGGCCCATCAGAAAGGCCTGAATAATACATGTTGTGCTTAGCATTGACCGTTCCAAGGCGATGACCCCAGCTTTATTCTAAAATGTATGTATGTTGTTTCGTATTGTGCCGTACTGTACTGTTTTGGCAATTGGTCACTTGCCATTAGTAAAGGACCACGAAGGTGTGTATAATAGGAATGCAATACTGCTGGAGCTTCTGGAGTTTCACTTCTTTATAATGTACTTTGATGGTGGACTGCTTAACTTGTATTTAAATTGTTTTATTGTATATATTTCCATATGCAAGCATTGAATATGATCATGTGTCTATTTCTTAGTGATAACAATAACCACTTTGTAAATATAGTAAAACTTGTCTTAACACTATTCATCAATATGACATACAAAATTATTAATAAAAATATGAAATTATGTACTGCGCTTTCTGGGTATAATTATTAGATTTCATTATCACGAATATTGGAATCATGTAGCACTCCTAAAAAAAAGCATATATCTGTGTGTTTTTTTTAAACATATGTCTTAAATCATTTGTTGCTGCGTTTACTTCGTTAAAGGGACTTGTTCACAGTTTGCTCAAAGGAAAAAATTCAAAATAATTGTCAACGATTTAAAACAGAATGTGTACCTTATGTTTCAACACGGGAAATAACACCCCTGCCTATAAAAATAATATTTGTTCATTGATGGATAATCCTCATTCCAAACCTGTAACGCTTTTCCGCAATTAGTTGGAAAATACATGTTGTAAAAACATAGTGTTTATCACTGAAGAACATTAAAGCTAGCGTTGCGCAGTAATAGCGCGCTAGCTTTCACTTTCAAAGGTCCCGGATTCGACTCCCGAGGAAGGCAATATTTGTCAACTGTTTTCCCTTGTTGTTGTCATTAGTTAAGACTATTTAAGATTTGTCATTAAACGTAATGAATGACTTTTTTCAAAAATCTGTAAACAAGTCCTTTAAACTCAAAGTGGTTTGTAATGAATGTTCGTGTCTCAATATAGTGCGACATTGGAGTGACCAGTTTTGACAGACCTTCCTGTCTGCCTTCCTGACCTTCTTAATGTTCATCCATCATATTTTATAGGGGACGGTCTATTCAAAAGAAGTCCTTGAATCATGAATGAACTTCATTGTGATGAACAAAATAAATGTCAGAAGCAGTCATGAAATGCTTTGTGTGGACTTCCTGAATAAATTACATGTGATCTCATTGATTTCCAAAATCTAAGCTATTTCTAACAGTATGAATATATCTGAAGACTGACTTTATTGTGTTTTTGTATGCCCCTAAAGAGAATACTAGCAGCCATGTTTCTAATAGCTCAAACCCTATTAAAATTGAAATGTACAACATGTATTTGCATTTTTAAGAAGGTAGAGTCACCTTTATCTTATGGTTTGTACTTAAACTTCATGTTCAATTACTGGTGAAAGAATGATCTGATCAAAAGTGATTACATTGTTAGCAAAATGTGAACAAAATTCTACATTTTGAACATATATCATCATATACTTCAATATAGAATTGGATGCTCAGCATTTTATTAATCTCAAAGCGTCACTTACTTAAAGAGGCTTTGAAAGAAAATTATCAATCACTTCTGGACTGCATGGTATTCAGAGAGGAAATCAAATTTCCCTGTTCATTCATATATCAATTATTCTGACGCAGAAAATAATTGCAAGAGGCGAATACACGTATAATGAAGCTTTATGTACAAGCGTTTAGCAGCCAGCAATCAAGGAAATTTAATCATCGTTGTCACCGAAATTTGCCTCGTACGATATTTTTTATGCATTACTTGAAAAACATGTTTTTGTCGCAAGTGTTGTCAGATAGCGACATTTGAAGTAAACAAAAACAGATCTTGTCTCTTACTTTCTGTCTGTGCAGACCTCTAATACAATGACCGATTCTTTATGATATGACTTCAGTTTCCAAGAATAATTTTCTGCATAAAACACTTCATTGAACTTGTAGGAGTATATTTTCGTTAAATTCAACACGTTGAACTTGCGAACAAAAGTTAAAAGACATATTCTGTTTGTATATATATACTTAAACAGTTCTATCAAAACTGGGAAAATGTTTACAGGACTGAAGGTCTTGTAAAATAGGAAAACACATGAGACCTCCTCTTTTTTACAGGACCAATCTGTCAGTGAATTCAATAACCTAGATTCATTTCTTGGATCAATAAGCAATTAATAACTTTGAGTGAATGTCATTGTGTTATGTCAGTAATATAAATGAATGAATGCTATAAACTTCAAATACTAACTAACTCAAGTTAAATGACCTAATTTATCACTATAATTGAAATTGTATACATTTAAAATGTTTTGTGAGTGAACAAATCTGTTATGCCTTTCAGCTCAACAATATTTGTTAAATATTTTCATCAGTTACCAAACAGCAGCTCTTTTTTTTTCTTTAATACTTACATATTATTAAAAAAAACTATTGCAACCTTCCATGTATACATCACATTTTGGAAAATGTCGACAGGACAGTAGATCTTGTAAAATAGGAAAAAAACACGAAACCTCCTCTTGTTTTACAGGACCAATGTGTAACTTAATTGTTTAACCTATTTTTTTCCATTTCTGGGATCAGATTTTGATAAATATGAGTGAATGTAATTTGCTTTATGTCAGTTATATAAATAAACGAATTCTCAAAAACTGAAACATAATTTGTCGAGGTTGAATATCTGAAGTTAAATAACCTAATATATTACAATGATTAAAATGTTAGGTCGCCGTGACGAAGTGTATATGGTGTCGGGAGGTCACGGGTTCGATCCCTATAGTGGGAGCGTTCTTTAAATCTCCCCAAAGACACCAAGTACTGGTTCTAGTCCAAGGAAACGGACTTGAGAGCGTTTCAAATAAGCCTAAAGCTTTCGATGCAATCGAGCTAAAATAAATAGGTTTAAACTAAAATGTTATACATGGAACATGTTTTGTGAGTCAGAAAAACTGGAATGGCATTCATTTAAAAAAATGTGTGTTAAACATGTCAGTTGCCAAAGGCAGCTCAAAGTTTGTTTTCTTAAATACTGCATATTATAAACAAAACAATGACAACCTTCCATGCACACATCAATCATTTAATGCCTCAGTCATTGTGTATCATAATAAGCTACTGTTTTCAAACATTCTCAAAAAAGAAAGTAGGCAATACATGTAGAGTGCGCATGTCAAAAAATAGCAATCCACACATGAACCAATCAAGCTTCGATGTAAAAGTCCCTGAGCTATATCAGGAAACTTTTTCAGCTGTAATGTGCGCGTTTGTACGGAAAAGCGCATGAAAAAAGACACAATCGCTTTTATTTACACCGCAGAAAAGTATTAGTTGCATAAACAATCTGTGACAAATGATTCTTTCGGTCCAGCCATGTTAGAATTAGACTGCATTAAAATTAAACAAAAGTATGATGTCATATTGCACCTCTCAAAGTGATTGAAGACAAATTAACAACAAATCGTTAAATTTGCATTCTTTAAATGTAGATGATAGAAGAAACAATTAACCAAAAACAAAGCACAGCACATAATATTGTTTTCACCATTTAAGATGAACACATTTTCCACGGAAACCCACAAAAAGGATCCTTAGTGTAAAATAAATGAGAATAATAAACCTTTCAACTAGATAAATTAATTGGTAAAAGTTAAGAATGGTAGTGCTCGAACGTTTTCAATGTTATTTTTTTAAGTGCTGATTGCACATAACATGAGAGCTTGTTAGTAATATGATCATAAATCTGACCAATTATCTTACTTGTATTTTCTTTCTTTCCAGTTTCTTTCCGTCTTAAAAGATCCTCTGAAAAGTGAACTTCAAATGTTTTTCAAAGTTTTTTGTGTGTAAATGTTCAGTAATACCTATATTAAAACAGTATGTAAAGTTTACTTAAATATATATCAATATAGATTTTACATTAAGTACATACCTTTTTGTTGTTGCATTATGTTTTATACATTGAATAAAATATTATCCCATCATCCATGTACGTATTTTCAAACGCGTATAATTAACTTTGTAATACGAAATGCATTCCCAAATTTTATTGTTAGCTTAACGTTAACAGTGATTTTCTTTGCCCAAAATTACAGCCTTTTCCCGGCTGTTTCCCAATGCCAAGAAGGAACATTTCTTCCCAAAATTCGGACAAAGAATTTCGCCCAAAATATGCCATTTTTTTTCCCAATAAACTCAATAATTAGTTTATGGAATTAACTATACGGCAATAAAACTGCGTAGCACTTAATTATATAAATTGAAAAAGGCAGTTAAACATGCACGTATAAACAATTGGAATACTGTTATTTATAATCATATTAATAATGTTTAATTTTCCTAATTTCATGGTTTATTGCGCTATTTTTCCGAATCCAAAAGGCACAGGCTGTAAAATAGAAAACAAAACCAACCACTGGTTAGTAAATTATATGTACACATAATCAGTTCTCATGAAATGTGTGTGAAATCCTTTCTCTAGATTAAAAGCAATCGATGATTATACTTCATGCTCAAGGTAACTTCTTGCTCGTGAAAAGTGTTGGATTTAATATTTGAGTTCTGAATAAATACTTAATAGTACAGAGCGCGTTGAGATCTGTTATTTTGGTTTATACAAAATTGTTGTGCATTTTGGTCAAAGGCGGCACAACCAATAACGTACAACAGTTGATTTTTGATGGAGGCCCAATTCGGTATTGTCTGTTGCACACCACACGCGTGAAGATAATGCACACTACAGGTTTCATTAATATTTGTATACTACATGTAGTTATGTGGGAATAAAGAATGACATTTATTGATGTTGAGTTCAACCGTTCAAAGGTCAAGGTCAAAGGTGTTTGAAACATGACATTTATTTCCACACAATATCTTTAGAATAATTTTACGTATGATCATGCAATTTTGTACAGTTGTTACCTGGGTCGAAAAGAAGAAAGCTATAAAGTTTTAGGTCATCAAATCAAAAGTCAAGGCCACAGGGCCATGATATTGGTTTTCGCACAACATCTAGAGAACAATTTGACTTATGAAAATCTGGTTTCTTGTGAAGAAAGAAATATGCTTATTGATTTTGAGGTCAACGGGTAAAAAATAGATCACATGGGCTTGTTACACGAAATATTGCTTCCACACCATACCTAGAAAATCCTTAGGAACATATAAGTTAGTATGCTGGTTAGTCATGGCGAAGGACGACCACTAATTTATTTTCATATCAAGAGACCAAAGGTCACGGGTCACAGGGAGAACTTTTCTGCGAGATGGGGGGGGGGCAAAAATGTTTAACAAACATCTTTTATTTTGGATCAGTATAACATAAATTGGTTGTTCACTGCCTTGAAGCCAATATCAAGCTTCAGGACTTGAAATAATCTTTTAGAATAGGGTTTACAAATCAATTCTATACCAGTCGAAATGTGTTTCATGAACTGTTTTATTCCATTTATTTTCATTTTTGGAAACTTTGTGAAATATTTTGCATTACAGTATTATATGTAAAAATGCAAAATTATAAATCAGATTAGATTTTTCAATCAGATCACATTTCTAAGTAACTGCAACTTGGCTTTCAGGTGGGCACAGTGTGTGTTTCTATTTGTCCAAGTAATAATTAAACGTTCAGATGGGTCTCGTCACTATTTTGCTAATACGTACAGCAAATACAGTACAGCAATGATATACAATAGCATGGCGAAAGAAGAAAGTTTGTCCAAGAGATCAATATAGGTTTTATCAGTCTTGATTGTCTTGCATAGATGTTGATCCACAGAGGCCAGGACTTGACAAGTTTTTGATTGTTATCCAATTAGTTCTGCGTCTGCCCGCCAACCAGTGTCATTGCTGACAACCTTTATTCACTGCAGTCTGCAAATTGTATGTATTGTGTTTGCAATTGTTGAAAAAAACAGTAGTAATAATTGCACTATGAAACCACAACTTTGGCTAAAAGCAAACACTCTTGCCAAAATAAAATTCATGTATTCTTTGCCATGATAATATGTCCGATTTGGATACATACCTTGCCCATATGTTTGGCTGTGCTCCAGTGTAAATGCTAGTCCCTGTATAAATGATTAAATAATATGGAAAAATACCACTTGTATCCAATTGTTTAGGTATTTGAAAGTGTTTTTCCACTATATGTTTTCATACTCTTTTCGTTTTTTTCCCAATCAAAAACCGATCAGAAAAGACAATTACAAAAGGATTTAAATGCCTACAAAAGAAATTGGTCTGACAAGTTTCTTTGACATTTGTTCACTGATAATTTAGACAATCCGCTGATGTATCTATTAAATACACACTTTTCCATTGCAGTGTAGGAATTTGAATTGGTAATTTGGTTTGCTTGGGATATCTCAGAGATGCGAACATGACAAAATAATAATATGATTAAAAGAGGTTCACGTTATAGTCATCGATGAACATGCATTACCGGCACGCACGCGTAATGTTTGTATGAGGTTACCTTACTGAAAGCCTTTCGTGATAATTATTTAGTCCATGTGAAAGCATCTTAGGTTGGAAAAGGTATTATGGACGACTGTCAAGTGCAAGGGGTCACGGTGTTCCCCCTTTATACTACAACTCAGTACAAACGGTGTACCGGTCTGTCGTAACACGGTTGAGCCTGAGAATGTCCTTTTTGTAATGTGAAATATGCAGAGATCTTCGGATTGAGTTATTAATGATATTGCTTGTCAAGTGGTGATATGTTTAATTGTCAATAACGAGAGTGAATAAATATTATTTCTTATCATGCATAGACACCGATAGAAATTGGATGACTAAAGTATTATGCAGTGTTTTTACTTTCTAATACAATATAAGGAGTAAATATTGGAGTTAACTCAAGCCACGTAAAATTTAGAGTGATTAATAATAATGATTAATGCAGCGTTTCCGTTTGTATTGTGTGTACAAAGAGTTACATCACTAAAATCTGATGACATATGATATGAAATTAAGATTACGGCTCCTCTTATTTTTGAGAGCAGTTTCTTCTTTTTCCATGCTGCACGTCTTCTTAAAATAAACTAAAAAAAATCCACAGGAAAGTATCAATCAATGGAACCTTGCTCAGGGCAGGTTTTTGCATTTGCGTCCGTATATCAATTATCACGAAGAAGAGATAGTCGGAAACATTTGAATATTCATCCAATTAATTTTAGATTAGAGCGTGCACTTTTAAATGACCGAGGAAGTTTCTCAGTTGAGTCAGTGACAACGTAATTTGGCCGTATAAATGTTTCATTTAGAAAAAATCAGCAGTCTCGTCTTTTTCGTAAGCATTAAATTGGCGAATGTTTTTGATTGCAAATAACTCACGTACAGTGTTCGTCCATCTGTATGTAAATGAATACGCTATTTTATACAACTGTTACCCAGCCGACAACTTAACTGGCCGACATAGCTTAGAACTTGCGTGTGATTTGTTATTACATATACCCATATTCAACAGCATGCAAACTTCGAAACCTGGGTATTTTGGTGCATTTGTATCGACATTGTTTCGTATATAAAGACATCTTGATAACTATGCATAAGATTTTATTAATTGTTATTTTGAGGTACTTTACTAAAATTCTTCTTTGATTAATAACAAATAACTGTCACTGAAATAACGTTCAGATCAACAAGTATACAATATAAATGATCATCTCATCCAACATAGTGCAGTATATATGTTTCGCACGGTAACGGATGTAACCTTTATTTTAATTGTTGTAAGAGCTTAAATAAAAAAAAAATGTACCAGGTCATATTTCAAAGTTTTAAAAACAACTGTCACATTATCTACTTTACAATATAAGACCTGACGTGTATATAGCTTTTCTGTCATTTTAAATCCAATAGAGTCACGTTATAAAACACGCCATGCATTTTTATTTACTACCTTCTCATTTATTTAAAATTGTGAAAGCTTCGAAAAAGAAATAAATATGAATATTAAGACATTAATCGCAATAAAAGATATTATACAATATCACTATGAATATTCATCTTGTCCGTCTGCATCCCGTAGAAAACATATTGGTCATATTTCGGCCACAGTTAACACTTCCGGTACACGAGTCTGTGGTCACGTGATCGATAGTTGCACGTGCTTAGTTGCCGATGAAAAAGAACCTAATCACTAACACACTCGCATATGTATGTGATAAAAATGTCCAGTGGACATGATAGGAAGAAAGTACCCTTTAGGTTGTGCCCAGTTCGACGTTAACCTGAAGCATCGCTAGTCTTTGCGAAAAAAATTCTTCGCTAAGTAGTTTTCGGATGTTGTACTATGTCCGTTAAATTAAACCCACACTTACATTTGTTTATAGAAAATGTCCCTTAGTTTTTATGAGCTGTGAGACATTTGCCCCACTTTGCTATACCTCGCCAGAATACTGAAAGAGTGACAATATTTCTTTCACTTGCCTTTTTGATGATAAACTAAAATTAACAAAAGGACACTATATTGGATGAAGTGATCGAACTCAATGTGTCCTGTTTAAAACAGAAGTACATGGCTATGCGTCACATAGACTCATAGTAGGCAGCTGACGGTGTGGCTTGAGTTAGTGCTAAAAAGTAAAACAGCTTGAATAATATTATAAAAAATCCCCCCTTCCTGGGATCCATATAACATCTCCTGGCAATATGACTGCATGACCTCAGTCAGTATCTGGGAGCTTAACATAAGTGTTCTGATTGGTAAAAGTATTCAGGAAGAATGAATGGCTTAACTTTCCAATAAATAAAGACATACGCATTGTTTTTCTAGGATTTTTTTTAAGACTCCAGCATGTGTCAACTTGCAGACATAAATGAATCAAACAGGGGCTTCTTCTAGTACTCCTGAAGTCTTGTATGAGAAAAAGGCATACGATGTGAATCTTTGATGACGCATTGGTGTGATATGATCAGACAAAAATATCAATATGCCCATTTTAATCTCGTGTTGTCATTGTGTTCTGGTTTCATTAACAGTCCAAGGCTGACGTCAGATGTACTCTAAGGATTTTCACGGCCTAGTTCACATTTTGGACAAGTTTGGTATAAAACAAGGTTATCATGTTAAAGCTTGAAAACATTGTTATCACTGTAAAGCCATATTTCTGACTCAATCTTGAGGAAACTTTGAAATCATGTTTAGGTTAGGAGCTCTTTAATACTGCATTAATCCCCCACCTTCCAACCCCGGAACTTTCCGAGGTTTTGATGTAGTAATATTAATGTTTTCGTGTTTCATGCGTATTTGTGTGTTGTGTCAAATGCTTTTGTGCTGTGTCACTCTGTTTGGCAATATTTAAATGGCAATAAATAAAGACCAATTTGTGAAAATAAGGTTTCTCTCATGCTAGTACAGCTGAAGTTTTACTTTTTTAACATGTAAATTGACACTGTTTGTGCAAAGTTTAAAGGATCAATCCTTTTACCATTGATGCACCACTTGAACTTATGTGAGCGCTTTATTACCAAGGTGACCCTCTTGTGAACATTTATCACACGTGTATCAATGTTTATACAATATTTTAGCCGAAATACATTGTGTACAAGACAGCCAGGATGTGTTCCATAAATTACATTTTGAACAGTTAGGATATTAAAAAAAAGACATGCACATGTTTTGTTATGACTTCAGCATGTGTCAACTCTTGTATCCTCTAGTAAATGATTAGAAAAAGTTGCAGAATATAAAATTGAAGCTACTATTCTGAAAGGAAGAATATGGTATGGTGGAGAAGGTTGAGATTAGTCATCCCCATGTCAGTTCTAAATGTAAAACTCTTTTATAAACTTTCCATGCAAGCCACTACATTATAGCTTATACCAGACAGTGATTGTGAAAGGCTGTTAATTTGACTGGATGGAGGTAGTAATGGCATGTTTCATTGTGAAAAAAGTTGTAAAATATGTGTATTATCAATCTTTGCACANTCACGGCCTAGTTCACATTTTGGACAAGTTTGGTATAAAACTAGGTTGTCATGTTAAAGCTTAGAAAACATTGTTATCACTGTAAAGCCATTTTTTCTGACTCAATCTTGAGGAAACTTTGAAAAAATGTTTAGGTTAGGAGCTCTTTTATACTGGATTAGTCCCCCACATTCCAACCCCGGAACTTTGAATTGATCTTTCCAAGGTTTTGATGTAGTAATAATAATGTTTTCGTGTTTCATGCGTATTTGTGTGTTGTGTCAAATGCTTTTGTGCTGTGTCACTCTGTTTGGCAATATTTAAATGGCAATAAATTAAGACCAATTTGTGAAAATAAGGTTTCTCTCATGCTAGTACAGCTGAAGTTTTACTTTTTTAACATGTTAATTGACACTGTTTGGGCAAAGTTTAAAGGATCAATCCTTTAACCATTGATGCACCACTTGAACTTATGTGAGCGCTTTATTACCAAGGTGACCTTCTTGTGAACATTTATCACACGTGTAGCAATGTTTATACAATATTTTAGCCGAAATACATGTGTACAAGACAGCCAGGATGTGTTCCATAAATTACATTTTGAACAGTTAGGATATTAAAAAAAAGACATGCACATGTTTTGTTATGACTTCAGCATGTGTCAACTCTTGTATCCTCTAGTAAATGATTAGAAAAAGTTGCAGAATATAAAATTGAAGCTACTATTCTGAAAGGAAGAATATGGTATGGTGGAGAAGGTTGAGATTAGTCATCCCCATGTCAGTTCTAAATGTAAAACTCTTTTATAAACTTTCCATGCAAGCCACTACATTATAGCTTATACCAGACAGTGATTGTGAAAGGCTGTTAATTTGACTGGATGGAGGTAGTAATGGCATGTTTCATTGTGAAAAAAGTTGTAAAATATGTGTATTATCAATCTTTGCACAAACCTCTTTATAGAATTTGACTTGGAGAACCTTTTACATATACAGACATGATGGGTTCTAATTGGACAATAACTGATGCTGAATCGATATTTTTTCAGAAATGTGTTGATATATCTGGTTTCGAAAAAAAATTGTTGGCACTGTATTACATTCCACATGTATTAATAATTCCCTACTGGCAGTATACACACTTCAGAAATGTGAAACAATACCTTTGAAATCTTTCTTATTTATGGAATGTGTCATTTTTGGTTATTGGCGTACGAATAAAAGAACAATAAATGATGTACAGGCAATCCGCTAACACGCTTTCCTGGCATCTTGTGATGCTTGGGGCCATAAATATATTTCTTTATTTTCGTGTTTCGGCTTACATTGAGAACATTAAAGCAACAAGAAATAATACAAAGATCTTAGTTTCCAAATTGATGAAACGTACACATTCTGAATTCTCAGTTCAATACATGTTTGCATGGCCTGGAGATGCAGTTTAATGAACTTCATTTGTATAAGGCGGAAGGATTGATTTTAAATCTGCCCAATTAAGCTGGCAAAATTACCGCATTAAGATAAAAATCAGAAGCAGCACCCGTAGCAGTTCTCAATATATGAGAAAGAGTTTTTCACTTATAATTTGATGTTTTTTTTCTTAGGACATTCTTTGTAATATTATTTTTAACTATCTTGACTGGTTAAGCCTGCAACATGACATCTCCATATGCTGAATATTTGTGTGTTATTTGTAACTGCCTATGTAATGCTGCAGTTACAATCCATACAGGATGTATTATTAACACTTCCACACCTGTCAATCATATTTACATAAACTTACAATTAAAGCCAATCATAACCTCATAACCTGTGGAGATCACGTGGTAAGCGGTTAAAATAATTAATACAAATGCACACCTGATTTTGGATGAATGGAGAGGAGTTTAAACTGTTTGTGGCAAATTACGGATCCATCTATTCACAATATATACCTTTGACATGTGATAATGAACTTGACCTTTGGCCTTAGGACACGGGTCTTATAAATAACAAATAAGCTGTACAAGATGATTGTTAAAAAATCTCGCACAAACACAGGACAGCTATTGTGCCAACTGGATAAAGCTGACAGCAAGTGAGACACAGAACCATCAAACCATATCATGTGAAAACTGGCCATGAAAGAGAATTCCATTTACGCACCAATCTTCAGTTCTTTACAGGTTTTTACCTGGTCTTAAATTACGATAGTCCATTTGACGGACCTATCTGCACTTGTTATGGTGTTTGGAAGCTGCATATGAGGCCTCTAAACAATGGAAGAAGACAGATGATGAAAAATAGTCGATTCCCTGAGTGATTAGTTTCGTCGCAAATTGCTTAAAGGTGACAAACAATTAATTTAACTGTACTAAAAAATGGGCATCCTCTTCTTAATTGCTAAAGTGATTGTCTGGACAAAAAATACTCTGTTAGATGCACCTGCACACTTTCCAATCGGAAAACGTTCTGTCCCCTTTTCTTCTGCGCCAAACACAAACCCTAATATAGTTCTTCCTATAAACACGCAATATAACTATCACGACCAAGAAATATATTAGAAATGTCATTTTTGTGTGTGTATAATCTGCAAGAGAAATGGATTGGTCTTTAATAACGAAGTGTTTTGTAACACCTTTCATCAGTATTTTGGAAAATAAGTTTATCAATCACATAAAAGGAGAACATAACAAAATACAAATATAGATCCTCAATGGCAGGTTGGTTAGCACATTCGATTTTTATCTCAAAATGTCTGGGGAGCTAATACATGGGAAAACACATTGTTTGATTCAACTTTTTTCTTCATACCATAATCAGTTCAGATAATTACAACTTCTTTAGTTTTTGCAGTTAATACGTTTGAAGACAATATTCTTATATTTTGTTCAAAACAGTGTGTATAAGCTAATAAACAACATTCAATACTTATATTGAATTCTGGAAGTTGAACATATTTAGGGCATTATAGCCAGAGTTGTGAAATAAGTTCTCATAAGTCAATATTATATAAACAGAAACATCCTGACAATGTGAACTTTATTTCCATTCAAACATCATTTGACAACCTATTCTGCAATAGATAACCAAACTATATTTCAATTGCAGACATATATTTTGGAGTTCTTTTTAATGGAAAATATGTCCTTTGTCTGTAGAAAATCATGCATGTTACACATTGTAATTAAACACAAGACGTTTATTCGAAACATCTTCATTATGTAATTCCATTGGGCATTGGCAAGTCAAGATTATTCAGTACATGTTAAATCCAGAAAAGACCTTGATCCCACGTAGAGCAGCTATGAATAAATTCAATTAATTTGTTCCTATCTCGTATTTTGTTAGATTTTAACCAAGGTATCATAATCCGTCCATGTTCTTCGAGAAATCTTCCCAACAGTTGTCATAGGATCATAATGTACTTTTTAAAAAAATGTGTCAGGCAGACTTACTTAGAACTGAGGTTCTCAGGAGTGGCACCTTTAGAGTGGTGCTGTTTTTCAGATAAATCCGTTAAGCTGTCTGTTCCAGATGCCAAATTCTATTCAAAAACAGTTTAACAATATTCTAAAATATTAAATGAAAAGGCTTAAGTAAGCTTAAGCCTTGTGGCAATATATGATTTGCTTGTGGTTACTTGGGAGGAAAGGAAAACACATATAGATTGTCAGGTCAAATGTAATGGCCACAGGGGCTTGTCACAGTAAACTCGTTTTGAGCACGATAGATTGAGAATTGTTTGATTTGTAATCATGTTGATATAGTGAATAGGGGAAGACAACTATTGATTTTTGAGGTCATTAGGTCAAAAGTCAAGGTCTCATGAGATTGTATCAAGATATTGATTTCTGTAAAATAACTAGAGAACGCTTAGACCCAAGATCATCTAAGTTGGTATACTAGTTCCGTAGGAGGAAAGAATGACATATATTGATGTTAAGTTCAACAGGTCAAGGTCACACAGGTTTGTAGCTGGAAATTCATTTCCGCACAATTTCTTTAGAATGATTTTACCTATGATCATGAAAATGGTACAGTGGTTACCTGAGTAGAATAGAAGATGGCTTTTAAGTTTGAGCTCATCAAATCAAAGGTCGATTTCACATGGGCTTGTATCATTATCTTGGTTTTCATACACTATCTAGACAATGCTTATACATACGATAATCTACATTTCTATGCTTGTTTCTTGGGAGGGATGAAAGAAAGGTGTTTATTGACTCTGTTTATATGAAAGATTGCTTCCACACAATACCTGGAAAATTGTAAGAATCATATAAATTATCATGCTGGTTAGGCATGGTGACATATGACCACTTGTTATTTTTTTATCATGAGATCAAAGGTCAATTTCACAGGGAGAATGTTTTACAAACATCTCTAGTTTTGAATAATTGTGATGTTAATCTAATTGGATGTTCACTACCTTGAAGCCACTCGCAAGCAAGCTTCAGGACTTAAATTGAATTTATCTTTTAGAACAGTGTTTCGATATCAATGCTAAACGAGTCAAAATATGTTTAATATATAACATTTATTCCGTTATTCAATTATTTAACTTTGAGGAACATTTTGCATAACAGTATTATATGTAAATAGCCAATTTATAAATCATATAAGAATTTAAAATCACATCACTTTTCCGTGTTACTGCATTTTGGCTCTTAGCTTGGCGAAGTGTGAGTTTCTATTTGTTCAAGTAATAGTTATAGGTTCAAATGTATCTCGTTACTATGTTGCTGGTATGTACAGCAAATACACTACAGCAATGGTATGCAATGTCATGGAGAAAGAAAACAGTTTGTCCACGAGATGAATGTAGGTTTAATCCATCTTGATTGTCTTGCATAGATGTTGATCTACAGACGCCAGGACTTGACATGTTCTTGATTGTTATCCAATTAGTTCTGTACCTGCCCGCCAACCAGCGACATTGCTGACAACCTTTGTTCACTGCAGTCGGCAAATTGTATGTATTTTCTTGGAGAGCTTTGAAAAAAAACAGTAGTTAAAATTGCTCTTAGGAGCCAACACTTTTGCCAAAGGCAAACACTCTTGCCCATTTTAAATTCATATATTCTTTGCCATGATTATATGTCAGAGTTTGATGTATACTTTGTCCATGTTTTTGGCTGTGTTCCAGGGTTTATTTAATTGACCCTGTATGAATGATTAAAAACTATGGAAATATAAAACCGATGTCCATTGTTTTAGTTATTTAAAAGTGGTTTTCTTCTATATGTGTCTAATAATGTTCTTTTTTTTCCAATCAAAGACCAATCGTAAAAGACAATGACTAAATAATGTAGATGTCTAGAGAAGTAATTGGTCTGACAAGTTTCTTTAAAAATGTGTTCACTGATTATTGAGACAATCCGCTGATTTATTTCTTGTATACACAATTATATAGTTATTTGGCTTTGTAGATACCAGAACCTCTTGCCCAACATTGTTTAAAAAAACAACAACATTTAAATAGAATTAAAGTGTATGTTCTTGTTGATTTTATTGACATTGTTAGTGATGTTGTTTAACAGTTTTTTTCACTATTAGAAATTGACATATTTTTAAATGGACCATTGCTTTAAGGTAAGATGCATCAAGATACTTAAGGAATTGATTTATGTGTGTATGTTGCCTTATTGCGAAAATCCACATCTGCATGTAACCAGCAATATCTTTAAACGTATTAACATTTTAAAATTAGTCTGCTGTCTTGAAGACTTTATATATTTGTGTACTGGTGTTCAGACCTGAAGAAAACAAGAAGTTTCAAACTCAAACAATATATTTTAGTAAATAAAGGCTACCGGCCAAAAAATACTCAATATACACAAACAATATACATTCACATAGTTGCCTTGTAACTACTTGTTACTAACTTACTAACCTTGTTACTAAATAGATATACATGTACATATAAAATACCAAGTTATGAATTGATGTTGTTTAAAAGATGGTATACAAAGGTTGTGACTTCATGTGTAATTTTATCATTAGTTGATCCCATTAATGAATACAAATCAGATATTGAAAATCCACCATGGTACCAATTAAAATGATATTGGGTACGGGTTTCTCTATATTTTAAACAGTGGAAAAATGCATGAAATTCACAATCAATAACACGTATATTATTTGTATCAAGACAAAAATTACACAATCTATCATCAAATACAATATTAGATGGTCTACCTTTCTTAACATTGAATTTATGATAAAAACATCTAAATTTCGAAAAAGCAATTTTATGTTCAAATGGTATGTGTTCTAAGGAAAGATATATTTCTGTATCTAGCATTGTGTTGTAGTACATATAATGGTGACAACGAGAAGAATTGTTTTTATCACTTTGCCAGTTTTGAGTATAACAGTCAGTTATGCGTTGGCAAAATTGTCTTATGAATTAAATAACATCACCAATTTCTTGACTTATCCATAGATATCCATAGCCACAACNTGCATAATGTCCAAATTGCCATCTATCCATGTTTCAAGTTTCATGAAAAAATATGAAGAACTTTTAAAGTTATCGCAGGATCCAGAAAAGTGTGACGGACAGACTGACAGACAGACTGACGGAGGGCAAACCATAAGTCCCCTCCGGTGAAACCGGTAGGGGACAAAAAATGTGGGTACTAAAACAATGGGTACGAAAAAATGGGTACGAACATTTAGGGTACAATTTTTTTTAATTTGGAAAGATGGGGTGCCTTTAAGTATACCAGGGTACCCACAAGTATCATTTTAAATTGGTGTACGATGTACTTCAAAGTACCCGGGATATGGGGGGACCTTGACCAATTCGGCGTCATTAACCAAACAAGAGGACCATGGGCTCAAAGGCGTTGACCTGAGACCCTAGGGAACTAAACTATTATCACAAACAAGAGCTGTCAAAAGACAGCGCGCTCTACTATTCGAGTGCTTGACAGTATAACGTAAGCCATCATGGGGAAATAGTTCATATTCAATAAGGTCAAGGCAATATAGACATATTCTAAGTGGAAGATGACCATAATTGAAACATATTGATCACTTATGTTTTAAAGAGGTTGCACTTTATAGACAATTCTGAGTTCAGGTATATTTTCAACAATCTATTGAAAATTGTAAAGACATTTAAAAAAATAAAAAGTTTTTATTTCAAGTTTGATAGCAATAGCTTGGGTGTTATGGTTGGACGGTCCTTCAAACATAAAATAAATATATTTTTGTTTTTGTTTTTTTAACAATGTTTAAAAAAAAATCTTTTTGGGTGGAGAGGGTGGGGTGGGGTGTGTGGAAAGGGGTATAATGTGGTTGGGTGGTCATTTATTAGATGATCTTTCAAAAATAAGAAAAAAAAGGAAAAAAAAAATAAAAAATGGGGGGGGGGATTCTGGGGTGGGGCGTGAAAAGATGGTTTGGGTGGAGTCCATTGTGGTATGTCAGGTAAGTGTTGTTTTGTCAAAGTATGAATCAAATCTGACCATAAATAAAGAAGTTATGGGAATTTAAGCAAAATTTATTACCGGTAATTTGACTTTGAGAGTCAAGGTCATTCAAATGTCAATGTCAAATTCAACTTGCAAGGTACAGTACCCTCATGATAGTAAGCAAGTATTTGAAGTTTGAAAGCAATAGCCTTGATACTTTAGAAGTAAAGTGGATCTAACCACAAAATTTAACAAAATATTCAAAGTTACTAAGACAAAAAAGGGCTATAATTCCATTAAAATGCCAACCAGAGTTATGCAACTTGCCCTGTTAAGTCCCCTTACAATAGCTAGCGATTTTATCAAGTCTGAAAGCAATAGCTATGATACTTTAGGAGTAAAATGGACCAACCCTTAAGAAAATTTAGGCCCTGCGGCAACTATTAGCGGCTAAGTTGCCGCAATGTTGCGGCTCAGTTGCCGCTACTAGTTGCCGCTTTGTAGCCGCTCAGTAGTATTTCATATGCAAATGAGTTTTCTGGCTACTAGTTGCGACTCGGTTGTCGCTACTAGTTCTGGCTATGTTGCCGCTGATAGTTCTGACTCTGCTCTGGCTACTAGTTGCGGCTCGGTTGCCGCTACTAGTTGCGGCTATGTTGCTGCTACTAGTTGCGGCTCGGTTGCCGCTACTAGTTGCGGCTATGTTGCCCCAACTTGTTCTGGCTGTGCTCTTGCAACTTGTTCGGGCTATGTTGCCGCTACTAGTTTTGGCTATGGTCTATTGTGAAAGTGACCTTGGCCTTTGACCTAGTGACCCCAATTTCAATAGGGGTCATCTTATGTCCAAGGCCAATGAACTTGTCTACCAACAGACATCCAGCAAAACAATATACCCCCTCTTCTTCGAAGGGGGGCATAATAATTAACAATTTGCATGATATATACACTTAAAAGCAGATGCACAATTCCTCACAATTTTCCCTTGGGGTTATTTTGGTATAGACCTGACCATTGTATTCTACCAAGTACTGACTGATGATTGCAATCCTTGACAGCCACAAACATATATGAACCTACAATACCATATTATAATTTGCAAAGCAATGCATTTTCTGCTAAGAGAACATTTTATTATTTGCTCTAGTTCATAACAACAAATTTCATTCATTTTAATTTAACACATTTTATTAAAGAAAAACATTCTTATACAGAGATGAACATTTAAACATTTTCAAAATATTGATTTATTTGCTCAATAAAGTGATCTATATATTGAGAGACCCCAAACAATTAGAACAATCTTAGAAGTAGACCATCTAAAGAGCAACAATCCAAGTGGATTGTGGTTCATTTGTTCATTTCACAATACATTTTGATTGTAAAAGTTATTGAGACCTTTTTTGGGTATGAACAATCAAATTTAATATTTCAATAGTGCAGGTTTTTATTTCCAAAACCATGCTTTTTCATTATTATACACCAATTGAAACTGTATAAATCACCACAACTAACTTACAATGACTTTAACTCTTCCCCAGTAACTTCTTTTTGTTTGTCAGATTCTTCTGCCATTTTGAATATTTGTCTGCTGACATCATCAGTAATATCATGACATCATACACAGTATGATGTCATTCTACAATTGTGGCTACCTTCTGGATCACAAGTGCCATTCTATTGACAAAGAAAATGTTCTGGCTACCTTCTGGCTACTAAGAGCCACTAGTGGCTACTATAAGCCTTTTGTGTTTTCATGATTAATATTAAAGTATTGGTTGTGGCTACCATCTGGCTCATTATTGCACTTTTTGTGATACAAGAATATGTTCTGGCAATCTTCTGGCTACTATGAGCCGCTAGCTGCTACTATGAGCCGCAAGTGGCTATAAGAGCCGCTAGCGGCTACCAATAGCTACATAGCGGCAACCTTTTCATTTCTGTAAGGGAAAACACAAAACTTAAACAAATGTTAAATTATCTAAGTATAAAGGGGCCATAATTCTGTCAAAATGCCAGTCAGAGTTACATAACTTTGCCTGCACAGTCCCCTTATGATAGTTAGTAAGTGTTGCAAGTATGAAAGCAATAGCTTTGATACTTTAGGAATAAAGTGAGCCTAAACACAAAACTTAACCAAATTTTCAAGTATAAAATGGGAACATAATTCTTACAAAATGCTTGATACAGTTGTCTGCTCTTGTTTATAGATTGGGGTCATGTTGGTAAAGAAGTATGCAAAATATAAAAGCAGAATGACAAGGTACATAGACAATATTTGAGGTGGTACGCAAACTTTAACATAGATTTATCAATAATATGCATATTCTAAGTGGAAAAAGGGCCATAATTCTTACAAAATGCTTGTTACAGTTGTCTGCTCCTGTTTATAGATTGGGGTCATGTTGGTAAACAAGTATGCAAAACGGCCATGGTTTTAAACTGACGGAACATTTTTAACTATACCCAGAATTAATAAAACCTTATCAAACATTAGTAATTTGAATGACTATAGATGTATTAAACACCCCAAAAAAATTCTGAATGTAAAATCAAACCCCGTTGTTGTTTACTTTTCAAGCTCAGTTTGTGAGAAATTAATGGGTTTCTAAACTTTATTGCATGGAAATGGTATATACAATTTAACTCGTCATAAAAATTCCAGTACACAATTATACTTACAGAGTATTCTGTCATATCTATTACCTGTCAATAATACCCGAAAGGGGTGTTAGACAGTATACAGTCTTGGCCAAACATGGCCGGACTGAAGGACATGTCCTGTAAAATTGTGTAATGTCCGGCCTGTCTGTCAAATTTACAGGACCGATTGTCCGTTAAAAAAACAAAACGAATTCATAGGTTTGTATAGGTTTGTTTAAGGCTCTGAAAGTTGTCTGAGGTGAAAAAATAGCAATAGCGTCTTTATACACGTGCTTTTCCGTACCAACGCTCTTTCTGCTGACGGAATTTTCCGAGGGCACCTGATTGGTCCATTTATGTGCATCTTACGAATGTGGGTCAGGACGGTCCAAATCCATGACAGCCTAGTCGCTTAACAAGATAATCATAAATCTGATTATTACACTTTAAATGATGCAGATATCAATTTGTGTGCTTTTAATAGCAATAGTAATGTATAATAATGATCATTGTCATTCAAACCGTTATTATCTTGGCTATAAATGTCTATGCGTGAAACAGGTCGGTTTTCATTTATCGAGGCCGTTGTCGGTTTAGGCTGTATTGACCAGACTCATACCTGACATGCGCGCTAAGCGTAGCTTAGTTAAAAAAGTATCAGCTACTTTTGTTTTGGAAATTGTTCTTAAGATATTACAAAGAAGCGATTCTTGTTTATATTTACTGTTAACATGCGTTCAGCATTTAAAAAAAAAATGTTTTAACTAAACAAGACTAGTACCATGTATGGCGTGTATTATTATTTAACGTCAGATACAAATGTGTGACCTTGAAATTAATAGCTATTCAAGAATTTTATCATTTTATATAATAAACACCTTGATCCCAGCAATGAAACCAAGTTATTTTACTATTATATTCTGTAGCCAGTAGGTCCTATAAAAAAAGATGAGGTCCTGTATTTTTTCCCATTTTACAGGACCTACTGTCCAGTAAATATTTGCCTAGTTTGGATTTGACTGAGTATATATAGATAGATAGAAAAACCACACGCTGCACATATTACAGGCTTTTGTATTGCTGATATTTAATTTCTTCTTTGCATATTCAATTGATAAAAAACTCAAATGGATGTCTATTCTTAGTTTGCTGTCTTATTGTACCCTCAAATTATGCATGTTTCTTCCATAATTGAATTTTCAGAAACCTCATTCTTTAAAAGAAATTTTCAAGGTTATTTGGTTAAAGCCACACACTTTGAAATGAAATACATGTTAATCAATACATAAAGATGCAATTTGAAAGTGTGCAAAATTGTCATTAAATCTATAGCCTAGTTAGAAAGTATTTTTTTTTTATTTAAAAACCGAAAGTAGGATTTCTATATACGTATACTCATATTTCGACCAACGCGATTATTTTTTAGTTTAAAAGCGCAAAATAGACGGATTTCTACCTTGTAACCACCAGATATACTCTAATTGGCATAGATAAAATTAAATCTATAGCCCAGTTAGAAAGTAATATATTATTGTTCAAACGGTACCGCTTTTAAACCGAAAGTAGGATTTGTAGACGTATACGTCTATTTCGACAAACGCGATTATTTTTAAGTTTTAAATCGCAAAAAAGACGGATTTCTACCTTGTAATCACCAGATATATTCTAAATGGCAAAGATAAAATATGTTTCTTATTTATACTTAAATTTACTATGCCATGCAGTTAATTTTAAGGTGTGTGGCTGTAAGTCATTTACCAAGTTGAGCAAATATAATCATTTTTCTAAAAATAAATCATCCTCTGAAGCCCCCACTGAGTTTCAAACTCAGACCTCTTTCCTCTGTGAAGGAAAGTATTCCATCTTGAAATACAAGGGCACGTAAGAGGAAAGTTAGCTATTTTAAATCTATCAACAAATAGATTTGAACAATATTTATATGGTATTAAAATATGCAAACATCCCGTAAGTTAATTTTTCACATGACCTTCGAAACAGAACAGACATCTCTGAATCTGCAATACATTACATTCTTAAGTGTTAACAAGGTAAATGTTGACGACGAACAACAGACGACAGACAAAAGGCGATCACAAAATCCAGAGTTTAAAAGAATTTACGAAACACGAGATACGTATTTCATACTTTACAAGAGCGAAGGAGTCATAAAAAAAGTAAATTTATTATTAACAACACGCTTACCTCAATTTTAACTTAAATCCAATGCTTTAAACAATAAAGTTACAATGATATGAACTTCCATTTTCTGTTCTTCCTTCCCTTTCTCAAAATTTATTTAAAACCACACTATTTTTTAATAATACAAGTATAAAATGCTAACCATTCTGACCTAAAACACAATATAGGAAACCGTACATCCAACTTGTCGTCATTAAAGTCCAAAGTTTACATGAAATTATGTTACACGAGATACGTATTTCATACTATACAGAAGCGAAGGAGTCATAAAAAAACTAAATTTAGTATTAACGACACGCTTACATGTACATCAATTTTAACTTTAATCCTTTGCTTAAAACAATAAAGTTACAAAGATATGAACCTCCAATTCTGGTCATCCTTCTCTTTCTCAAAATTTATTAAAACCACACTATTTGTTTAAAAACTTGTGTATCAAATGCTAACCATTCTTACCTAAAACATGATTAAGGAAACCGAAATCTTGACGCAGCGAGTTATTTTATTCTTATGGAAGATTAAATTATGCATGACAAAAATACAATCGGAAATATTTTGTACAATCTTTTGATGCTTTAAAAAATATTTTACTCTTAAATAAAATAACAAGTCTGACTTGTCGTCATTAAAATCCAGTGTTTGAATGAAATTACGTTACACGAGATACGCATTTCATACCATATAAGAGCAAAGGAGACATAAAAAACTTAATTGAGTATAAGCGACACGCTTACATAAATTTAAACTTCAATCCAATTCTTAAAACTATAAAGTTGCAAGATACAGTAACATGCACGCACTTCCATTTTCTGTTTTTTTTTGCGTTCCATTTCTCAAAATTTATTTAAAACCACACTACCGGTAATTCTTAATAACATTTGTATCAAATGCTTACCATAACAAAGCCGTAATCCTGTCGCTGTGAGTTATTTTATTCCTATGAAAATTTAAATTATGCATGACAAACACAAAATACAAAATAATTTTGGATAATTTCGATGCTTTAAAACATATTTAACTGCACGACTGACTTGTAGTCATTAAAATCCAGAGTTTAAATGAAAATATGCCACACGAGATATAGATGTATTCCATATCATGTGTGCTGAACAAATGGGCAATTATACACTAGGCTTACAATGCTCAAACCAAAAGGTTCCAAATTGTTGCAAACAAATTAATTAAACATTCACATTAATCAATTATAATTACAAGCTATTTGTTTTTGTACTGATATATATTCAATTGTGGTGTGATCAACCGGGATCACCTATGAGAGAATCAGGTGAACCAACCACTGCCCTAATCAGACATCCGTCTGAAATTAATGTTACTCAGCTTTACATATTCTGCTAATTAAATCTTGCCAGAACCTTGTCAAGTTGACAATGCTTAGATTTGAGAAGTTTATGATTTATAATCATCGAGGGGGGTATTCCAGACGTAAAACATTGCATCATTATATGGAAAACAGCTGCACATATGTATGCAAAAAGGTAAAACAGTATATTCTATCGAGAACTAACTTGCATAACAACGTCCGAAATGTGCAACATCCGACTTCTATTATTGTACTCACCGTGGTACAAGAGTAACTCCGCAAAAATCTTCCTCCAACGGGACAGCGTGATGCTGAAGATTAATCAGGATACACCGACGAATAAAGTCTCGACGACGTTTGCAATGTTGTTTCAATGGCTTCCAGGAAAGTTCTAGTCTAACGGGGTTCTCACTTCCGGAATCACGGGTTCCAGCCGATTCGTCCTAAACCACTTCGTACCACACTCCCCCTGTTCTATTAAAATGGAGCTTGTAACACCTTCATCACGTTGTCGTTACCGTGTAATCTTGACTGAACAGAACATTATGTCCACTCAGTATTAGTGTAGAGACCTCAGTCTGGCCATACCGACCAAGAAACACGGGTTAATGTTTGTTAATATAAAGTTTCATCAGTGTCTGATTAACATGGATAATTATGAGCAACATAAATGCGTTTTTGATCTAAGAAACTGGATTTCCACGTCTGGCATTGCCGACCGGAAGTTACATTTGGTAGAGGATGCGTGTATTGGTCGAGGTGAATTCGAGGACCTCTTCAACCGTTTCTCCTCTCACTCGGCTAACCTCCAGGGCGACCTCTCCAATAAATGCTGGGGTGCTCGCACTTGCCTGCAATGGTCTGAAGTAAGGCGCATCTGTTTCGATGAGCAAATGGCCCCTCGGAATTCTCCGAAGTGCCGCCTTCTGGAAACAGTCGAACTCTCTGACCAGGCCGGTTACCCCGAAGTAACACTTTGGAAATGTCTCAAGCCAGCTCACGACCTGCTCCACGGTTCCGGTGAAACAATGGAGATGTAAACGTTGAGTTGGAGCAACATTGGCCTTCATAATCTGCAAACATCTCGCCCCAACTTCTCCACAGTGCTGATCCGCAGCGTCTCGCATGTGCAGAATCACTGGACGGATGGGCATGCTCAGTTGCAGGACTTTCACCAAGATCTCTTCTTGAAGTTTCCACGTGGACGCGGGTGCACATCGGTCTAGACCGATTTCTCCCAGCGCCACGACTGTCTTTAACCTCAGAAGGTTTCTGAGCTCCTCAAATTTGGTGTGCGGGAAGAACGGCGCCTTCTTGGGGTGTATACCCACCGCCGCTCCAAACCCTTTCCTCTGACACTTGATGTTGGTGGGATAATTTTCAGGGTCACAGTAGACCATTATTCCACCGACCACTTCAACCTTGACTTTGGGCATAACTCCGACATCCGCAGCGAGAATATTCACAAGGGAAGCCTCCTGGTGACCAAATAGCGTTTGGCTGGTACGATCAAGGTGGAAATGGCTGTCCCACGCTTTCAGGATAGTGTTTCCGGTTCCCGTTTTCCGGCCTCCATCAAGGAATTGGTCATGATCAGGGCAGCTCGGCAACGNACTCTGATAGTTGCTAATTACGATTTCCTAACTTTTATGTGTAGGTGTAATAAACAAGTGTTACGACTAAATTACATCCCGTTGATTATGTTTATGGCACTATGTTGTGATTTTACTGTGGGTGTATTCATAGCATATATGATTCGTTTAATACATATTGTTTGTCTGAAAAAGTAGTGATTTGTCAACTTAAATCATTGTGAACTTAAAAATGTCAATTTAGTGTGATATATGATGTAGAAACATAAACTAAAATTTGTTTCATTTTTTTATTTGATTTACAATATTGAAAGCTGATATGTATTTGTTTAAAAAAACTAAGCATATTTCTTGTCAACCAAGGCATTTCATAAACGTACATTTGGAGCGACGAAACCATAAGACAAAGTTCAATCTAAGCTACGTGATTTGGTACGTTTTAATTGCTTCAATATAATGAGGTCAGAAAAAAACGAAATTGTGTTTTCTTATTTATACGCAAAAAAGATAATAGTAGTAATAAGAGTAATACTTAATGTATGACACTATTTACATGTTTTGTCAGATCCGATTACTCTGTGTTATATTACAAAGAGCATGTACTTAATTATTATATGAATCACATATTTGAACAATACACATCTTGCGAAACGATTTGTTTGATAGTAATTGTACAAAAAATAAAATGAATGGATGGACCAGAAAAAAATAACATCTCTAATATATGCATTTCCTTTTAACAGTTGTTTCTTTCCAATATTTATAAGAGCCTCTTATCACTTGTTTTCACTGAACGGGATAACTGTGTTGAATACACTTCCTATTACATAAATGACATTTTTGTGTAAAGCTTTAAACAAATCAGGTTATATCGCAAGGATTTATTGTATTGTCTTGAAGCGTTTACAAATGGTGTCCAATTGAATTGGGACGTGTTGTCATTGAATGTCAACGAATGTTACTCGAAGTGACCGTTGGCAAAAATATTTTGTGGAGGAAATCAGACAAACCATGATATATGACAGATACTTACATGACATGTGTTTTTATATGTGTTTAAGATTTTCACGTGTAAGGCGTCAACGATGAATACGTATAGCCGGCACACGCATAATGTTTGTACGAGTATACCTTATTGAAAGCCTTGCCTGATCTTGTGAAAGCATATGGAATTCGTAAAGGTTTTATACGGGCGAATGTCAGGTACAAGTGGGTCACAGTTATTGCTCTTAAAGTGAGACTGTACGATTTTGTCAAATATTTATGAATTTATATAAAATGTGTGAAAACGTATTATACATATCTTTCAATATAAATTAAAATAAAAGTTAAGAAGAACATGTGTCGAAAAATGCAAAATAAGCCAGCTATTTAAATCTTAAATCGAAAATGGCTGGAAGCCGAATTCGCCAGAATATCTATCATGCATGTACAATGTGAATCTAAATTTAGTTTTAGTGAAGATTCGTTCATACGACACAAAGACACAATTTTGTTTCCTAACAAATACGAGTTAAAGTGTCGGCATCGGCTTTAACCGGCGTTAACTTGTCTTTGCTGCATTTTATGAAATTCGTCTTCAATGTATAATTTTTCTTGCATATTTTGTGTTATTTTAACATATTTGTATCAATATATTACAATTTAACACATATAAATATTTGACAAAATTGTATAGTCTCACTTTGATTATATAAGTCAGTACAAACGTAGTAATGGAATGTCGTAACACGGTCACGCCTGACAACATTATTTGTTTGTCAGGATAATTAAACAAGGACATATGGTTAAAGTTATAAACCATATAGAAACGGTCGTCTGTTACGAGAATTTAAATAAAAGTTAACGTTTCTCTTAAAAGCTTCGAAGTTAACAGAAAACCAATTAATAATCGGGAAATCTTCATGCGGATGTTAAACGCAATTTATCCCATTCCGTGATATAAGAAAACAACAACAATGTATGAATGATAGGCATATAGGCCCTTAAAGAAGTAATCTAACATTCGAATGCCACGATTGTAACATCTGTGACAAAATGCATGTATTAAGAAATAGTTACAATGGCTGTTAGGAGATACCAAATGGCATCTTTCCGTCGTGAATGTGACGTAATGAATCAAGACATGCCACATTTCAAACGTCTTCTTTGCGACAATTGCTTGAACGAAATTGTCACTGAAGTGGGATTTTATGCCAGCGAATTCGCCGTGTCGATTAATTTAACATATCAATTGTCTTGAAGTAGAGATAATGCGACCAATTTGAAAAGCCATCCACATGAATTTTAAGTCGGAGTGTTAACTGATCCTTAAATTGATCAAACTAATCTAAGTGTAGCAATTGCGCAGTGCAAAACGTCCTTTATTCATTCGTGTGTGTCTGGTTATAATTGTGGAGATCTTAATTAAGGACAAATGAGGAATGTTTTATAATTGATGATACAAATAAATGTATTAACTTAAATTAAAATATCATTTATATGTTTTATATATAAAAAAAACGGGAATACGCTTAAATATGTAATGTAATCGAGCGGTTCATATCTAAGCAGATATTATTATTATTAATATTGTTTAACTATTGCATGTATTATTATTATGTGAGTAAAGAATGGTGATAGAGACATTTTATGTATGTGTTATCGTCCTCTTTGATCCCAAACGAGGACGCAAAAGTTAATTGTCTTCTAATAGCCAATCTTATTAAACAAATCCTAGCTTATTTAGTATTGGAAAAACCGGATTGTCGGAACGGATGTAAAGCAGTCTAAACACTGTCAGACAGGGAAATGGAGCTGCTCAGGGAATGATTAAATCCTGAGGATCGCCCTTAGCAGAATACATAATCAGTTTAAAATACGTCTGCACCTTAGTTTTTACAATCACGCTGTTCTCATAACAGGAGGGTGTCTTCCAAGAACCAATTTAACATAGCTCGTCAATAATTATCATCTTTTTGTGATTTATATCATCAGTCTGTCAACACGTGGTTGTCAACAACGACCGGTGATAATACAAAAGAAAAGAACAACGATGAATTTCCGATTAATCAACACTCGTATAACACTTTTGCAAGGGACATTTAACACACTCTGAACATATAAGTGTTTTGCATTGCGTAATGGTAATGTTATTCATTATTGTGTGGGTGACAGATGAATGATGTAATAGCTTATGAGAACCAAACAAACACATATAGTAGTTCCAAGTCCATTTCGATTTTAGATGTTTCTGAAGAATTTCATCCCACACAATTTCGAGGAAGTTCGGTAATTGAAGAAATAGGACAAATACAATTTTCACACACACAGCTGTCTGTTTCTTTCATAGAGTGGTTAAAGGATTGGGTTAAATATAATGTGGCCTTTTTGATTAAGTGACATTCCTTGAAGATTTGTCCCATTTCATTTCTGGAAAATTGTTCTGATTAACCGTTTGAACGTCACATCTTATTTATTGGTCGAAGTTTTCTTCTTGTACATAAATATCCAAAGGGTATCTCGCGCACAACGCAGTTATACCGATATATGCATACATGTGACATGTGTGTGAGTCATACACAAAGCAAATTAAGCAAGACGTAATTAACTTGTCCAGTGGTAACATGTTTAATTGTCAATTACGAGAGAAAATAAACTACATGTGCATAACATGCATGCTAACATCTAAACAGGCAATATGACTTGAGGCGGCTAATGCATAGTCACCGAAAACAATTGGAAGACGAAAGTATTATGCAGTGTTATTACTATCTAATACAATATGAGACGTACATATTATTGAGTTTACTCAATCGATGTCAAACTTACAGTGATGGACAACTGTCATGAATGCAGCTTTCAAGTTTGTTTTGTGTGTACACAAGAGTTGCACCACTAAGAGTTTATGACATATGTTATGCTATTAAGTTTACGGCGCCTTTTATTCGGTAATTGTTTGTTTTTTTCATGTTGCACGTTTTCTCAAATTAAACTAAAAGATTCCACAGGAAAGTATAAATCAATTGAACATTGCCCAGCGCAGGCTTTCGCATTTTCGTCCGTTTATCAATTATAAGAAGAAGAGATCGTTGGAAACATTTGAATATACATCCAATGATTTTTTACATTTGAGCGTGCAAATTTAAATGATCCAGGAAGTATACAAATTGAGTCAATGGCCACGTAAATTTGCATTATTTGTTTCCTTTAAAATTATTTAGAATCCTCGTCTTTGTCACTATCATTTTAGATATATATTGTCGTCCGCTTTTATCCCAAACACGGATGCAACAGTCAATTGTCTTCTAATAGTGAAACGTATGAAACAAATTCTAGTTAATGTGACATTTGAAAACGCAGATCGATGAAACGGATGTTATGCAGTATAAACACTTTCAGACAGGGAAATTGTGCCGTCCATGGACTGATTAGATCTAGACGGTCTTCTGTAGCAGCATATATATTCAGTTCAAAACACGTCTGCAACTTCTTTCTTTTTTACAATTTCGCTGTTTCCATAAAAGGAGAGTGTCGGCAGAGAACCCTTTAACCTATCTCGTCAATATTTACCATCGTTTTGTTATTTAAATCATCATTCTATCAACACAAGGTTGTCAACAATGACCAGTGTTATTGCAAAAGAAACATTAACAGCAACGATGAATGTCCAAATTACCGATACTCTTATTACAATTTTGCAAGGGAAAAATAAGAAACTTTGAATATATAAGTTATTTGTATTGCATAATGGTAATTTATTTATGATTTTTTTTTGCTTGACGGATGAATGAAGTAATTGCTTATGAGGAACAAACAAACACATACAATAGCTTCAAGTCCATTTCGATTCGAAATGTTTCTGAAGAATGTCATCCCACACAATTCTGAGGAAATTGGGTAATAGGAGAAATCACATTTTAGCGCACATCGCTGCCTGTTTCTTCCATAGAGTGGTTGTAAGATTGGGTTATATATAATGTAGCCTTTTGATTGAGTGACATTCCTTTGAGAATTGTCCCAATTTAATAATCGTTTACGAAACGTTTTTGTAATCGTTTAAGCTTCATATCTTATTTATTGGTCGTAGCTTTCTTCTAGTACGTAATTGTCAACATGTTATCCCGTGGATACCGCAGCTATACAGGTATATGCATACATGCTACATTTAGCTGAGTCATACACAACGAAAATTAAGCAATGCGTCAGTACCTTGTCCAGTGGTGATATGTTCCATTGTTAATTACGAGAGAGAAAAGACAACATGTGCATAAAATGCATTATACATCTTAACTGGCAAGCGGACTTGATTAGTAGATGCCGGTATAAATAAGATGACGACAATATCATGCATTTTTTTCGGCGTAGCGGCCTAACCCGTTTTGACCTTTATCAACAGCCAATAAAATGTTGTAGAAGTCTCCCGTCAGTAGGCCCAAATGAATAACTGGAATGTTCGCATTTATTTTAAGTACCTCAACAAAGCAAAATAGAGAATGTTCTTCCTTTACTTCAAAACGTGTTAAATTGTAATATGAAAACTGTTTGGAAGTATAGCGTAAAGGCCATTGGGAAACCTCCAATATTTGCGTAGATTCGTTCATACGACACATAGACATATTTTTGGTTCTGCATCTTACGAGTATACGTGTCAATATGGGCTTTGCACTAAGAATACATAACGGTAATATTGACGAAGTGTTAATATCGGAGCCTAATTTGGTTTGTATTCCAGTTCGAAAGAACAAAATGTATTAAGGTTTTCTAAGAAACGTATTAAATGTTAAATATTCATTTGCAAATTAAAATCATGATTGGAAAAAAGGCGTTCATAAAGACGATGTTAATTGAGGTACAAATCTCCCGAAGTTTTTATGAGCTGTGAGACATTTGTCCCACAAATGATACTATAATGGATGAAGTGTTTAGTCCCAATGTGTCCTGATTGAAACAGAACAACCTGCTTATGCGTCACGAAAACTCATAGTATCTAGTGCTCGAAGGTAAATTGCTGGAATAATATTGAAAAACGTCAGGCTTTTGAACATTATTGTTATGTACGGATTGGTGAAATTATTGAGGAAGAATGAATGGCTTCATTTTCCAATAAACACATTGCAAACTGGGATAGCAAAATGTTTACCTACACATAGCTTTTCTATGATTGTTTTCCTGGGACTTCAGCATATGTCAACTTGCAGACATAAATGGAAAAAAACAGTGGCTTCCTGTAGTATTCATACAGTCTTGTATGAGAACAATACATACTAACATGAATAATATGGTTACAAATTGATGTGCCATGAACAGACAAAAATGTCACTATGCCCATTTTAAACTCGTGCTCTCATTGTGTTCTGGTTTCATTAACAGTCCAAGGTAGACTTCATATGTACAATTGTGATTTCAATGCCAAATTCAAAATTTCGTCATATTGGGTAAAAAACTTGGTCATCAAGTCCAATCTTGGAAAATCGTGCTACTTCTGTAGAAGTCATTTCTGACTTAATCTTGATGAAACTTGGAAATAATGTTTAGGTTTGGAGCTCTTAGAAACTGGATAAATCCGCTTCCAACCCCAAATATTGCATTGATAAGTCCAAGGTTGTGATGTTAATATCTTTATGTTTTCGAGATTTATGCTTATTTGTGTGTTGTGTCGAATGCTTTTTATGCTTTGTCACACTGTTTGACAATTTGTTCCTGGCAGTAAATTAAGGCCAATGTGTGAAAATAAAGTTCTTGTAATTAATAATAATAATAAAAATAATGTATTACATGTATTATTATTGTGTGAGGAAAGAATGGTGATAGAGGCATTTTATATATGTTTGGTCGTCCTCTTTGATCCCAAACACGGATGCAACAGTTAATTGTCGTTTAATGGGCAAACGTATAAAACAAATCCTGGTTAGTGTAGAATCTGAAACAATCGGATTGGTGAAACGTATGTAAAGCAGTACGAACACTGTCAGACAGGGAAATGGAGCCGCCCATGGACTGATAAGATCCAGACGGTTGCCCCTAGCAGCATAAATATACAGTTCAAAATACGTCTGCATCTTAATTTTTACAATTACGCTGTTCCCATAAAAGGAGACTTTCGTCAAAGAACAATTTTTTACATATCTCGTCAATAGTTACCATCTATTCGGGATTTATATCATCAGTCTGTCAACATATGGTTGTCAACAATGACCGGTGCATTATTGCAAAACAAAACAGAAAAAACGATGAATTTCCCATTTGCCGATACTCGCAGAGCACTTTTGCGATGGAAAAAATAAGAAACTATAAATATATAAGGTATTTGTATTTAATAAAGGAAACGTAAATTATCTTTTTGTGTGTGACAAATGAATGATGTAAGTGCTTATGAGGACCAAACACACATATATAACAGTTCCAAGTCCATTTTGATTTGAGATGTTTCTGAAGAATTTCATCTCACACAAATTTGAGGAAATTCGGTAATAGGAAAAATAGGCGTAATCAAATTTCCGCGCACATCGCTGCCTGTTCCTTTCATAGAGTAGCGGTAAGATTGGGTTATTTGTTACGTAGCCTGTTTTATTGAGTGACGTTGCTTTGTTATTTGCCCCAATTAAATCATCGTTTTCGGAAGTTGTTTTTTTATAATCGTTTGAGCGTAACATCATATTTATTGGTCGTAACTTAATTCTAGTATTGTCGGTATATCGTGCATAACGCAGCATAATCGGTATATGCATACATGTTACATTTATGCGAGTCATGCACACACAAAATTAAGCAAGACGTTAGCAGCTTGTCCAGTGATGATATGTGTAATTGTCAATAACGAAAGAGAATAAACTACATGTGCATCACATGCATTCTATTATCTAAACTGTCCAGCGGACTTGAAGCGGCGAATGCATAGACGCCGAAAGAAATTGGATGAAACACGTATTATGCAGTCTTTTTACGTTCTAAAGCAATCTAAGGAGGACATATTAGAGATTTCTCAAGCCATGTCAAATTTACAGTGATGAACAACTATGATTAATTCAGCTTTTCAGTTTTTGTTGTGTTAACAAAAGAGTTGCATCACTAAGATTTGATGACATGTGCTATGCTATTAATTACACTGCGCCTCTAATTCGGAACTTGTTGGTCTTTTCCATATTGCACGTCTTCTCAAATAAAACTAAAAGATTCCACAGGAAAGTATTGATCAATGGAACCTTGCTCAATGCAGGTTTCCGCAATTGCGTCCGTATATCCATTATCATGAAGAAGAGATACATGGAAACATTTGAATATCCATCCTATGTATTTAAGATTTGAGCGTGAAAATTTTAATGATCCAGGAAGAATACAAATTGAGTCAGTGGCGACGTAAATTAGCCTTATTTTTTTCCCTTGCAATAATTCATCATCCTTGTTTTTATCGCTAGCAGTTTATTATGTATTGTTGTCTTCTTGGATCAAAAACACGGATATAAACACTTTATTGCCTTCTTATTGCCAAGCGTATTAAACAAATCCTGGTTAATGTAGCATTTGAAAACCCGCCTTGATGGAACGGAACGGATGCTAAGCAGTACCAACACTGTCAGACAGGGAAATGGAACACATGGTTGTCAACTAGGGCCGTTGCTTGTGCAAAAAACATCAACAACAAAAAACGATGCATTTTCGATTAACCGATACTCGTCCTACATTTTTCCACGGAAAAAAAACAACCTATGAATATATATGTTTTTTGTATTGAATTATGGAAATATTGTTTATTATTTTGTGCGTGACAGATGCATGATGTAATTGCTTATGAGGACCAAACAAACACATATAATAGTTACAAGTCCATTTCGATTTGAGATGTTTCTGAAGAATTTCTTCCCACACAATGTCGGTAATAGGAGAAATCAAGATTCGGCGCACATCGCTGCCTGTTTCTTTCATAGAGTGGTTGTAAGATTGGGTTATATGTAAAGTAGCCTTTTGATTGACTGACATTCCTCTGCGATTTGTCCCAATTTAATTATCATTTCCGGAAAGTTTTTTTTTTATCGTTTGAGCGTCATGTTATATTAATTGATCATATCTTTCTTCTAGAACATAATTGTCAACATTGTATCGCGCGCATAATGCAGCTATACCGATATATGTATGCATCTTTCATTAATGCGAGTCATACTCAAAGAAAATTAAGCAAAATGTTAGTAGCTTGTCCTCTGGTGATATGTGTTATTGTCAATTACGAGAGAGAATAAACTACATGTGCATCAAATGCATGCTAATATCTAAACTGGCAAGCGGACTCGAGGCGGCGAATGCATAGACGCCGATAGAAATTGGATGATAAAAGTATTATGCAGTATTTCTACTATCTAATACAATATAAGGAGTACATATTGGATTCTTATCAAGCCATGTACATCTTACAGTGATGATCATCTATGATAAATGCAGTTTATCAGTTTGTACTGTGTGTACAAAAGACGTGCACCAATACGATCTGACGACATATGTTATGCTATTAAGTTCACGGCGCCTCTTATGTTCGAGAGCGCGTTCGTCTTGTCCATGTTGCACTTCTTCTTGCATTAAACTTAAAGATTACACAGGAAAGTATAAATCAATGGAACCTTGCTCAGGGCAGGTTTTCGCATTTGCGTCCGTATATCAATGATAATGAAGAAGAGATGATGGTAACATTTGAATATCCATCCAATGATTTTTTACATTAGAACGTAAACATTTTAATGATCAAGGAAGTATACAAATTAAGGCAGTGACAACGTAAATTTGCCTTATAAATGTTTTCCTTTAAAAAATCAGCATCCTCATCTTTGTCACTAGCAATAATTTGGTGAATGTATTAGAGGGCACGTACAGTGTTCGTCCATCCGGATAAAAATGAATATGCAATGTTATACAACTGTTAAACAGCCGACAACTTCACTGGCGGTCAGATCGAAAAACCATTTCGAGTGATTTGTAATTATATATACTTATATTCACCAGCATGCTTGGAAAAATATATCTTGAGAACTAGGCGTAATATCTTATTACTTGTTATTAAGAGGTGCTTTACTCTTTGGTTAATAACTAATAACTGTCAATGAAATAAATTTCAGATGAACAAGTAAACAATAAAACTAATCGTCCCATCGAACATACTGCAGTACATATGTTTCGCACGGTAACGGATGTAACCTTTTTTAAATTGTTGTTAGTACTTGAATTATAATACGTTACGTATTTAAAAGTTTTAACAAAAAAATTAACTACGATTTAACGATATAAGAACTTACATATATTTAGCTTTTCTGTTATTTCAATTCGCAAAGAGTCACGTTACAAAACAGCAATCACGCCAAGCATTTGCTTTTCATTTATTTCAAATTGTAAAAGCTTCGAAACAAATACAGATGAATCTTAAGACAGTAATCGCAATGAAAGATTGTATGCAATATCACTATGAAAATTCATCTTATCTGTCTGCAACCCGTACAAAACAGTCATATTTCGAAAACAGCCCCTGCAACAGTTCACACTTCCGGTACACAAGTTTTGGGTCACGTGATCCACATATGCTCGTGTTAAGGTGCAGACAAAAAATCACTTACACAATTGCATAAGTATGTGAAAAAAAAATGAATTGGTCCTGTCGACACAAGAGGAAGAAAGTACGTTTTAAACCTTTTTGGCTGTGCCCAGTTTGGCATTTACCTGAAGCCCAACCTTTCAGATGTCTCCATGATGGTAAACAAAACAAAACAAAATGATAAAACCTCAATGACAGAGTGGTTAGCACATTTGATGTTCATCTGAAAAGGTCTGAAGAGTGAATACCTGGGAACAAACTGTTGGATTCAACTTTTTTTAGGTAAAATATTATCAGTTTAGATCACTACAAATGCTTTTGAAGACATTTTCCAAATTACGAAGAACTTTGAACAAGTCCCTTTGAAATATATGATTACAAAATAATCTAACATTAATTTCTTCTTCTAAAAAACATTACTTAAATAACACTGAACTAGATAGAACTTGGTAAAAACATGATTAAATTCAATAGTTTAAGTGCTTATATTTTATGCAAAAAGTTGTTTATCAGTTTATAAACAAAATTCTGTACTTCAATGGAACTCTCAAATTTGAACAGAACGGCATTAACTAGAGTTTTGTAATAAGTGAACATAAGTAAATATACAATTTACAGATAAAGCATGACAATGTGAAGATTATTTCCATTCAAACTTCATTTGAAAACAAATTCTGCAATATATAACCAAACTTAATTTTACAATTTCAGAACTATTTTTTTGAGTTCTTTTTAATGGAAAATATGTCCTTTGTCTAAAGAAAATAATGCATGTTACACATTGTAATTCGAAACAAAACGTTTATTTAAAACATCTTCATTAAGTAATTTCATTAGGCATTGGCAAGTCGAGTTTATTCAGATTATAACATATTACATCCAGAAAGGACCTTGATCCCATAACTAGAACACCTATGAATAAATTCAATTAATTTGCTCCTTTCTAACATTTTGTTGGATTTTAACCTAGATAACATTATCAGTCCATGTTCTTCAAGAAGGATTCCCAACAGTTTTCATATGAACATTATGTCCTTTTTCAAAAAATGTGTCAAACAAACTTACTTCTGGGGTTCTCAGGAAGGGCTTCTTTAAATTTGTGCTTTTTTCTTCAGTTAAATCTGATAAGCTTTCTATATCGGAAGCAATTTTCTGTCCAGAAACAGTTTTAAAATATTCTAAAACATTAAATGAAAATACTTAAGTCACTCAAAAATGAAATGCACTTTTCAAACTATTTTAAATAATAAGAAGTTCATAGGAAGTTGTACAGTACACTTATAAATTATAATCCTTGTAATTGAAATTTATCAAGGGGTTATTTTATCACTGATATCATTATTACTACTATGATGATTATGTTTTTTTTTTATCATTATTATTACAATAAAACAATATTTAAGTCAATGGGCTCATTTTGTTCTACATTGTTTCAGAGCTTTTACAATCAATTAAAGATACGATTTGGAAATTGATGCACATGGGTAGAACTGATCATTTTGGCACGTACAATCTTGAATAAAAATATCTATTTATTTATTGCGATTTCTTGGTATAATAAACCGATTTCATAATTATGAATAATGAAATCATTTAATTACACCATGTTAAGCAGCCCTCAAAACAAGCATATACCTGTGTGGAAATGTATTTTCTAATAATGTATTTAATCATCTGTTACTTTTTTTTCTGCATTTACTTTGTTAAAGAGCCTTGTTTACAGTTTGCTAAAAAGACTAAATAATTGCATACATTATATTTAAACAAGGCAAATAACACCCATGACTAAGAAAAATATTAAAGATACTGGTTCATTGATGGAAAATCACAATTTGAAATATTGGTCTATTGCTGAATACTCATCACTTGAAATTGGTAAATAATAAAGCGTTGATAATCCTTTTCCTCAATAATTTGGAAAATGCTCGTAGAACTAATATATTGTCTATAATTCACTGATGGAAACATATAGCATAGCACTTGCTTTAGCTTTTAGAGGGCCTAGGTTCAACTGCTCGGACGGCTATATTTGTCATTCATATTTTTTCCTTGCTGCTGAAATTTGTTAAGACTGTTCAAACATTATAGAATTGTAAGTAAAACTATTAAATTATATTTTTCAAAAATATAAAATTATATTTTTCAAAAATATGATAATATTTTTTTCAAAAATATGAAAATATGTGAACAAGTGCCTTTAATTCATTTTTTTTAATGAACGTACGTGTCTCAATATAGTTTGACCCTCTAGTGACCTGTCGATAGCTGTACAGTTCTATTATTCACCCTGTGTGGACTGAAATGCCAAAAAGCGTCTCATTTAGTTAAAGATAGTAATTCCTATAATTGCTTTTTATTTAGCCGACAGTTGCGACAGACCTGGCAGTTATTGATTGCTCATCCATCATATTTTATAATATTCTATTCGAAAGAAGTCCTTGGATCATGAATGACCTTCAATGGATGTCAAAATCAGTCGGGACATGCTTTTTTGCACTTCCTGAAAAGTACATGTTGTCTCCTTGATTTCTTATATCTTAGCTTGTTCTTACAGTATGAATATATGAAGACTGACTTTATTGTGTTTAATTTTAGTTATGCCCCCCAAAGGGAATACAAGCCCTATTTCTGATAGCTCAAAACCTATAAAAATTTAAATGTACACAATATATTTGTTTTATAAATTAAGTAAAGTCACATTTATATTATGCTTTATTCTGAAACTTCATGTTCAATTACCGCTGAAAAAAATACCTGTTCAAAAGTGCTCACATTGTTAGCAGAATGTGAACACTTTTCTACATTTCGTACATACATCATCGTATACTTCAATATAGAATTGGATGTTCAGCCTTTGATTAATCTCAGTGCGTCACTTACTTAAAGAGGCTTTGAAAGAAAACTGTCAATAACTTTTGGACTGCATGGTATTCAGAGAGAAAATCAAATTTCCCTGTCCATTCATATATCAATTATTCTGACGCAGAAAACAATTGCAAGAGGCGAATACACGTATAATGAAGCTTTATGTTCAAGCGTTAAGCAGCCAGAAAGCATGGGAATTAAATCATCGTTGTCATCGAAATTGGCCTCGTACAATATTTTATGTATTAATTGAAAAACATGTTTTTTTTGTCGCAAGTGTTGCCAAAAAGCGACATTTGAAGTAAACAAAAGACACATATCTTGTCTCTTACATTCTGTCTGTGCAGACCTTAAATGTTACCTCAATTTCTAATAACAATTTTCTGTATGAAACACTTAGTTATAAATGTAGGAGTACATTTTTTAAACACAACATGTTTAAATTGCGAACAAAAGTCCAAAGACATATATTATATGTATATAAACATAAATAGTCCTTCACAAACTGGGAAATGTTTAAACGACAGTATGTCTTGTAAACTATGAAAAAACTCGAGATCTTCTCTTTTTTACAGGCCAATCCGTTACTGAATTTAATAACCTGGTTTTATTTATGGGATCAATGAGATAAATATGAGTGAACGTTATTTGTGTTATATCAGTTATATTTATCAATGAATCTATAAATTTCAAATAATTAAACATATTTTGTTGAGGTCAAATATCTGAAGTTCAATGACATAATGTATTACTATTATTAAAATTGTATACATGGCAAATGTTTTTTGAACCAGAAAATCGGAAATGCCTTCCAGTTCAACAATATTTGTTAAATATAATGATCAGTTACCAAAAAGCAGCTCAAAGTTTTTTTTCTAAAAAAAAGATGGCCACCTTCCATGTATACATCAATCAAATCTTGCCTCAGTCATTTTGCACTTTTATTTAATCCAAATAAGCTTCAGTTTTTAAAACAAACTCAAAAACGAAAGTAGGCATACATGTAGAGTGCCCATGTCGGTAAAAAAGCAATGCACAAATGAACCAATCAAGTGTCGCTGTAAAAGTCCTGGAGCTATATCAGTAAATTTTGTTAGCAGTGATGTGCGCGTTGGTACGGAAAAGCGCGTAAATAAAGACACAATAGAATTTTTTACAACGCAGAAAATTATAAGTTTCATAAACAATCCGAGACAAAATAATTGTTTCCTTCTCTTTGTGTTACTGGACAATCGATCCTATCAAATTGGTCCGACACCGAGGATCTTACTATAGTTTACAGGACATGTCCTTCGGTTCAGCCATGTGAGAAAAAGACTACTTTAAAATTAAAAAAAATGATGGTCTTATTGCACCATTCAACGAGATGAAAGACGAATGAACAACACAACTTAATGGTTGAATGTTTTTAATGTACACGATAGAAGAAACAATACACAAAAAAACAAGCAAATTATATCGTTTTCATCATTCAAGATGACCAACTTCTCCAAGAAAACACACACAAATGATCCTAATTGTATAACTAATGAGCATAATAAACCTTTCAACTAGATTAACTAATTGGTAAAAAAGCAGTTAAGAATGATAGTGCTCCATTGCTTTCATTGTTTAATGCTGATTGTACATAACATGGGAGCTTGTTAGTAATATGATCAGAAATCTTACTAAGTGGATACAGAGGGCGTTGAGATCTGTACTTTTGGTTTATAAAAAATGGTAGTGCATTTTGGTCAAAGGCGACTCAACCAATAACGTATAACGGTTCATCATTGATGGAGGCCAAGTTCGGAAGTGTCTGTTGCAGGTTTCATCAATATTGGTATACTAGTTTTATGGTAAGAGAGAATGACATATATTGTTGTTGAGTTCAACCGTTTAAAGGTCAAGGTCACAGGTGTTTGTAGCAGGAAATTCATTTCCGCACAATATCTTAAGAATAATTTTTGCAATGATCATGCAAATTGGTACAGTTGTTACCTGGGTCGAAAAGAAGATACTTAGCTATAAAGTTCGAGGTCATCAAATCAAAGGTCAAGGTCACGGGGCTTGTATAATGATTTTTGTGTACAATATGTAGAGAACGCGTTGACTTATGATAATCTACATTCCTATGCTGGTTTCTTTGGAAGAAAGAAAGATGCTTATTGATTTTGAGGCCAACGGGTCAAAAATAAAGGTCACATGGGTTTTTTGCACGAAATATTGTTTCCACACATTACCAAGAAAATTCTTAGGAACATATAAATAAGTAGGCTGGTAAATCATGGCGAAGGATGACCACTAATTATTTTTCATATCAAGAGATCAAAGATCAAGGGTCACAGGGAGAACTTTGCTGCGAGATTGGGGGGGGGGGGAAAACCTTGTTTTGTACAAACATATCTTATTTTGGATCATTATTATATAATACTGCCTTGAAGCCAATCTCAGGTTTCATGACTCAACTTGAAATTATCAGTCAGAATAGGGTTTTCAAATAAATTCCAGACCAGTCGAAATATGTTTCATGAACTGTTTTATTCCATTTATTTATCTGTGTGAAAACTTTATGAAATATTTTGCACAACAGTATTATTTGCAAAAAGCCAAATAATAAATCAGATTAAATTTTTCAATCAGATCACATTTCTAAGAAACTGCAACTTTGCTTTCAGGTTGGCACAGTGTGAGTTTCTATTTGTCCAAGTAATAAGTATAAGTTCGAATGTTCTCGTCACTATTTTGCTAATACGTACAGCAAATATACTACAGCAATGATATACAATAGCATGGAGAAAGAAGAAGTTTGTACAAGAGATCAATATATGTTTCATCCATCTTGCATTGTCTTGCATAGATGTTGATCCACAGAGGCCAGGACTTGACATGTTCTTGATTGTTATCCAATTAGTTATGCGTCTGCCCGCCAACCAGGGTCATTGCTGACAACCTTTGTTCACTGCAGTCGGCAAATTGTATGTTTTTTGTTGGGACGTGTTGACAAAACAGCGTCATTGCAGTGGGCAAATTGTATGTATGTTCTTGGAGAGCTTTCACAAAACAGTTGTAATAATTGCTTTGTGGAGCCAACAATTGGGCCAAAAGCAAACACTTGCGTCATAATTAAATTAATGTATTCTTTGCCATGATCATATGCAAAATTTTGCATAAATCTTTGTCTATATTTTGGCCATGCTCCAGTGCACTTGGTAGATCCTGTATACATTATTAAATATTATGGAATTGTATGAATTGTGTCCAATATTAAGGTATTTGAAAGTGTTTTCTATTACATGAGTTCATTTTTTTTGCTTTTGCCAATCAAATACTGATTTAAAAAGACAAACCCCAAAGGATTTAAATGCCTAGTAATTTTTCCGACCTGTTTTTCTAAAATGTGTTCACTGAATTTCGAGACAATCTGCTGATTTCATTATTAAATACAAAACTTTATAGCCCTAGTACTTAAATTGCAATACCAGAACCTCTTGATTAGGAGTGTTTAAAAACAAGAACAACAATTTAATAGAATTGTATGGTATGTTTTTGTTGATTTTATTAACGTTTGTAATGTTAAGCAGTTTATTTTAATCATAAGAAATCGACATGGTTTGAAATGGAATATGTCTTTCAGACAAGATGTATTCATTAAACTTAAAGAACCTGTTTTGTTATTGCGCAAATCCACATCTGCATGAACTAAGATATAATTGAAAAGTAAAACAAATCATTTCATTTGTTTGCTATTTTTAAGACTTAATATATTTGTGTAATGGTGTTAAGATCTGAAGTACAAGCATGTACAAAGATTATGCAACAAATAATTAAACCATATGGAAAAAGTGTTGTAACTATGCTTATTTAGAAATTCGGTTGCATGTTATCTCCTTTTCTTTTATATAATGAGCTTAAAGGATCTCTTTGCACTAAAATTATTGATGCATTGTATCCGGGCAACATATTCTCTGTTCTGTCAGTATTTAAAAAGTTCTTTGCTTAGGCCTATTCAATACTCTGTTATAATAACATTCTCAGGAAACAATAAAGTTACTAATCAGAAGAAAGCCCCTTGCCAGAGGATAATAAACGTCGAATGAAAGTATTATCCGATAAACAGAGTAACTATCAATAGTGATACATCGACTATCTCCGGAATCCTCCACACGATAGGTTGAGGCAATAAATCGTCGGCTGATCCAGAGTGAGCATCTATCAATGTGAAGTTGTGTCGAGAAACAAGTAAGAATAATAACGGAAGGATAACATCTGTGTTTTTTTTCAATAATGCATACTATATATTTGTATCAAAATGTTTGTATCAAAATATTTGTAAGTAAAATAGACCCTTGCATATGTAATTGAATCAGATGAAGTGATTTTACTTCAAAACTGGATGTATCATTTCATTAAAAACAAAATGCTCAAGCAAAGAGACTATGTCCATGCGTCATGAACACAGTTTAAAAACACAGCTAAAATGATAAAAACTACAATCACTGTGAATTTAATATGAATATGTATTCATTATACGGCACAATAGACAGAATATGACAAAAGTACATGCAATATAAAGAAGTGAAACTCCAGCTGCTGGAGCAGTATTGAAATCTTATTATAAACAATTAGTTGGTCCTTTATTTATGGCAAGTGACCGATTGCCGAAACAGTACAAAACAGCACAATACAGCACAATACAAAACAACATAAACACAAATAAGAATAAAGCTGGGGTCACCGCCTTGGAACGGTCAATGCAACGCATTGGGGGTTTAAACCTGGTTATAGAGCGCTCAACCTCACACTTGGCCCAGCAATATTCATAATACATTTAAGTGTAAATAAAAATTAACGTCATAGCATTGTAACTCAAATTAAACAATAATAAAAGGGAATTAAAACGCATTCAATTTAATTACTATTTAATTACTCAATTGCATTGAAGATACAAGAGTAACAGAGTTACAACTTTTTGACGAACGATCAAATAAAACTATTAACAAAAGACATGATAAAACGTTTTGATTTTTTTTGTATTGCTATTCCAAGTTTGATGTCTTATTCCAAATTCACATAATACGATGTTTCTATATATTTAGTGTTGTTTTATAATGTTAATATACAATTACACGATATATGCAGATTGTGATTGTCTTGAATAATCGTTCACTATATAAGTGTTTAATTTTAAACAACATAAATCTGTAAACTAAACTATGAATGTACTTCATTTGGTTTGTAGTAAATAGTTTTATTGTTACATAAATATTGTATATAATTAATGAATGAAATGGAAGTTTATATCTTACAAGATGATGTATATTTTGTTAGGAAACATGCATTACAAGTTATTTATAACCACTTTTCAATAAATTATTATTTAATTTTATCACTACTTTTGTTTTAATATCACTAAAATATAAGAGTTTAAGTATCCAATCCATGACACGGCTTACAATAGCCATCGCAGAACGCCACGACAAGAAAACAAAATAAAATAGGACAGAAAACAGTAAGTAAATGCGCCATTTATCACGCCAAGATGTCGAGCTTCTTTGATTTCCTTTCTGAGGCCTGAGCTTTGTTTCATGTTTCTGATTTAATTTGTTATATGTAGCACACTTTCTGTGTTAAAGGAATTTCTAAAATTGGTCTGTACATTTTCTGTAACGTACAAGATTGTTGGGCTACGGAAGGAGAATGAGAACCGTTTGAGAAAGTAACAAACTCTAAACGAAAAATAGGATGTTTTACAAAACCAATGTGTATATGGAGCGTCCTGAGGTGTGTGAGTCGCGTCTGTGTTATCGACGTCCGAGGATACTTTTGAGTCGTAAATAGACGAAGAACGATCAACATTATACTTCGGAATAGTGTCTTCATATCGCATTAAGCCTTGTTTCAAATCTGGATTTTGCAAATGAACATTTTACATTATGTACGTTTCTTTTAAGACTTGATTACATGTGTATTGCTAACTGGAAGTAAAACTAAATAATGCTCCGATATTAAAATATCGTCATTATTACCGTTAGTTATTCCAAGCAAAAAGTCGATAACGAAACGTTTACTCGTATCAGTTGTAAGACCAAATATGTTGTTTTGTTTTGGTTCGTTTGAACAAATCTACAGAAGTAGTGGGGATTTCCTAATTACGTTCATCCTTAATGATATACAACACAACAAAGATAGTAAACCAGAGTAGAATTTAACACTTCTTGAAGACAAGACAGAACGTTTTCTGTTTTGTTTACTTTGGGTATTTTTACAAATGCAAACATTCAAGTTATTCGTTCGATCCTACTGACGAGAAATTTTTCATTTTTATTGGCTCTTGGTAAAAGTCAATTAAGGTGCAAACCTGGTTTAGACAACTACGCCGAAAAGATGAATGCACTAATTATGATATGACATAAATATTAAAAAGACACATCCTGCGAAACGATGTTGTTGATTTTACTTGTACAGAAAATATAATATATACATGGCCCGAATAAATACAACTTCTCTGATCTATGCAATTATGTATTTTACGTTTGTTTCTTTCCAATGTTTTAAAGAGAGTCTTATTGATGTTCTACCTGTTTTAAATATATTCCTCTATAACACTACTGACAATTTGTTGTGTAAAGCTTTTAATTAAAAAAGTCATTTCGCTAGGTCTTATTGTATGGTCCTCAAGCGTGTATACATGGTGTCGAAGTAAATTGGGACGTGTTGTTTTTGAACGTTAATGAATTTTACTCGAAGTGACCACTTGCTTTAATGCGACTTGTCAGGTGCAAGCGGTCACAGTCTTCCCCCTTTATAATATAAGTCAGTGCACACGATGAACCGGTCTTTCGTAACACTGTCGCGCCTGACAATGTCCTTTTTGTCAGGAGAACTATTCAGGGACCTTTAGATTTAATTTATGACCATATAGAAACGGTCGTATTTACGAGAATTTAAATACAATTTCATGCTCCTCACAAAGGCTTCTCAGTTACTAGAGAAACCGTTATTGAATCGGAAAAACGGCTTCCGGATGTTAAACGCACAATTATCCCATTCAGTGAAGTGTAGTAATATAAGTTTACTACAAGGTTACCCATACACATAGATAGGTGTGGATCCCATCGATGTTGATGCCTTCGACAGGATCCAGACAGATAAAAGTAACAGTAACAAAATAACACTTGTTCTTCACAGATCTGGAAATGCACACTCGTTCCCAGCGTTCTTCGCGGCAAGGGTACCGATTGTCCAAAACGGTCCCATGACAGTTTGGTCATTTTACCACAGAAGTATCAATGATAGAAGTAAAGTGAATGCATCAGAAGTAGTTATTTGAAATTAATACTTATGTTACTATATATAGTAACAAAATTGACTCGAATGCATGTGATTATCGGTCAAAGCAAGGTGATAATCACGTTTGGCCTGCAGGGCCAAATGCTGATAATCGATAATCGCCCCGGAGCTAAAGCACGTGACGCGTTACGTCATAACAAAATGGCGTCCACATTCGGTCTTATCCAACGGTGATTAATAAAATTAAGCCACAAATCAACGACACTATTAAAAATGATAATTAAACGTAGCACACAATTGAAATAATGAAAACATATCGATTGCAACTGAAAGTTTAACTGTACTGTACTGTTGATTTGATTGATGACACTATTCGAGCTTTAAGTTTAACAGGAGTCATCCAACATCAAAATTAAGTAAACGACACTCTTACCTCAATGACAACTTTATTCCAATGCTTATAATAATAAAATTACAACGATATGCACTTCTATTTTCTGTTTTGTCCATCCTTTTATCTAAATTTATTTCAAACTACAACTTTTGAAACATTTTACGAAATCGAATGACTGCTCGGAGTGATTTATTTTTATTCCTCTTCAAGTTTCCCATTATACATTACAAACAAACAATCCGAAATACGTTTAGGCTTCGTTCGATTCTTTTTAAAATAAATATTTTACTATTAAATAAACCACAACATTCGAATTGTTGTCACTAAAATCCAGTGTTTAGTTTAAAGCGGTGTGTTTCGTCACATAAATTACGTCACACGAGATACGTCATAAATGTCGTAATCAGTTGAATGAAAATTAAATTACGGAAAGCTGGTTGGGTAATACATTTAAGTGAATGAACAAAATATAATGATATGTAATATAAACGATAAAACACTGCTAAATAGTACAGTTAACGGGGATAAAGTATTACAGACGTTAATACCATCGTTGCTTGAGGGACAGAAGTGATAATCGACCCTGGAGTGAATAATCGCCTTCAGGCCTACGGCCTTCGGGGCGATTACTCACTATGCGGGCCGATTATCTCTTCTGGCCCTTAAGCAACAAGGTATTAACCGCTCATTAGAATGCCACGATTGCCACATCTGTGACAAAGTGCAATTATTTAGAAATAGAAACAATGGATGTTAGGGCATTACAGACAGACAGACAGACAGACAGATTTTTTATTCAAGACTTATACAAAGTACATCGTCTATATTTATACAATCGCACATATATATTGTCACGTGATTTTATACAAAAAATAAATAAGCAGAAAAAGTATGTTAGATACACACAAAAACCACAGAAAGCAAAACTCGTGGTTTTTAAAATATGATTGTTACAAATGCAGTTGGTAATATATTACATACATTATAATTATACAGGAGATGAATATATTATGACATATCATTTATCAGTCTTGATCGTATAGATAGCGCGTTTTTGACAAACAGTGACAGATTAATAAGTTCCATTTTATCCTCCGTTTTTAACAAATTCAAATATTTATAAACAGATGGTTTGATATAATAGTTGTTTTTTATGTATTTTTTTCTAAGATCATTATACATAGGGCATACACAAACAAAATGATATTCATCCTCAATGTCATTTAAAACACAGAACATGCAGAGTCTTACAGATCTTTCCTCTACATTTCTAGCGTATCTACCCGTTTGAATTCTCAAAGGGTGTACAGATAAACGTAATCTACTAACATATGCTCTTAATGATTTAGGTAAAAAATTTAGATATGGTTCATATACTAGAGATGTTTTAAACTGTCTATACATATCCATCATAGAGCTTTCGTTCACATCATTGTACCATTTAAGTTTAAAAGCGTCAACAATTCTACATTTAAATACAAACAAAAATGATTTCATATCAAAAGCATGCACATTTTCGAATACATCTGAAAAACCATAATCATTTAACAACTTTTTAACATTATATACCCAATTTGTGCAACCCTTTTCACAATATCTAACGGCTTCGTTGTATACATATTTTAAAATGATGTTGTCGCTTGACTGCAGCTTAAACCAATATTTCAGTATACGTACATATCTATGTATATAAAGCGGATATCTCCCAAGTTCGCCATACACCATATTATTACATGTATTAAGTCTAACTTTTAATAGACGTTTTAAGAATTTTAGATGAAGCCTTTCTAATTCTTTTGACTTAGTATATCCCCAAACTTCTGCTCCATAATTGATAATAGAGCCAACAAAGGCATCAAACAATTGACAAAGAGTACTAGGCTTCAAATCATAGTCCTGACATTTACAAAGTAAAACATTCATGGCCTTAAGCCCTTTACCAACTAAATATTCTTGATTAAGATTAAAACTACCAGTATAATTTAGAACAACTCCTAAATAGTTAAAATCACTGACAACTTCTATTGGCTGACTATTGTAGGTCCACTTCTCTGAGGTCAGTAATCCACCTCGCTTACGAAAAACCATAATTTTGGTCTTATTTATGTTAACCTGCAATCCCCAATTATTGCAGTAAGTGTACAAATGGTCTAAATGGTTCTGAATTTCTGTTGGATTTTTACCTATAATAGCCATGTCGTCAGCAAACAAAAGTAATAAAATCATAACATCATCTAAATTTATGCCTGCATTAATATCATCTTGGAGATAAAGTTCCAAGTCCTCAACAAAGAGAGAAAATAGCAAAGGGGACATAACCTCCCCTTGACGCAAGCCTACTGAGTATGAGAAATAATCAGAAAATGAAGAAAATGACTTAACACATGATTTAACATTGTTATACATATCTCTGACAACTCGTAAAACTTTACCCTGAATTCCCGATTTATATATTTTCAACCAAAGACCGTTTCTATAAATAGAATCAAAACATTTCAACATATCGACAAAAATAACATACAGACGTTTATTTTCAAACATATAGTTCTGAACTAATGACTGAAGTATAAATATTGCATCTACAGTAGAACGTCCTTTTCGAAATCCGAATTGGGCGTCCGAAATAATGTTATATTCATTGCAGACATTTTCAACTCTCTTATTAATAACTGAGGTAAACAGTTTAGAAAGACAGCTTACAAGTGTAATACCTCTGTAGTTGTTTACATCTGACTCGGAGCCCTTTTTGTGTAATGGAACAATAATACCGACTGTCCACGCTTCGGGGAAAACTCCAGAGTCTATTATCTTATTAAACATATCACTCAAAGGCAAAGCTAAAATGTCAATAGATTCTATAAAGTATTCATTCAACAAATTATCAAGTCCATGGGCTTTGTTCCGCTTGAGTAGTTTAACGGCTTTAACAATTTCTTCGACAGAGATAGGTCTATCTAGCTCCGGATAAACGTTATTCGGCAAATCAAAATTATTATGTTCATTAAAAAACTCAGATTCGTCATTTTCACAATTAAAAACATTTCCTCCTAAGTTCTTAAAAAAGTCGCGAAAAGCATCTAAAGGTATATTTCCAGATTTATTTTTTGTTTTTGTTCTAAAGTGTTTCCAAAAATCTCTCGGTTTTTTTCTTCTAAGATCCTCAATCTCATTCATTTTCCTTTTGTAACTCGCGTTTTTCTTTTTCCGAATAATACCTTTATAATGCTTTTTGCGTTCACATAAAAATATACGATTTTCTTGCGACTTATCTAAATTGAACTGCCTAAGGGCATGCAAATAACTATTGCGAGCTGTTTTACAAACTGGATCAAACCAATTATTTTCATGTACAGGTGACGTACTGAAACGGACATCTTGCTTAAAATAACATTTTTTGGCAAACAAAGGATCTGCTATACTTCTCACTGTATCCGTAAAATTATTAAGCATAGTATTTACGGATTCTCTATTCAAACAATCTGTATTTTGTATAATTTCATTAAAAATTTCTAAATTATCATAAATACCAGAGCGAAAATGCTCCCGTAAATTGACATCCCACTTAAATTTAATCTCTTCATGGTCAAGTATAGTAGTAGTAACATTATTACAACACAAGGTAAAGCGCAATGGTGCATGATCGCTCCATTCATTGAAACCATCAATATAAAAATTGTTCAACTGTGACATATCGTGATCAAATGTCAGTAAATAGTCAATTACAGAACAACCGTTATGTGATAAAAACGTATGGTGTTTTGTATTAGCTAGCCGCCCATTCATAATACGCAAACCGGACGCTTTACACAAATCTAATAATTTAACACCGTGACTGTTAACTGTATGGTCCAATGAGGCCCGTCTAGTACTACAGTCGGGGCTATAATCAACGTCGTCAACAATACAGTTAAACTTATCATGGATGATAAAATCACATTTTTGCCCAACTCTACTATTAAAATCACCACATAAATACACTGATCCACATTTATCGTAAACATTTAAATCAATTTCCAATATATTAAACAAATCAACATTAAAAGTATTATAAACGGGCGAGTCATCGCCCCATATATAAGCACCACATAAATATACATCTTTTTCCATGTTAAAAAATACATGATCTAATTTCACCCAAATAATAGAGTCAAAGTGATTTTTTACAATCTCTATACCATCTTTTAAACATTCTTTATAGTAAAGTATAACACCACCACTACTACGCCTAGCATTTTTATGTTGAAATTTTCTGTAAAAGTTATGTGAAATGTAACCATTAAGCTCAATGTTACTGTTAACATTACACCATGATTCATATAGAAAACATATATCATTTTTAGCTAAAATATCAACAAAAAGTTTACATGATTTTTTGTCGCTGTTCAGTCCATGTATATTCCAGGATAGAATAGAAAGTTCATCTCCCACGTAATCCTAGTCTCTGACGGGCTTGCCGTCAACGTACAGCGTGTCGTAGGAAATCCATGCACGTTTTCCTTCTCGCTTGGCAGCCTTCACTTTAGGGAAAAGTCTGGCCCTCCGCGCTTGAACTTCCGGGGGGAACTGTTCATTTACATAAAATTGTGTCCCCTTCAGCTCCGGCCACTGCTGCCTTACCGCTTCCCTGTCCTTAAAGAAGGCAAAACGAGCTACCACGTTCCTCACTTTCCCCGCGATCGGCTGAGACGGCATCCGGTGCAACCTCTCGAGGCGTAGCGCATCGACTGTCTCCCTGGCGATCTTCATGTGTTGCCTTTTTTGCTGCGTTTACTCAGTTTAAGTGACTAGTTCCCAGTTTTCTTAAAGAAAGAAGTTTTAAATAATTGTCACCGATTCAAAAATTAGTTATTCATTATGTTGAAACAAGCGAAATAACACCACTGACTAAAAAAAATATTGGTCCATTGATGGGTAATCATCATTTAAACATTATTACGCGTTTCCTGAATAATTTGAAAATACGTGAAGTACTGACATAGGGGTTTTCACTGGTGAATATTAAAGCTAGATTGGCGCAGTGGTAGTTCAATAGCTTTGGCTTCAAAATGACCGGGTTCAATTCCCGCGGTATGCAATATTTTACATTCAACTTCTTTCGTTGCTTATGCAATTAGGTAAGACTATTCAAATCATAATAGAGTTGTTAGTAAACAAACCAATAAAATTTTTCAAAAATAAGAAAATCTGTGAACAAGCCCTTTAATTCAATTTGTTCTTTTCAATCAATGTGGGTGTCTCAATATAGTTAGACCCCGGAGTAACCTGTCGAGAGCTGTACAGTTCTGTTATTAACTATGAGTGGATTGAAATGCAATGAAGGCGTCTCATTAAGTTGAAGATAGTTAGTCCTATATAAACCAACATTCATTATACCAACAGGTGTGACAGACCTACCAGTCACCCATTGCCAATCCATCATATTGTCTAGGGATGGTCTATTCAAACGAAGTCCTTGAATCATGAATGACCTTCATTGTCGTGAACAAAATGGATGTCATAAACAGTCATGAAATGCTTTTTGTGCACTTCCTGAAAATAACAACTTGTCTTTTTGATTTCCTAAATCTTAGCTAGTTCTAACAATATGAATATATGAAGACTGACTTTATTGTATTAAAATTTGTTATGCACCCAAAGGGAATGCTAGCTATGTTTTGATTGCTCAAAACCTGTTAAAATTCAAATGTAAAAAATATATTTGTTTTATAAATTAGGTAAAGTAACCTGTATATTATGCTTTATACTTTAACTTCACGTTCAATTACCGTTGAAAGAATAACCTTATCAAAAGTCCTTACATTATTAGCAAACTGTGAACACTATTCTACATTGTATACATACATCATCGTATACTTCAATATATAATTGGATGTTCAGCATTTTATTAATCTCAGAGCGTCACTTACTAAAAGAGGCTATGAAAGAAATGTGTCAATCGCTTCTGGACTACATGGTATTCAGAGAGGAAATCGAATTTCCCTGTCCATTCATATATCAATTATTCTGACGCATAAGATAATTGAAAGCGACGAGTACACGTATAATGGAGCTTTATTTACAAGCGTTTAGAAGCCAGAAAGCATGGAAATTAAATTATCATCATCACTGAAATTTGTCTCGTACACTATTTTCAATGCATTACTTGAAAAACATGTTTTTGTCGCAAGTGTTGTCCGATAGATACATTTGAAGGAAACAAAATATGATCCTGTCTCTTAATTATATATGTGCATACTTTGAATTAAACAACTCATTCTTAAAGATGTCTCAGGTTCCAAAAAATAATTTTCTGTATAAAACACGTCATTAAATTTGTAGGAGAAATTGTTTTTAAATGCAACATGTGGAACTTGCAAACAAAATATCACAGACATATTATATGGGCATATATACACAAACAGTACTATCAAAACTGTGAAAATTTACAGGACAATATGTCTTAGAAAATAGGAAAAAACACCAGACCTCCTCTTTTTTACCAATCTGTCACTGAATTCAATAACCTGGTTTCATTTCTGTTATCAATGTGCTATGGGTATATATGAGTGAATGTTATTTGCGTTATGTCGATAATAAAAATGAATGGATGCTCTGAACATATTGACTTATGTGTTGTTTAGCTCTTTTTTTTATTATTATTACAAATTGACATAGTTTGAAATGGAACACTTTTTTCAGACAGGATGTATCATAAACTTTGAGTGTTGTTTTCTTTGAGATGTTAAGTTATGCATAAATAAAATCTGCATGAAATGGGATATAATTATAAAGTATTAAAACCATTACATGTGTTTGCTATTCTGCAGACTTGATATATTTGTGTACTGGTGTTTAGATCTGAAGTAGGAGCTTGTACATAGATTATGCAATAAATAATGAAACCATATGGAAAAGTCTTGGCACTATGCTTATGTAAAATCGGTTGCATGCAACCTTCTTTTCTTTTCTGTAACGAACTATACAGTTCCGCCGTACTGTCAGTATATCAATATTTGTTAAGGCCTATGCAATTGTCTGAAATAATAACATGTTCAGGAAAACATAAATTTGCTAACCAGAAGAAAGCTCCTTTCCCAGAGAATATTAAACGTAGAATGAAAGCTTTATTCAATAAACAAGGCTGATTCCTTGTTGACGTCACTTGTTCTGTCAGAGTAACTATCAATTTAAAGTTGAGGCGAGAAACAAGTAAGAATAATAATGGAAAGATGGTTACATCAACAGCAATTTATTTACTGATTTCTAGTTTTTTAAATCAATATATTTATCTCTAGGAGAATAGTTATGTTATTCCAAAGCTTTTGTTGAATTTCTATGAAAATATTTATGCTATTTCAATGCTTTTGTTGAATTTCTATGTAAATATTTATGTTATTCCAATGCTTTTATTGAATTTCTATGTAAATATGTATGTTATTTAAATGCTTTTGTTGCCCTTCCTTGGTCCACACAGTGTTTTGTTTCTGTCAGTCCATTAAGCTCCTACATCATCAATCTTTCTATAATTAGAATATTTGAAGATTTTGAGACAGCATGCATATAAAGTAAACCCGGAAGTGTAATATTCTGGTTCTGCCTGAATTAAACTTTCTCTAAATGCTATAAGAACACACTAATATGTGAAGTTGAAATAAGGAATACATCTTTCAATAAACTGTGTTTTTCAACGATGCATTATATAAAGTTATATCTGTTGCATTTATTAAGTTTTACAAATTATAAAGACGAAAGACGGATGTTAAAAGATGTTTAAGTGATTAAAAAGATACTCGTTTCATTCTAATAAATCTTGTTTGATTTATGATGATATACTCCCATTCTTCACACAGTACGATGAAGCAAAACTATATTAAATAAGAAATATTAGTAATAAACACACACGTACTTTGCTATCAACATTAATAATTTTCCTTTCCATTGATAGTTTTGTTTATTAACTAGTAGCTCAAAATAAATTTATTTATTGCGTTTAAAACAAGATCTTATAATTAAATTTCAATAAACTTAAGTTTACAATCAATTAAGATTTAATATGTTCGCAAATGGTATAAATATGATTATCATATCAAAGTAAACCAATATGTAAGATATCTGCTGAAAGCTGTCAAAAATTCTTAATTGCCTGAGGAAATTGCAAATTGAAAAGTATAGAAATAATTCAAATGATGAAGGAAAAATACAATTTACAATACTACAAGGGGTCACACGTCCCCATTTCTTATTAGAACGATTCACTTCTTCCTTAAACATAAATAAAACTTCTTTATGAATGAAATTAATCTCCTTTAGGAGGAGCTCGTACATGTAACATTAAAAACCTCATTGCACGCACTATATAGATGGAAAATACGGATGCAACTGTGTTCAGATGTTCAAACGTATTGCATATTCGGATAGATGTAACGGAACATAAAGGCGGTATACACGCTGTCAATCAGGTAAGTGGTGCTCTGGAATGACTTATTGGGAACGGCAGATTGTCCATAGCAACACAGATATAAACTTCCAACCTTGTATTCCAAACACCTTTGCAACATTGCTACTTAAAATTACGTGGTTGCCATAAGAAAAGAGAGCATCGACAAATAACGTTTTTAATATATCTCGACAATATTAACAATAATTTCGATGTTTTCAGTCTTCCGACATAATGGTTGTCAGATGCTGACCAAGCTATTGCATAATCAATAAAGTTAAAACAAAGGAAATTTTAAAATAGATCTGTTCAGTTTCAATAATTAGAAAGTAAACAAAACACTATTAACCAATTAAATCCCTATTGAACACATTATTTAAGTTGATAACCGTGGTTTTCACTATTCGGTGCTGAAGACTTGTGATTTATTTGCCAGGGTCATGATTGATTTCGTGAAAAACGACAGAAAGAATATTCATCAGAGAAATTTATGAAACCTCTGAACAGCGGAACCGAAAGATCTTCTTTAGTCCGGACATATAAAAATGCAATCCCGACAAGTCTACGTCCGCATATTGTGTTTGCCATAAGTAATCCCTTGCCAGTTTATTGGCATTGGGAAAATAAATTTCTTTATTGCAGCCGGCCGTTGAACTATTTATGATGTCACGATCTAGCGCAATACACATTACAACGTGACTCACTTGTCCTTTATTACATATATACAGCACATTTTATAAATTATTCTTTCCTACGAAAATTCAAACATGAACATGTTTATGTTATCTTTTATCAAAACACGATATCAGAGATCAGATATGGTGTAGGTAAGAACGCAATAAATATGTGTACATTTATGATTGTGTATACTGTATTCTGTTTTGTTGACGAGCAGACTTACTTATTGCATTACTACTTTATTGTTTTGTGATTTGCATTACACACGCACATATTTTAACTTGTTATATTGTTAACGCAAACAATATATTAATCAATACAAGGCATTACGTTTTTTTGTTTTGCTTAGATGAGATATTTTTACAAATGCGAAAATTCAAGTTATTCATTTGGGAGGATCAAGTACTTTATTATGAAATGACACAATTATTCGAACTAGAAACATCCTGCGAAACAATGCCGTTATTGTAATTGTACAGAAAATATAATCTGTTGATGGCCCGAACAAATACAACTTCTCTGATCTATGCATCTATGTATTTAACGTTTGTTTCTTTCTGCTTGTAAGATTGGGTAATATATAATGTAGCCTTTTGATTGACTGACATTCCTTTGAGATTTGTCCCAATTTTATAATCATTTCCGGATTTTTTTTTTTAATTGTTTGAGCATCACATCTTATGTATTGGTCGGAGCTTTCTTCTAATACATACCGTGGTATTCCGCGCATAACGCAGATACACAGTTTTATGCATACATGTTTCATGTATGCGAGTCATACACAAAGCAAATTAAGCAAGACGTTAGTAGCTTGTCCAGTGACGATATTTTTAATTGTCGATTACGAGAGAGAATAAACTGCATGTGCATCACATGCATGCTAACATCTAAACTGGCAAGCTGACTCGAGGTAGCGAATGCATAGACGCCGATAAAAATTGGATGACGATGGAATTACGCAGTATTTTTACTATCTTAAATACTATAAGGAGGACATATTTGAGATTACTCAAGCCATATCAAACTTACAGTTAGTGTTTTTGTTGTGCGTACAAAAGAGTTGAACCACTAAGATTTGATGACATTTGTTATGCTATTTAGTTTACGGCGCCTCTTATGTTCGAGAGCGCGTTCGTCTGCAACATGATGCACGTCTTCTCAAATTTAACTCAAAGCTTTCACAGGCAAGTATCAATCAATTGAACCTTGCTCAGAGAAGGTTGTCTATTTGCGTTCATAAATCAATTATCATGAAGGAAGAGATACTGGGAAACTTTTAAATACCCATATATTTGACATGTTTACATTAGAACGTTAAATGATCCAGGAACTGTACAACTTGAGTCAGTGTCGATGTAAATTATATGTTAACATATTTTCCTTCACAATACTTCAGCAACCTCGTCTTTGTCACGAGCATTAAATTTGCGAATGTTTTTGACGGCAAAAACTCACGTTCAGTGTTCGTCCATCCGCATGTGAATGTTTATGAAATGTTATACAACTGTGACACAACTGACAACTTAACTGGCAGACAAGGCGAAACAACTTGCGTGTGATTTGTAATTACATACACTCATATTCACCAGAATTAAAACTTCGCCCTGAGTATGTATGGTGCATTTTTAACGATATTTTTTTCAGTTTTTTTAGTTTAGCACAGCTTTACTCGTGAAATGACCTTTATCGACAGCTTATACAATGTTGGGGAAATTTCCCGCCAGTAGACCCGAATGAATAAATCCGAAAATTTCATTGACTGATTTTAGATAAATTCCCCCAAAACACTGGCTACATTTCGAAAATAAATGAGCAATGCGTAAAGGATTTAACACTGTTCAGTGTAGGGAAATCTGGACTGTTCTCTGCATGTTCATACGACACATATACGTGTTTTGATCCAGTTACATAACGTATTAAATTCCAATTCTTATAATTGCAGGGTACGTTCTCGGTGGATAACACAGTTCTGCTTTCAAGATATACAAAACGCGAATTAAAGGTACAGAAATGAATGAACACTTATCGGCAAATGCAGCTTATTCGCATTGTGAGAAATACTACCGAAATAATAAAGTGTCAAGATAAGCGCGAAATCGTGTAATTATCTTACAACAGACGTGTCCGATTTTTGAACAGTGTATGCAATAACCTATTAACGTAATTTTAATTACTGATTTACGACGGATGAAAGATAAACACGTGATGTACGTTCAGCATTATTTAGATTTTAATATAACTACATTCAATTATATAATTCAGAACTCTCACGTACACAATTAAATATTAATTATTACAATTAATTATCTTATTTATTGTGGTTCATAATTAAAATAATAAGCCTTCCGAAATAGAATCTGTTTTGCATCTTGTTTATTAAAAGACATCTGAGCTCTTTGTTGCCAAACTTCAAATGTATGAATATTCTGATTGCGCGATATGCATACTATTTTTATCAGAGTTAACTGTATAGAAAAATTGACATAACTTTAAATGTGATTCCTTTTTACTGCATCAAAAGAGCAGCCATTCCAGACCGAGGGTAAACATTTGTAAAACATTAATTGAACAGGTTTGATTGATGGTTGAATCTTAGTGAACTAAGATTTTAATCGCTGATATTAATTAGTTGTGAATATTTTCTTAGACTGTTATGAAATGAAAAAAATAAATAAAATAACATGTAATATGTTCTTGCATTGACTTCTCACAAAATATTTTTTTTTACGTATATTTTGTACACACTTGTCACTTATGATTTTTACTGTTTGTATATGCAATTATATATATATATATGCAGTTTTATTCATTTTTACTGGAATTTTATAGCTTACAAAAAAGAATTGAAAGAAAGTTTATATCGGTTTTCAAACTCCCGTTCAACAGTCCCATAGCGTTGCATTCTACTCCTTTATCCTATATACCTCTCTGAGATGTGGTTTTATTGTTTTTAAATTGGGATTATATAGATTGAACCTCTAAATATTTTTACTGTTATGTTGTAGTTTAATTGAAATACACCGATGTTTTGAACATTAACAAGACTTGATAGCAAAGTGGATAGTGCCGCTGACTCGAGAGGCATTGGCTTGAGAGGCATAGAAACTGAGGTTATGGCTTCAAATACGATTTTGCTCACATATGTTTAAACTGTAACGTTACAATTATATATAAGTAAAAGACGAAAACATATCCGAATTGGTACACAAGATAATTGTCAGAGCTGGACTTTTTTTATATACCATATATATGCGGTCTTATTCATTTTTACTGCCATTTTATAGCTTACGAAAACATTAAAAGAAAGGTTATACTGGTGTTTAAACTCCCAGGAGTCCCAGAGCTTTGCATTCCACTGCTTTATCAGCTAGAACACTGTGACGTGTGGTTTCATGGTTATTAAATTGGAATTATATAGATTGAACATCTTAAGTTTTACTGTTATGTTGTTATCATTTTAACATTCTTTGAGATATAATTTTTTCAAGTCTGGAACAGTGTCCATTTGGGTTGCGTCAAACATTGATTGCACAATGTATAACACATATGGTACATTAAGTTGTAAATGAATTGGAATTGGAGGCTAGTTCATTTACAATTATTGCTTATAATGTAATTAACTGACTAGTTAAAATGTACGTGTTAGATAATAATGTGTTTGCTCAAAAAGCTAAAGAATGCATGGTTGCCAAAAATATTGTCAACTGTTTATTATGAAATGTAGACAAAATTGCAAATATTAGGTTCTTTGTCTAATTTTGGACACTTTTCAATTTAAGACGTTACCAAAGGTTTTTAAAAATGAACTACAATAAATAAAAAAGTACTATTAAATATTGCTAGAAATTTATCATTTAACTTATACATAACTTTCTGTGTTAAAGGAATTTTTAAAATTGGTCTGTAAATATTCCATAATTAGTTATTAAAAAAACACTATTAAATTGTTAAATCCCAATTGAACGCATTAAACAATTCGATAACGTTGGTAACCACTATTCGGTGCTGAAGACCTGTCTTTTATTTGCCAGGGTAATAATTGATTTCGTGAAAAACGTCAGAAAGGATATTCGTTCAAGTAATTTATGAAACCTCTGAACAGCGCAAGATCTTCTTTAGTCCGGTCATATATACATGCAAATCCTGACCCGTTCTCTTCTGCATATTGCGTTTGACATAAGTAATACCTTGCCCGTTCATTGGCATTGGGCAAACTATATTTCTTTCTTGCAGCTGTTCATAGAACTCTTTATGCTGCCACGATCAAGCGCTACAAACATTTAGAACGTGCCTCACTTGTCCTTTATTTTTATATATACAGTACATTTTATAAATTAATTTTCCTACGAAAATTCAAATATGAACGTGTTTAATATATCTTTTATAAAAACAAGATATACGTGGAAGTCAGATATTTTGTAGGGAAGAATAGTGAACGCAATAAATATTTGTACATTCATGATTGTGTATACTGTATTTTGTTATGTTTCCGAGCAGACTTAATAATTGCATATCTACTTCATTGTATTGTGATTTGTATGACACACGCAGCTAAATTAGGTTATAATATTGTTTAATGCGAACAATATATTGTTCAAGACAAGACATAACGTTTTATTTTTTGCTTAGATAAGATATTTTAACAAATGCGAACATTCAAGTTATTCATTCGGGCCTACTGGCGGGAAATTTCTCAAACATCGTATTGACTCTTGGTAAATTGAGGTGAAAACCTGGGTTAGACAATTACGCCGAAAAAGAGAGTGCACTAAATGTTCAGGGTGCAGGATCACGTGACTTTGTGGGGTTTACAATTAAACGTTTATGGATGTGAAAACACCGGTAAGTGGTGCTTTTTTTCCAATAACTTTTTAAAACAATTTTTCTTAAGAATTTCAACTAGTGCATAAAAAACAGTTTTTATGCTGCTGATTGCAATTTGAATTACATCAGAATTACTTTTTTAATAAGCCTAAGCACTTGCGCTAAAATTCGATGTGTACAGCATTCATGTACATGGTTATGCTTAACGCAACGTGAAATTTTGTCACCAATTTCAGACGTATTCAAGGATTTATTCTTAAATCTTTAGATATCGGCACAAAACTGCAAGAAAAACTATCTTGTATGCACTAAAGATTTAAGCAAATATATTTCAAGTCCGGCCCGTGTGTAAACCCCCTTAAAAATCCGTTGATCCTGCACCCTGAATATAATATGACACAAATATTCGAACAAGACACATCCTGCGAAACGATGTTGTTGATAGTAATTGTACTGCAAATATAATTTATGGATGGTCCTGAGAAAAACATCAAATATAAATGCAGCTCTGTATTTTACGTTTGTTTCTTTCCAATGTGTATAAGAGCGTCTTGTCGCTTTTCTTTACGAACAAGGAAACTGTTTTTAATACACTTCCCTATTACATAACTGACACTTTTGTGTGTTAAGTATTTAACCACTTAGGTCATTTCGCTAAGTGTTGTTTTAAAGTCTTCAAGCGTTTATACACGGTGTCCTAGTAATTTGGGACGTGTTCTCCTTTAATGTCAACGCATTTTACTCGAAGTGACTACTTGCCTTAATATTTTATAGAGGAGATCGGACAAACAATAAAAAAACAAACAAATGCGAACATGACAAAATAATATGATGATTAAAATATTTGCACGTGACAGATGAATGATGTAATTGCTTATGAGGAACAAACAAACACAAACAATAGCTCAAAGTCCATTTTGATTCGAGATGTTTCTGAAGAATTTCATCCCACACAATTCTGAGGAAATTGGGTAATAGGAGAAATCACATTGCCTGTTTCTTTAACATTCGCAAAGAAAAATAACAAAATATGAATATATAAATTATTTGTATTGAATTAAGATAATATTATTTTTTTTATTTTTGCTGACAGATTAATGTGTAATTGCTTATGAGGACCAACAAACACATATAATAGTTCCAAGTTCATTTCGCTTCTGAAGAAATTCATCCCACACAAATTGAGGAAATTCGGTAATAGGAGAAATATTATAAATCAAATTTCCGCGTTCATCGCTGTATGTTTCTTTCGTAGAGTGGTTGTAAGATTGGGTTATATATAAATGAGCCTCTTTGATTGAGTATATTGCTTTGAGAGATTTGTCCCAATTAAATAATCATTTCCGGAAGTTAGCAATTTATAATTGTTTGAGCGTAACATCTAATTTATTGGTCGTAGCTTTCTTCTAGTACCGTATCAATATGTATCGGTTTATGTATACATGCTACATTTATGCGAGTCATTCACAAATAAAATTAAGCGAGGCTTTAGTAGCTTTCCAGTGGAGATATGTTTAATTGTCAATTACGAAAGAGAATTCAATACATGTACATCACATGCATGCTAACATCTAAACTGACGGACTCGAGGCGGCGAATGCATAGAGGCGGATAGAAATTGAATGAAGAAAGTATTATGCAGTGTTTCTACTCTCTAAAACAATGGAAGGATGATATTTTGGAGATTACTCAAGCCATCTCAAACTAAGAGTTATGAACAACTATGATAAATGCAGCTTTTCAGTTTGTGTTTGCAACAAAAAAGTTGCACCACTAAGATCTGATGATATATGTTATGCTATTAGGTTTACGGCGCTTCTTATTCGGAACGCGTTCGCTTTTTTTCATGTTCCGCGTCTTCTAAAATGAAACTTAATGATTCCACAGGAAAGTGTAAATCAATGGAACCTTGCTCAGGGCAGGTTTTCGATTTGCCTCCGTAAATCAATTATAATGAAAATGAAATTATGGGAAACATTTAAGTATCCATCCAATGAGATTTTACGTCCGAGCGGGTAATTTAAATGATCCAGGAAGTATATAAATTGAGTCAGTGACAACGTTAATTTGCCTTATAAATGTTTCCTTTAAAATAATTTAGCATCCTCGTCTGTGTCACTAGCATTTTATATATGTATTGTCGTCCTCTTTGTTCCCAAACACGGATGCAACAGTTCATTGTCTTCTAATGGTGAAAAGTATGAAACAAATCCTGGTTTATGTGACATTGGAAAACGCAGATAGATGGAACGGATGTTAAGCAGAATGTACACTGTCAGATAGGGAAATTGTGAGGTCCATGGAATGATTAGATCTAGAACGTCTTTTGTAGAAGCATATATATTCAGTTCAAAATACGTCTGCAACTTAGTTGTTTTTACAATTTCGCTGTTCCCATAAAAGGAGAGTGTCGTTTCCAATATTTACCATCGATTTGTGATTTAAATCATCAGTCTATCAACACATGGTTGTCAACAATGACCAGTGCTATTACAAAAGAAACATTAAAAGCAACGATGAATGTCCAATTTACCGATACTCTTATAACTCTATTGTAAGGGGAAAATAAGAAACTATGAATATATAAGTTATTTGTATTGTATTATGGTAATTTATTTATTATTTTTTGCGTGACGGATGAATGATATAATTGCTTATGAGGACCAAACACACACATACAAAAGTTCTAAGTCCATTTCGATTGGAAATGTTTCTGAAGAATTTCCTCCCACACAATTCTGAGGAAATTGGGTAATAGAAGAAATCACATTTCCGCACACATCGCTTCCTGTTTCTTTCATAGAGTGGTTGTAAGATTGGGTTATATATAATGTAGCCTTTTGATTGAGTGACATTCCTTTGAAATTTGTCCCAATTTAATAATCGTTTCCGAAACGTTTTTTTAATCGTTTAAGCTTAACATCTAATTTATTGGTCGTAGATTTCTTCTAGTACGTAATTGTCAACATGTTTTCCCGCGTATACCGCAGCTATACAGGTATTTGCATACATGTTACATTAAGCTGAGTCATACACAAAGAAAATTAAGCAATGCGTCAGTACCTTGTCCAGGGATTATTTGTTCCATTGTTAATTACGAGAGAGAAAAGACAACATGTGCATAAAATGCATTATTCATCTTAACTGGAATCGTCCCTCAGGCCTTTGAACATTATTGTTGTGTACTGATTGGTAAAAGTATACAGGAAGAATGAATGGCTTTACTTTCCAATAGACACATTACAAACTGGGATTGCAAAATGAAGACCTACACATTGCTTTTCTATGATTGTTTTTCTAGGACTTCAGCATATGTCAACTTGCGGACATAAATGGAAAACAAGCAAGGGCTTCTTCTAGTATACATTCAGTCTTGTATGAGAACAATACATACTAACATGAATGATATGGTGACAAATTGATGTTCCATGAAGAGACAAAAATGTCACTATGCCCATTTCAAACTGTATGTATTATTATTGCGTGATGAAGGAATGGTGATAGAGGCATTTTATATATGTTTGGTCGTCCTCTTTAATCCCAAACACGGATGCAACAGTTAATTGTCTTCTTATGGGCAACCGTATAAAAAACAAATCCTGGTTAGTGTAGAATAGGAAACAATCGGATTGATGGAAAGCAGTATGAACACTGTCAGACAAGGAAATGGAGCCGCCCAGGGACTGATTAGATCAAGAGGGTTGCCCATAGCAGCAAACATATTCAGTTCAGAATACGTCTGCATCTTAGTTTTTACAATTACGCTGTTCCCATAAAAATAGACTTTCGTCAAAGAACAATTTTAAAATATCTCGTAAATATTCACCATCATTTCGTGATTTTTATCATCAGTCTGTCAACACATGATTGTCAACAATGACCGGTGCATTATTACAAAACACAACAAAACAACGATGAATTTCCCATTTGCCGATACTCGTTTAGCACTTTTGCGCTGGAATTAAAAAAATATATATGAATATATAAGGTATTTGTATTGAATTAAGGAAAAAATATTTATGTTTGTGTGCGTGACAAATGAATGATGTTATTGCTTATGAGGACCAAACACACACATATTACAGTTCCAAGTCCATTTTGATTTGAGATGTTTCTGAAGAATTTCATCCCACACAAATTTGAGGAAATTCGGTAATAGGAAAATAGGCGTAATCAAATTTCCGCACACATCGCTGCCTGTGCCTTACATAGAGTAGCGGTAAGATTGGGTTATTTGTAACGTAGCCTGTTTTATTGAGTGACGTTCCTTTGATATTTGCCCCAATCTAATCATCGTTTTCGGAAGTTGGTATTTTATAATCGTTTGAGCGTAACATCTTATGTTTTGGTCCTAACTGTCTTCTAGTACATGATTGTTAACATGGTATATCGTGCATAACGCAGCTATACCGGTATATGCATACATGTTACATTTATGCGAGTCATGCACAAAAAATATTAAGCAAGACGAAAGTAGCTTGTCGAGTGATTATATGTTTAATTGTCAATTACGAGAGAGAATAAACTACATGTGTATCACATGAATGCTAAAATTTAAACTGTCCAGCGGACTTGAAGCGGCGAATGCATAGACGCCGATTGAAATGGGATACAAAACGTATTATACAGTGTTTTTACTTTCTAAATCAATCTAAGGAGGACGTATTGGAGTTTTCTCAAGCCATGTCAAATTTATAGTGATGAACAACAATTATTAATTCAGCTTTTGAGTTTTAAGTGCGTGGACAAAAGAGTTGCACCACTAAGATTTGATGTGCTATGCTTTTAATTATACTGCGCCTCTTATTCGGAACTTGTTCGTCTTTTCCATGTTGCACGTCTTCTCAATTAAAACAAAAAGATTCAGCATGAAAGTATTGATCAATGGAACCTTGCAAAGGGGAAATTTTCCGCATGTGCGTCCGTATATCCATTATCATGAAGAAGAGATACAGGGACACATTTGAATATCCATCCCATGTATTTAAGATTAGAGCGTGAACATTTAAATGATCCAGGAAGTATACAAATTGCGTCAGTGGCGACGTAAATTAGCCTTATTTTTTCCTTTGGCAAAATTTAGCATCCTTGTATTTGTCGCTAGGTATGTATTGTCGTCGTTTTGGATCCAAAACACGGATGTACATGTAAACACTAAATTGTCTTTTTATTGTCAAGCGTATTAAACAAATCCTGATTAATGTAGCATTTGTAAAACCGGTTTGATGAAACGGAACGGATTTAAAGCAGTACAAACACTGTCAGATAGGGGAAAGGAACCGTCCAGATAGTGATTAGATCCAGAGGGTTGCCCTTAGCAGCATAAATATTTAGTTAAGTTTATACAATTACGCTGTTCCCAATACAGCATTGTGTCGTTAATGAACCGTTGGAATAAATCTCGTCAAAAGTTACCACCTTTTCGTGATTTATGTCAGTCTCTCTGTCAACACATGGTTGTCAACTAGGGCCGCCGGTGCTTTTGCAAAAAACATCAACAACAAAAACGATGAATTTTCGATTAACCGATGCTCGTCCTTTACTTTTGCAGGAAAAAATAACACACTATGAATATATAAGTTTTTTGTATTGCATTATGGTAATGTTATTTATTATTTTGTGCTTGACAGATGAATGATGTACTTGCTTATGAGGACCAAACAAACACATATTATAGTTCCAAGTCCATTTCGATTTGAGATGTTCCTGAAGAATTTCATCCCACACAATTTCGGTAATAGGAGAAATCAAATTTCCGCACACATCGCTGCCTGTTTCTTTGATAGAGTGGTGGAAAGATTGGGTTATATGTAATGTAGCCTTTTTGATTATGTGAAATTCCTCTGCGATTTTTCCCAATTTAATTATCATTTCCGGAAAGTTGTTTTTTATCGTTTGAGGGTCATGTTATATTTATTGGTCGTAGCTTTCTTCTAGTACATAATTGCCAACATTTTATCTCGCGCATAATGCAGCTATACTGATATATGCATGCATCTTTCATAAATGTGAGTCATACTCAAAGAAGTTTAATCAACATGTAAGTAGCTTGTCCACTGGTGAAACGTGTAATTGTCAATTACGAGAGAGAATAAACTACATGTGTATCACATGCATGCTAACATCTAGACTGGCAAGCGGACTTGAGGCGGCGAGCTCATAGACGCCGATAGAAATTGGATGACAAAAGTATTATGCAGTGTTTCTACTATCTAATACAAATATAAGGAGTACATATTGGATTTTAATCAAACCATGTAAAACTTACAGTGATGATCATCTATGATAAATGCAGTTTTTCAGTTTGTACTGTGTGTACAAAAGAGTTGCACCAATAAGATTTGACGACATATGTTATGCTATTAAGTTCATGGCGCCACTTATGTTCATGAGCGCGTTCGTCTTGTCCATGTTGCACTTCTTCTTGCATTAAACTAAAAGATTACACAGAAAAGTATAAATCAATTGGACCTTGCTCAGGGCAGGTTTTCGCATTTGCGTCCGTATACCAATGATAATGAAGAAGAGATAATGGGAACATTTGGATATCCATCCAATGATTTTTTACATTAGAGCGTAAACATTTTAATGATCCAGGAAGTATACAAATTAAGGCAGTGAAAACGTAAATTTGCCTTATAAATGTTTTCCTTTGAAAAAAATCAGCATCCTCATCTTTGTCACTAGCAATAATTTGGTGAATGTATTAGAGGGCACGTACAGTGTTCGTCCATCCGGATGTAAATGAATATGCAATGTTATACAACAGTTAAACAGCCGACAACTTCACCGGCGGTCAGATCGAAAAACCATTTCGATTGATTTGTAATTATATATACTCATATTCACCAGCATGCTTACCAACAAAATTAACTCCGATTTGACAATTTTAGAACTGACATATATTAAGCTTTTCTGTTATTTCAATTTCCAAAGAGTCAAGTTACAAAACAGCAATCACGCCAAGCATTTTTTTACTAGCTTTTCATTTATTTCAAATTGTAAAAGCTTCGAAACAAATACAGATGAATCTTAAGACATTAATCGCAATAAAAGATTGTATGCAATATCACTATGAAAATTCATCTTATCTGTCTGCAACCCGTACAGAACAGTCATATTTCGACAACAGCCCCTGCAACAGTTCACACTTCCGGTACACGAGTTTTGGTCACGTGATCCACATATGCTCGTGTTTAGGTGCAGACAAAAACTCACTAACACACTCGCATAAGTATGTAAAAAAATGAATTTGTCCTGTCGACACAAGAGGAAGAAAGTACGTTTTAAATCTTGTTGGCTGTGCCCAGTTTGGCGTTAACCTGAAGCCCAACCCTTCAGATGTCTCCATGATGTTAAACTAACATTCCAAAAACGGTGACTATATTTGATGCAGCGATTAAACTCAATGTGTCCTGTTTAAAACAGACGACATGGCTGTGTGTCACATAGACTAAAAGTAAGCAGCTGAAGGTGTGGGTTAAGTGAGTGCTCAAAATTAAAACCGCTTGAATAATATCATACAAAGCCCCCCCCCCTGGGATCCATATCACAAGTCAAGGAGATATGGCTGTATGACCTAAGTCGGTAGCTTGAGCTGACAGTATTGTACTGATTGGTAAAAGTATCTAGGAAGGATGAATGGCTTCACTTTCAAATAAACAAGACATACGTATTGGTTTTCTAGGATTGTTTTTCTATGACTTCAGCATTTGTCAATTTTCAGACATAAATGGAACAAACAAGGGCTTCTGCTAGCATTTATGCAGTCTTGTATGAGAACGAGGCATAATCAAGTGAATGGTTTGGTGACAAATTGATGTGTCATGAACAGGCAAAAAATGTCACTATTCCTATTTTAAACTCGTATTCTCATTTTGTTCTAGTTCCATTAACAGTCCAAGGCTGACTTCAGATGTACTCTTGTGATTTTAAAGGCCAAATCAAATTTTGGTAAAGTCTGGTAAAACACTTTGTTATCAGGTCAAAGCTAAGAAAATCTTGGTATCACTGTAAGAGCCATATTTCTGACCCCAATCTTGTTGAAACTTGGAAATAATGTTTTGGTTTGAAGCTCTTTAAAAATGGATAAACTCCCCATACCCCCAAAGCATTGCATTGATCATTCCAAGGGTGTGATGCATGGTGGCCCTCTTGTTCGGCAGCATGGTTTTGTTCCATAAATGATTTTTGAACAGTTTGTATATTAAATAAAACCCTACACATTGTTGTTGAGGACTTCAGCATGTGTCAACCAGTGCCAACTTGTAGAAGCTTAGAACGTTGCAGAATAAATCATTGAATCTCTTATGGTGGAAAAGGTTGAGATTAGTTGTCTCCATGTCTGTTCTAAATGTAATATGATTGTACTTACTTTCCGTGCAAGCCACCACCTAATGGCTTATAATAGACCGTCATCGTGAATGGGTGTTAATATGACTGGATGTAGGTAGTAGTCGCATGTTTCATAGTGAAATTAGGTGTAAAATATGTGTATCCTCCATCTTGTTAAAATGCCATTTATGGAATTTAACTTGGAGAACCTTGTACTGATACAAACATGATGTGTTCTTATTGGACAATAACAGATGCTGAATCAATATCTTTTTAGAAAGTTGTTGATATCTCTCGTCGTTAAAATAATAATTTTTGCACTGTTTTACGTTCGAAAATGTATTAATAATTTCCTATGGGCAATCTTGACAGTTTGAGACAAGTAAAAAAAACATCTTTGAAATCTTTCTTCTTAACGTAATTTGTTGGTTATTTGCATACAAATAGAAGAATTACAAATGAATGGACTAGTAAATCGCTAACATGCTTCCTTGAATATGTTGATGCTGGGGGCATAAACAGATTTCTTAATGTTCATGGTTCGGCTTTAATTGCGAACATTAATCAAACAAGAAATAATACACAGATCTTAAGACATTTTGTATGGCCTGAAGATACAGTTTAATGAACTTCATCTGTATGAGGCAGCAGGATTGATTATAAATCTACTCACTTAATCTGGCAAAATTACCGAATTACGGGTTAATATCAACAGAAGCACCCGCGAGCAGTTCTCAATATCTCAGAAAGAGCTGTTCAATTGTGTTATGTTGTTTTTTACAACCTACTTTTTAATATATTTTTTATTATCGTGGATGGTTTAGCTTGCAACATCTCCATATGCTGAACATTTGTGTGTGTGTTTTTTTAATCTGTCTATTGAATGCAGTAACAATTCTTACAAGCTATATTATTGACACTTCCACACCTGTCAATCACATTCAAATTTACTTACAATTTAAGCCAATCATGGCCTCATAACCTGTGGAAATCACGTGTTAAAGGGTTGAAATATGTACAAAAATGCACACCTGCTTTTGGATAATTGGAAATTTATCCTTTTGCAAGAGCTGGTGAGGTGTTTAAACATGTTGTGGCAAAACCCAGATTAATCTATTCCCAACCTTAGACCAATGACATTTTATTATGAGCTTGACCTTTAATCTAAGGACACATAAGCTCAACATGATGAACATTGTGGTTAGGTATTCTAAAATTGAATCATAAATAATGTACAGTCATGACAAGCTTTGACTGCTTAAAGATCACGCACACATACAGGGCCGCTTTTGTGACAACTGTATTGAGCTGACAGCAAGTGGGCTTGAAACAAAAACAACAAACCATCCCCTGCGAAAGAATTGAACAGATGACAAATGGCCATTCATAAACACATTGAAGTTCTTGAAAGTGTGCAATAACTTTTTATGAATGTGTTTAAGAACTGTTCGTGAACTCTGTCAAGAGCAATTCATGAACTTGTTAAAAAAACGGCCATGTGTTCTATTGAATCGTTCGCATCGGATATCATGGAAAAACTGGCCATGAAATAGAATTGCAGATGCTTACCAATCTGCAGTTCTTTACAGCATTGCACCCGGTCTGATATTATTATAGTCCATTTGTCTGGTTGCTGCATATTAGGTCCCTAAACAATGGAAGAACACAAATGATGAAAATTAGTCAATTACAAGAGTGATAGGTTTTGTCTCAAATTGCTTCAAGGTGACAAACAATTAACTGTACTCAAAAATGGGCATCCTCTTCTTAATTGGTAAAGTGATTGTCTGGACAGAAATTACTCTGTTAGATGCACCTGCACACTTTCCAATGGAAAACATTTCTTTCCCATTTTCTTCAGCGCCAAAACCAGAACTTTGTGTAACAGAGTTCTTCATAAACACAAGCGAGATAGCTATCAAGAATATATATTAGAAATGTCATCTCTTTTGTGTATAATATGCACGAGAAATTGATTGGTCTTTAATAACGACGAGTTTTGTAACACATTTCATCATTATTTGGGAAAATAAGTGTATAAATTACATCATAGGTAAACAAAACGAAACACAAGTATAAATCCTCAATGACAGAGTGGTTAGCACATTTGATGTTCATCTGAAAAGGTCTGAAGAGTGAATACCTGGGAACAAACTGTTGGATTCAACTTTTTCTGCATAATATAATCAGTTTAGTTCACTACAAATACTTTTGAAGACATTTTTCCAAAAAATGAAGGAATTTGAACAAGTCCTTTTGAAATAAATGATTACAAAATAATCTAACATTCATGTCTTCTTCTCAAAAACATTACCTAAATAAATTTCAAATTTGAACAGAACGGCATTAACTAGAGTTTTGTAATAATTGCACATAAGTAAGTATACTATTTACAAATAAAGCATGACAACGTGAAGATTATTTCCATTCCAACTTCATTTGACAACGAATTTTGCAATAGATAACCAAACTATATTTTACAATTTCATAACTCTATTTTTGAGTTCTTTTTAATGGGAAATATGTCCTTTGTCCGAAGAAAATAATGCATGTTACACATTGTAATTCAAAACAAAACGTTTATTTAAAACATCTTCATTATGTAATTCCATTTGGCATTGGCAAGTCAAGTTTATTCCGTACATAATTCATCCGGAAAAGACCTTTATCCCACAACTAGAGCACCTATGAATAAATTCAATTTATTTGTTCCTATCTCACATGTTGTTGGATTTTAACCTAGTTATCATAATCTCTCCATGTTCTTCAAGAAGCCTTCCCAACAGTTGTCATAGGAACATAATGTATTTAAAAAAATGTCGAACAGACTTACTTAATAGGTTCTCTGAAGAAGCAACTTTAAATTGGTGCTTTTTTCTTCATTTTAATATGTTAAGCTGTCTGTTTCAGGTGCACTTTTATATTCAGAAACAGATTTAAAATATGCTAAAACATTAAATGGAAAGTCGCTCACAAAAAATGTACCATTCAAAATATTTTAAATAATAAGCTTGGGAGGTGGGCAAGTACACTAATATATTATAATCCTTGCCATTGAAATGTATCAAGGGTTTTTTTAGGCACTGATTTCATTATAACGGCTTTATAATTATGATTAATTAACATTATGAGTACAAAACAAAACGATATTTAAGGCAATGTGGTCTCTTTATTTATTCAATTATTTTTTATTTTTTTTTCAGAGCTAGATAAAAGATAATATTTGGAAATTTAGGTACATGGGTAAAACTGATTGGGAAATTTGGATACCCATGCACTAAAAAGGCATCAGGGAAATGCCTGACTTAGACATGTACTAAGATTGTGGACTGCTAATTTTTTATTCAAAGATCACTCTGCTATTTACAGCGGGGGTTTTCGTGTATATTTTCCCATAGACAAGAATTGAATATCATCATTTGCTTATTTCTCAGGGATTAAAAATAATCACTTTATTAACATAGTAAAACTTGTCTTCACAATATTAATCATTTTGGCATACACAATAATGAATAAAAATATCAAATCATTTATTGCGCTGTCTGGGTATAATAATCACATTTCAAGATTACGAATAATGGAATCATTTAAGTCCACTCAGTGTAACAGTCCTCAAAATAAGAATATATTCGTGCGTTTTTTTTTTGAAAATATGTCTTGCAATCATTTTTGCCTTTTTTCTGAGTTTATTTGTTTAAAGCTGCTTTTTCAAAGTTTGGTAAAATAATGATTTTCAAAATTATTGTCACAGATTCAAAAACGAATGTGAACATTATGTTTTAACAAGCGAAATAACACTATACGAAAACTATTTATAATATTGGTTCATAGATGGATAATCATTATTTGAAATCAGTAAAATAAAAAAGCGGTTATAACGCGTTTTCTCATTAATTTGGAAAATTATTGTAAAACTAACAGAGCGTTTATAATTCACTGATGAATATTTTAGCGTGGCTCAGTAGTAGCGCACTTGCTTTTGTTTATAGAGGGACCGGGTTCGACTCCCGGTTTAGGCAATATGTTTCATCTTTTTTCCTTGCTGTCGTTATTATTTAAGCTTGTTCAAAACAGTTAAGATTTGTTAGTAAAAAAATATTAAAATACATTTTTTCAAAGTATGAAAATATGTGAACAAGTCCCTTTAATTTAATTTGTTCTTTTCAATGAACGGTCGTGTCTGAATATAGTTTGACCTTCGAGCGACCTGCCGAGAGCTGTACAGTTCTATTATTTACCCTGAGTGGATTGAAATGACAAAAATGCGTCTCATTTAGTTGAAGATAGTGGGTCCTATAATAGCATTCATTGTGCCAACAGTTGCGACAGACCTGCCGGTTATTGATTGCTCATCCATCATTTTTTTTATAAGGGGCGGTATATTAATAAGAAGTCCTTGAATCATGAATGACCTTCATTGTCATGAACACAATGGCTGTCATAATAAGTCATGAAATGCTTTTTGTGCACTTCCTGAAATTAACATGTTGTCTCATTGATTTCCTTAATCTTAGCTAGTTATAACAGTATGAATATATGAGTACTGTCTTTATTGTGTGTATTTGTTTATGCCTCCAAAGGGAATACTAGCCATGTTTCTGATAGCTCAAAACCTATTAAAATTTAAATGTAAAAAAGTATATTTGTGTAATAAACTAGGTGAAGCTTCTTTTTATTATGTTTATACCTAAGCTTCATGTTCTATTATCGTTGAAAAAATCACCTGATCAAAAGTGTTTGCATTGTAAGCAACATGTGAACACTAATCTTCATTCTGTACATACATCATTCTATACTTCAACATAGAATTGGATGTTCAGCATTTTATTAATCTCAGTGACTCAATTACTTAAAGAGGCATTGAAAGAAAATTGTCAATCACTTCTTGTCTGCATGGTCTTCAGAGAAGGAAATCAAATTTACCTGTCCATTCATATGTCAATTATTCTGACGCAGAAACAAATTGAAAGAGGCCAATACACGTATAATGAAGCTTTATGAACAAGCGTTTAGGAGCCATTAAGTATGGAAATTAAATCATCGTTGTCACCGAAATTGGCCTCATACAATACTACGCATTACTTGAAAAACATGTTTTTGTCGCAACTCTTGTCAGATAGTGACGTTTTGAGGTAGACAGAAAAAATAACCACAGATATGTTCCCTAACATTCTGTCTGTGCAAAACATCAAATAAAACACACATTTTTATGATGTTGCTTCAGTTTCCAATTAAATTTTTCTGTATAAAACACCGAATAAATAAAGATTTAAGGAGTGAATTTCGTTAAATGTAACTTGTTGAACGTGCAAACAAAAGTTACAAGACAAACAGAATATTTTTATATACATTAACAGTCCTATCGAAACTGGGAAAATGTGTACAGGACATTAGGTCTTGTAAAATTGGAAAAATACAGGATCTCCCCTGTTTTTTACAGGACCAATATATCACTGAATGTAATAACCTGACTACTTTTATACCTTATGATAAAATATGACATTTCTGCATTTCTGTGGAATAACAGCAGTGAAAATAAACAAATAGTTATTTTCATCGTTGAAAATAACACATCTTCGGAACTCCTTTTTCTATTTTTAGATTATCTTATCAAGATTTACTCCCTTTGTTCATATCCTTGTTTATATTTTTTTCTATGATCACGAGTGAAATAAAATCGATATTCTACCGAATCCAACACTTTTTCTTTTTATTTTATGCTTTTATACCGTTTATTTACATTGTAAAAGACTTTAACTGAAGAATTTCGCTGGAATAATGACGTCATTTTGTCAACAAAATGACGAAATTTCGTCAATACAATGACGTCATTTCAATGTATTAAGGTACGCCACAAGAAAAAGGGTAACTTTTCAGCGAAAGGGAAACAGCTGTTAATTATTTTATTGAAAAAGGGGCATAAAAGGAACAGAAAATGTGTTCATGTCAGTGTAAGATCGTTTGTTATTTCACTCGTGATCTTATTTTTTTTTTATATTTTCACTCGTGGCTGCGCCACTCGTGAAAATATATGTTCGATAATCACTCGTGAAATAACAAACGATCTTACATTGACAAGAACAAATAACATCTATTTCGTTTATGGGATCAATGAGCTATGGATAAATATGAAATATTATTTGCTTTGTCAATCAAATAATGCCTCAGTCATTTTGCACTTTCTATGTAATCAAAAAGAGCTACTCTGTTCAAACAACATCAAAAACGAAAGTAGGCGATACACGTGGACTGCGAATGTCAGAAAATAGCAATTCACGTCATGCTGCTGAAAAGTGTGGGATTTAATATTTGATTGCTGAATAAATACTTTAGAGTGCAAAGGACGTTGAGATCTGTACTTCTGGTTAAAACAAAATGTATTGCATTTTGGTCAAAGACGGCACAACCAATAACTAATAACAGTTGATCATTGATGTAGGCCAAGTTCTGTATTGTCTGTTACACTACAGAAGCGTGAATAGGATGCATAATGAAGGCTTCATCAATATTGGTATACTAGTTATGCGGGAAGAGAGAATGACATCTATTGATGTTAAGTTCAACCGTTCAAGGGTCAAGGGCACAGATGTTTGTAGCAGGAAATTCATTTCAGCACAATATCTTTAGAACAGTTTTACCTATGATCATGCAAATTGGTACAGTTGTTACCTGGATCGAAACGAAGATAGCTTTATAGTTTGCGGTCATCAAATCAAAGATCAAGGTCACGGGGCTTGTATCATGATATTGGTTTTCGCACAATATCTAGAGAACGCTTTGACTTATGATAATTTACATTCCTATGCTGGTTTCTTGGGAACAAAGAAAGATGATTTTTGATTATGAGGTCAACGGGTCAAAAATAAAGGTCACATGGGATTGTTACACGAAATATTGCTTCCACACAGTACCTAGAAAATTCTCAGGAACATTTAAATAAGGATGCTGGATAGTCATGGCGAAGGATTACCACTTATTATTTTTTCATTCCAAGAGATCAAAGGTCAATGGTCATAGGGAGAACTTTGCTGCGATATGGGGGGGGATGCAAACCTGTTTTACAAACATCTCTTGTTTTGGATCATTATTATATAAATATAATTGGATGTTCACTGCCTTGAAGCCAATCTCAAGCTTCATGACTAATACATTAAAATTATCAGTCTGAATAAGGTTTCTAAATCAATTCTAGACCAGTCGAAATATGTTTCAAAAGAATGTAAAGGCCTACAGTAGTAATGAGTCTGAATAGTTTCTTTAAAATGTGTTAGCTGACTATTGAGACATTCCGTTGATTTTATTATTTAATACACAACTTTATAGCTCTATTGCTTTATATATACAAAAACCTCTTGACCAGCATTGATTTAATTGACCTATGTGTTGTTTATCACCATTTTATATTTTCTACAAATTGACATACTTTCAAATGGAACAATGATTTCCGGCAATATGAATCATTAAAGTGTTATGTTCGGTGTGTCTGTTATGTTATTGCGAAAATCTACATCTGTATGGAATGATAAAATGTTTAAGTATTTAAATCATTACATATGTCTGTTATTTTTCAGACTTAACGTATGTGTGTACAAGTGTTCAGATCTGAAGATATCTACGAGTTTGAACATAGATTATAAAACACAAATAATATTACCATATCGAAAAGTGTTGTCACTATGCTTATATATGAATCCGGTTGCAATGTCTCTGGGCAACGGTTTCTCTGTACTGGCAGTATTTAACGGTTGTTGGTTAAGGTAATAATTACATGCACGGGAAATCATAAATTTACTAAACAGAAGAAAGCTCCTTGCCAGGATGATATTAAACGTAGAACGAAAGTGCTATCCAATAAACAAGGTTTATTACTTGTTACAGTCACTTTTTCTGTCAGCGTAACTATAAATGTGTAGTTGAGGCGAGAGACAAGTAAGAATAATAATGGAAAAATGGTTTCATCAACAGCAATTTATTTACATATTTATGTTATTCCAATGCTTCGGTTGAATTTCTAGGAAAATAACTATTTGTTTTCAATTCTTTTGTTGAATTTCCATGAAACTATTTATGTTATTCCAATGCTTTTGTTGAAAATCAGGAAAATAGTATATGGTTTTCCAATGCTTTCGTTGAATTTCCAGGAAAATATTTATGATATTGCAATGGTTTTGTTGAATTTCTAGGAAAATAATTAATGTTATTACAATGCTTAAGTTTGCTCTTCCTTGGTCCACACAGTGTCATTGCATTTAGCTCATACATTATCAATCTGTCTGCAGAAAAAAATATTTGAACAGTTTGAGTTCATATGCATACAGAGTAATCCGGTAGGTATTTTAGACAGAATATTTTGATATGCATTAGAACAAAAGTTTTTAAATGCATACATTTCAGACACTTAAGTGTAAATTATATTCTTGTTCTGTTTGAATGTAAGTTACTCTAAATACTATTAGAACTCACTTACATGTGAAGTTGAAATTAGACATCAATCTTGAATAAACTGTGAGTGTTTTAAACAATACATGATATACAGTTGTATCTGTTGTATTTATTAAATTTGACAAATTATTAGTTAAATAGACACTTGCCCTTATAATTGAATCATATAAGGTGATCTTACTACAAAACTGGATGTTTAATTATTTTTTATTATTGCTCAAACAATGAGCCTATGTCCATGCGGCATATACACAGCTAAAATGATAAAATCTACAATCACTGTTTATGAAAAAAAGATGAATATGTGTTATTTATACTAAAAGTTTAGACATAATGTGACAAAAGTACGTGCAGAACACTAAATAAACAGTTTTTAAGCACACACAAAAAATCACCAAAATGATGTCATTTCCAAGTTTAATGTCCTATTCTGTCCTATTCTGTATTCACATACTACATTTTTTTCTATATATGCTTTGTGTATGGTGTACAATGTTCATATACAATTACATGATAGGTGCAGATNATAATTCCATTTCAGATTTTTTACGAATTTCCAATATTTTCCAATATAAACAATACATGATTGCGAGAGGGAGATAAACATTGAAAAAAGCTGTCACAACCTTGAATACACTATGTTTTATGGCATTTTGGAAATAATTTTGCTATCTTCTTTGTTATATGAGAGACTTAAAGAACCATTGTTGCAATAGATAAACAAAATGGATAGTATCCGGAAGGAAATGCATGCTTGTGTCAAAGCATGGTGTGACTTCAGGTTTTTGCTACAGTGGAACACCTAAACATTGGTTTTGGTTTTGGTTACACCCAGGCTTTATATTTTAAGATTTGTCGTTTTTGACAGGCTACGGCAGAATGATTTAATTGCAACTGTTGATAGAACATTCTTGTTAACTACTGTACATGCATTTCTAGGAGGTGCCATGGCGAAGTTTTTGTGTGTAGCTATCCTACCCAGATTTTGACCATTTCGCCGTAGCTGTCTAACCCAGCTTTTCACCTTCAACGACCTGTATAAAAAGCGTATACCATGTTGGAATAATTTCCCGCCAGTAGACCCAAATGAATAAATCTGAATATTTCGTTAGCTGATTTGAGGGAAATCTCCCAGAAACCTGGCCATATCACTGTGCCTTTATATAGTGTTTAGGATGTAACACTGTAACATGAAGGGAAACTACTCTCTGTATGTTAAAACTACAAAAAATTGACCCAGTTACAATTTGGCTTTTCATTTCATCTTGAATTTCAGGGTCAGTGCTCGGTAAGCAAATCGTCGGGAAAAAACCAGATGGACTTTCAATAAACGCCTTGCTTTCATGATGTAAAATAACACGAATTGTAGGGAAAGAAATGAATAAAAACCTATAGTTGACTGCCACTTATTTGCATTGTGAGAAAAAAAAACTAACGAAATAATATAGTGTCACAACAAGAGGGAAATCGATTTATTATCGCATGTCTGGAAATTGTTCTTGAAGGCCAGAAAAGTCTACCACTATTTGCCAGTTTGATAAAATAAATACAGTCTGACTTCAAATTTCTATCGAAAGTATCGTGGTTAGATGTTCCATTTACAATACGCAATGAGATTTGTAAGGACAAATGGGTCTTAACACATATGCGCTCAGCGAAGTAATGTAAGTGTGCGGTCATCCTATCGTGAAATCGTTCCTGAATGCTAGAGACTAGGCTATTAACATTTGCAAGTTTGCTATTAATCACACAGTCTGAATATAGAAAAGTATTGTGGTTCGATTTGTTATGTTCAACACGAAATAAGATATAATTGAAAGATTTGAATGAGTGGAAAGAAAACTTCATGCTTAGTAAATACTAAAATACCATGTTTTTCAGTTGTGATGAAAAAAGTGATTTTAAATAAATAATACGCCATGTGAGGACACATTCATATAAAATGATCTGATGTAGTATCCCTTAAATATACGTACAAAAATGTGCAGTTCGCATATATGTGTACAAATATGTAATGTATATTTCCTATTTGTCTTATATATTCCACAAGCAGCATGTACATATGTTTGAAAGTGCACAGGATATGTGATATGTTCCATATATTGATTTATTAACTGTATACACATGAATACAATTTTTTAAATCTAAATATGCAACACAGTACATAACAAACATTTCATAAGCGGTGGATAAGCGACTAACAACTGAAAAAACAACAACAATAATTAAAAATTTGTTTTCAATTTCATTTTTTTGATTCCTAAATGTTCAACCTTTATTTCCAAATCAGTATGTTATATCTTTTTTATTTAAGGTGTTTCTTGTGTTAATTATATCAATTTATTCTCTTCTTGCACAATCTTAATGCTAGATTGTACAAATTACCCATTCGGAAAAAGATTCTACATTTTTTGGAAGCTATTATCTAAGTATATTAAAATAATTAACATATTTTTTTTTCGTTTAAATCAGCTAGACTTTAATAACAATATTGGAGAGCGTGCTGTAATGCCATGTTGAAGCAGCATCTTCTGAATTCTCGGAAATTATTAACAGACTTTATTCTTTAAGTCCTATGATTAAGTAGCATTTTCGCTGTTAATTCCAGTCTAAGACATTCGCATTTGGGCTAATTAATTGTTGTTTTATTTTAGGATAATTTTACATACTTACAATTTTTGACTGAAATATTGTTACTGCATGAGTCATAGCACCTATTGATTTTAATAACTGATAAATAATTTCGGACAATTTGTGGCATGTACCACTGTTTCATTATCCTAAGGTAGTTTGTGTCTTGGAGGTTTAAGAATTGTCATTAGGAGGTTTCTTTAAAAAAAACACACACAAACATATTCCTTTATTATCCCCCGCCAAAGGCGGAGGTATATAGGTTTGGCGTTGTCCGTCCATCCGTTATTTCGTCCGTCATTTCGTCCGTCTGTCACAAAATTTTAAAATTGGCGGGAATATCAATTTAACGCATTTGCTTGTTCAATTTGCATTAATCATGACATCATTTCCTTCAATTGAAAAATAAACAGTGACCCTCCAAGAATGCAATATTATTTTTTATCTTCATAAATGCTTTTTAAATGGACTTGTTTACAGATTGTCAAAATGACAATTTTCCAACTATATGTGACAGATTCAACAAATAAAATATCACTATACATCTTGAAGAATAAAATGCATTTGAAAAGATAACAGGCTTGATAGGTCAGTGGTTTAGGCGATAGGTTTTTAATCCAAAGGTCACCGGTTCGGGCCCAGATTTTGCGCACTTTTTTCCTGTTGTTTCTTTCTGAAATTCTATTATTGTTATTATTTTGGCGATCTTTTATTGCGTTGTTTCCATTTATTAATTTGCTGCGTTTATGGTGGTTAAACAGTCACTATGTATGTACTTATGTTTCAGATATAATTCATCAGATCTGATCCAAATTTGATGAACATGTTTATCTGCATAATATTTTGAGCAGGTTTGATTGAAAACAAAATAACTCGAGAAGTTGTTGCGTTATGTTCCTTGAACGTACATGATATAGTCTTCCTGATTTCAACTGAACAGTTTAGTTTTTAGGATGTTTGTCACGTTATCCAAACACACGACAATATGTCCCGACATTCGTTAAAAACGATGCATGTTCCATATTTTACTATAAAAGTTGCAATTCAAACTTTGTTTGGCCAAAACGTAACCATCACTTATACCATTATTGCTCTTTAATAACCAAAAATGTTAGCCAAGTGCTGTTGTTAACACCTTATCAGCAAGAAAGATTTATTCTGTAAGGCTTTCATGCCACTGCGTAGGACCACGATTGCTATTTGATACCAATAGATGTTTTGTTACTGTTGTGTGGCTTCTGAAAAAAGCTGACTGCTTTTATGTTTTATTTCTTAACGTTATTGATATCTCGTGTATTATACCAACCGCGCGTCCGATAAGAACGTTCGAAGTAGCTTACCGAATATATAATTAAATACAGACAAATGTTCTTATACCATTCATGAAAATTAACTTTCACCCTTACCCTTTTAAAGAAAATAGTTGATAAATTCAGGGTTGTCAATAAGATTTATTTAAGGGGATTAAATTTTAATTGAAGGGTGCATACTAGGGGGTCCGGGCTCATGCACTTCTGGAAAACTTTGAAAAAAGGACGCATTCTGATGTTTTTTTTTAAAGGCTACTTTAGACAGTATTCAGTCAGCATTTTTAGTTAAATGCTGAACAATACTTGACAAAGCAGTATTTGGTAATAAGCAAGTAGGTTGACGCTTATGTATTTTTTTAACACATTTATTGCATTATGGGAAGAATGGTTTATAAGTTAGTCTCAGGTTTGTAATAAGCATGCATTACAGACTGAAATAAAATATTGTGTTTTGGTTTCCCACCACAATGTCAAATGTATTGCAATTTCCACGAAATGGTCTTTTTAAGTCAAACACGTATTGGTCAAATCTCTGTTGGCTCAATATCTCTGTCAAGTTTGATTATAAACAAAATTCAACCTAGCCTTTTTGGAATTCTAACTCTTGAATTATTTACAATAAGCCTTATTGACTCTATCAGCTCTCAGATTTCTATCATCTTCAAAATTGTAGACAACATTTTAGGCTAATACATCATAATTACCAAATAACCACGGCAACTGCAGAGTTATGGTCCTTGATTTATCTGTAATCTGATCTATTAACTTCACTAAGTATATTATTTATCATTAAGTACAACCGTTTTTATCTACCCAACTGAGTTGCACTTTACACCCTCTTAAATACGAACTAATCGCTTATTTTTGCTCCAATAATTGTACGATTAAGATCATTGTTCTTGATTTAAAGCACACATTTTGAAGATTGCTATCAGAAAAAAAGGAAAATCTGATATGGTTGATTTCATCTTAGAGAAATATTCAATATTGTTAATTGTTTTCATCTGAGAGAAATATTCAATATTGTTAATTGTTTTTATCTGAGAGAAATATTCAATATGGTTTATGGTTTTCATCTGAGAGAAATATTCAATATTGTTAATTGTTTTCATCTGAGAGAAATATTCAATATTGTTAATTGTTTTCATCTGAGAGAAATGTTCAATATTGTTAATTTGTTCAATTTCCTGTTAATATCTTCTGAACGATGGAATACACTATTCTCGCACAACAAATGGTGGTCAAACCTTTTACTTTGTTGATGGCATGTAAAACAAATGTCATTAGAATACTTTTTCTGGCCATGTATTTAAGGACAGTCAAAACGAATGTGTTAGATGATTGCAGCTTGCCATTATGGGCAGCCCATTTTTCAAAATACAATTTAACACTTTGCGATTCTTGATTATTTTGGAACATTTAAAGGTGTAAATGATGTAAATAAATTGTTCTACTTTGTCAGTGAACTACTTATTGCCTCTTTGTTCAATAACTTAAGTGCATTAGTTCACTTACTCATGCACTTAAGTTCATGATTGATTCATGCACTACAACACGTCTAATTAATAAACCAGTTCATGAACTTAAATTCATGAACTTCACACAAAAAAAGTGGTACTTATTGTGCATGAACTGTTCCTGAACTGTTTTATGAATTATGTCATGAATAAGGTAATGAACCAGTGACATGTATGATATAAATATATTATAATAAATAGTAATAGTAAAAGAATAAACATCTGACCCCTGTGGCCTCAAATCACTTGTTTGAATATCCTAAAAACACAGTCAAACCACGGTCCTGTAAATTTTAATGTTCTATTTATTCTATAAATCAAATATCCTAAGTAACTGGAACAAATGTACGCACAATTATTTAATGTATTTCTCATACAGTAAATGCTTGTCTAATGAACAGAAAGTTCAGGAACCAAATGTTCATGAACTTGTGGTACAAATCGTGACCTACACAGTCATGAACATTTTAGTTATATAACTACAGTTCGTGGACATGCTGTTCAAGAAGTTCACAAACCATTTTTATAGTTCATAAACTATTCATAAACAATTTTAGATGTAACTTTGAAAATGGTTCGTGAACGTATTAACTTTTATAGTCGGAGAATTATGCGATGAAAAGCTGTATTTCTCAAAAAGTTGGTAGCTGTTAAAGTACAAATAATTTGGTTATGAACAGATTTTACCACAAATAAATTAGAACATTTTTTCTGCGCAGATAATTAAACTTGAAGGATTTCAATAGTTAACGTCTGTGCTTTTATTTTTTGTCTAAAATCTTTAATCTACCAAATAAGTATAGAAGGTACATTTGTTGCATGAGAGCGGTCATTGACTAGAAACGTTTTCATTAGACACAAAACCTCTTTGAAATATCTGACAAATATCAGAGAGATAAAACCTAAATATAATTAATTAACTGATGACTGCACAATGCGTTCACCTCGGATTCGAGACATTAATCAATGCATTGTCTTAGTTTATTTGTCTTAAAGCTACTTACTTATGACAAACATTCTTTTAAATTGCTTTTTTGATCTTCGCAATTTCTTTATCTTCCTATTAAAATACAGATAATGGTTTCTTACTGCAAGACTGTAAATGAAATGTAACATGCTTCCTGGAAGCATTCCATGAACTTCTAACATATCATATATTTCAATTGTGAATAACAAAGTTATGATAAAACATATTATGCCATTTTAGGGCTCATAGTATGCGCTGATATCTATATCATATCTACATAAAAAGTGTGCAGTTTGAATATACATATAAATGTATTAATTTTCTTTTATATGTCTTATATTGTGCAAATACCAGCATATATACGTGTATAAAAAGTGAATTTGAAATGTGATCTGTTCTTCGTATTGATTTATGACCTATATGCATATGCATTAACAGATTGATGAATTAAGATGCTATACACCACATAACAAACAAGTAAAGGGACCTGTTTACGTTTTGGTAAATTGACAAAATTGAACAAAATTGTTTCAGATTTGCAAATGTTCTGTGTTTTTATGATATTTGCGAGGAAATAGTAATACTGAACATTTTTTTTGCATCTTTTGACGATTTAAAAACCTTAAAATTATAAAGCATTACAAACTCGAAATTATTGAATAATTTGGAAAGTTCTGTTGTTGTCGTTATATTTTGTGACATTACGAGGATTGCTTATACAAAGAATTAAATACCCCACTCACTGTATGAGCATGGGTGTCCAAGTGTCCAAGCGCTAGACTTATACGCCATGGTTCAGTGGTTCGAGCCCCGGTGTGGATTACTTTTTTTTCCTTTTTGACTTAGTTTCCGATGTTTACATTTATTAATTTAAAGCATTTAAAGGTCAATTTTACCACTTTTGGAAACTTTATAATATTAAAGATAATTGTTTGAGATGCGGAATACAACTATTTGCAACAATTATGCGTTACGCCTTAAGCCATAAATCACCATCACAAACTTCAAAACATGCAAAAATCTGTGAACAAGTCCCTTTAATGCGGTGGAGAAGGGAATACCAACTGAAAAAAAAAAACAACACAATTTAACCTTTGAATTCAGTTTAATAAGTTAGAAATGAAAATGTTCAACCTTTATTTTCAAAGACACGATTTTATTCGAATATATGTGTAAACATCTATTTCTTTAAAAACAATAAAATATATGTACACAGTCTGCTTTGATGGGTTCCACATTTCCATACTCTGTCATTTTGTGAGGCTTATTCTGGCTGTAACTTTGGAATGGATGGAGGTGTTCTTAAATACTTCTCACTTATGATTTATTAAATTCATGCCTCATGTCTAAATGGTGAAAGGTTAAAGTCATGTCTGAAGACGCAAATGGTCAAAAGTAGCGTTTAGTTTTTTAGTTTTATGTTCAAATGTGCAAAATGGATATGTTCTACCTAAACTGGATTTTTGTTGAGGAAAGACTTCCTTGAAATGAAAACTTCGATAAAAGCGGAAAGTGTCGTCACTGCGGACTGCCTAAGCTAATCGGGGACTACACTTAACACACATGCATTAAGCCCAGTTTACCAAGAACGAGGTTGTTCACTTCCTTTTTAAAGGGGGAAAATAAGGATTTAACCTTTATGAGAGTTGTAACTTACGAAGATTAATCTAAAGCGATAAGGTTTTATGAAGATTACCAAAGAAAAGCATTGTTTGGAGGGCATTTTTAAATGACATGAACATAGAATAAACCCAAAAGAAATTCCACAAGCATAGAATAATTCGAAAGATCACCATTAACATAGAAAAAACCCAATTAAACACAAGAAACATGGAAGGAGCGCCAAAGAAAATAATTTATTTAAGAAGAAACCACAAGAATGAACCCCAAGGAAATGCATTCAACATACAATTAACCGAAAGGCAGTCCATAATTAAATCCACTACCCTCAAGCTTAGATGCAGGCCAACTTGTTGATATTCATGAAAATCTATTAACATTTATGAAGTGAACTTGTATCATATAGGTGGAGTGTAACCTTGGATCTTTAAGGAGTGTACATATTGTAATCATTGTCATTATAGCAATAAATACAAATTAGGATCGCCTTCTGAAGCCTGAAAATATTTACTTCAGGCAATATAAGATTTGCATATTTGTACGCATTTGTTCTCGTCAACATGCTTGTAAAAAGCTCTGGATTGTTGACATGATTGACTATATGACAAAACAAGCCTTTTTAAATTAAACGCATTAGATGCATACATAAAAATGCTTTTTAATAATCACATCTATAAGTCTTTAAGTGCCTCAATGTTTATTGTGCAAAGTGGTTCCTTCATTGGAGTTTTACCAAGTTATGGCGGTATGCGTTACTTAAACTTTTGATTGTGCGCTTATAACCACTTATGTTTTTAGTATCAGCTACAGATCTGTATAATTTGTTTAATCATTATCATCATCATCATCATCATCATCATCATCATCATCATCGTCGTCATCATCATCATCATCATCATCTTCATCATCATGGTGTTTATCACCATCCTAAATCATTATCATCATCATCGCCATCATAAAATATCCCCATTATCAACAGGATCAGTATCAACACCATCATCACATTCATCAGTCATCGTCATCATCACCATTATCAATAATCATCAGTATAATCATCATCGTTGTCATCATAAATTATGAATATAATTATCACCACCATAAATATTTCATCACTATCGTCATCATCATCGTTGCGCACAAGATACAACCTCGCATATAGTTTACAACTATGCCAAGTTATTTAAAAATGGTTTCAACACATGTTCAAGTGAAAATGTATTTTTGGAAGTTCACATTTTATCCAAGATGACGCACGTTTTTCCTCTTTTTGAATATGAACAAGATTATATTTTTGCAATGGTTCTTACAAAAGTGAATTATTTCCATACAATGTTTCAAAGTATTTAAAAGTGAGTGTCAAACAGAAATGTCCAATAATTCCACTAAATTGTTGATTAATATTGCGTTAGAACCCAACAGTCATTGTGTGTCGAGCAAAATGTGTGTTTCACGTTCTTAAACGGCTGCACTATATTCCATGCAACACAAAATACACCTCGCAGCATTGACCAATTACACGCATTGTTTTATGCAACATATGTCGAAAGCAACAGAGACAATGGGCCAAAAAAATGTTTCATCGTTTATTGTTGTTTTGCTGCGAGGTTGGTGTCATGTTGATTGATGCATGCCAACCTAAAATAGCAACAACCCTCATGCACATGGACATGTAACTAACTGGATTCCATGTATCAGATTTTTTTTTAATCTACTTTCTTAGAAAACTGTGATTATGAAATTCCGAGAATTAAAAAATGCAACAATTAACAATTTTAAAAGCTTGTTGCCGTTCAGACTGAAATAAAAGGCCGTCTTAATGGTAGAAACTAATCTGCTAGATGTGATTCATTGAAATGAAACATGTCATGCTTATACAATTATGTATACAATTAAGCTTGTCAGTAGAGTATCAGAAAAGCCATGTATCTGTTTTATGGGGATCTTGATCTGTAAGTTAGTTAGGTGCCCATATCAAGGAAGGGTTGCCAGAAATAGTAAGATACAGTCAATGCAGATGATGGGTGTACCTCCCCAATTCTGTAGGAGACAGTAGACTTCTTTCTAAAAAGGAACTTTAAGTAAACTTGTTGGTTACTTACAAAAGGCAGTATGGAAAAAGTTATGGTTCTTGCACCCTGCAGTTGTTCTTAATTTACTTTATCAATATAGGATATTTTATATAAATTCCTTCAATACTTATGAATGTATGCCTTGTACCGTAACAATTAACAAATGGCAATAACCATTTCAATACTGAAGACAGGGAGTTATGGTCATGTAACACTGCTTGTTCCATTTAAGGCGTAGTTTGAAGGCTTCTGTATTTTTTTCCAATCCAGATTCAGTGTATGATATCCCATTGTACTGGAAACCTGCTGTTGACACAGTGCATCCTTATCAGCAGTGATCAATACACAGATTGACGTGAAACAGTTCATTTTAATATAACCACTGATGAGACAGCTGAGATAACAGATACAAGATAAGGTAAAACATTGTTTGTGTTGAGTCGTTTTAACAACTTCAATACTTGCAGGGTTAAGCTCCACACGTAAAGCAGATTTACAAAAAATAAGCAACGCAAAATAGCTCAAAAGTGGTGATACGATAGTTGCGGTTCTTGTATATTGCTCTTTCTCTCAATTTAAGGTTAATACATCTGAGCCAACACTTTTTAATTACCAAATAACTACATGGAGTACAGATTTATTATATTATATGATTAGTCTGTACTCTGCTTTATAACTGTCACTAAGTATATTATTTATCATAAATAACAACGGTTTTCATCTATCCAACTGAGTTTCACTAAACACTATCTTAAATAATAACTTACGGCTTATTATTGCTCCACTAATTATACAATGATGATCATTATTATTTATTTAAAGCACACATTTTGAAGATTGATGTCTGAAAATAGAAAAATGTGACAATGTTGTTTTCATCTAAGAGAAATATTCAATACTGTAAATTTGTTCAATTTCCTGTTAATATCTGCAGAACGATTGAATACAATATTGTTGCACATAAAATGGTGGTCAAACCTTTTACTTTGTTGTTGGCATGTTAAACAAATGTCCTTAGAAGACTTTTTCTGGCCATGTATTTACAGACAGGCAAAAAGAAAATGTTTGATTACTGCAGCTTGCCATTATGAGCAGCCAATTACTTTTAATACACTTTTGCCCTTTGCAATTCTTGAATATTGGTGAATATTTAAAGGTTTAACAGATTTAAATAAAGTGTTCTACTTAGTTAGTGAAACAAGCTGTTCTTGAACAGTTCATGTTCAACTATTGGCCACTTTGTTCAAAAATGTAATTAGTTCATGAACTCCTAAACTTAAGATCATGATTACTTCGTGAACTACAACAAGTCAAATTAATAAGCCAGTTCATGAGCTTCACACAGAAAAAGTAGTACTTGTTGTGCATGAACTGTTCCAGAACTGTTTTTGACTTATGTCATGAATAAGGTAATGAACCAGTAATACGATATAACTATCTAATAATTAATAGTTTTAGTAAAAGAAGAAACCTCTGACCCCTGTCGCATCAAATCACTTGTTTGAATATCCTAAAAACACAGTAAAAACATGGTCCTGTAAATTTTCATGTTCAAACATGTTTCATAGGCTGCCCGGGACAAGTCATCCATGGATTGATAATGATCTTCAGACAAGGATTGATCATAAGAACTTTCATATTGAATTGAGCAAATTAATGTCTCTGCTCTATTGTCAATTAACGAAAAGAACTGCAACATGAAATTACATAATTTGAAAGATTACGATGCTGCTGATACTTTAAGTGGTAATGATGATGACGAGTATGCTCATGTTGCTGCTTGTAATGCTGATGATGACTAAGATGATGTCCATGATAAAGAGGATGATGACGATAATAATAAGTCAATCAAGATGATAAAAGCAGTGGTGATGATGATCATGATCATGATGATGAATATTTGTATTACAATTTTTATTATAACAAGTCATACACTAAAATTACTGTAGACCAGGCAGTTTCAAAATTGTTTGTCCAAAAAAATTGCTCTATTGCCAAAACAAATAATACGCAATTAATTTTATCTTTTTTAATAGCAAGTATGTATTGAAATGATGGAATGGCAAAACTGTATTAAAAATCTGAAATATTTGTACACAAAAACGTAAACTATTTTGGTAAATATCAAGCAACAGTAAGTAGGCAAATCTGGAACAGTGTAATGAAAAACTGAATACAAAAACTTACTGAGGATGATCGATATTTATGTCTGTGCTTTTTAATATATTATATAAATCATATATTTTAAGTAACGTGAACTTTATAAATTGATTTCACCAATTTTATGCACAATATTTTAATTCATTTCTCAAAAAAAAAATGAATGCCTTATCAACAAAGTTCGGGAACCAAAAGTTCATGAACATGTGGTAAAAAGCATGAGCTGCACAGTTCATGAACATTTTAGTAATATAACTACAGCTCATGAACAACATGTTCATGAACTGAAACAAGAAGTTCAAAAACCCTTTTAGGAGTTCATAAACTGTTCATAAACCATTTTAGAGTTAACTTAAATATGTTTCATGAACATATTAACCTTTTTAGCTGGGGAAGCATGCATGAAAAGATGAACTTCTCAGAGACTAGCCTAACAAAAAGTTGGTATTGTGTACAAGTACAAATGATTTTGTTATGCACAGCTTTTATCACAAAAAAATTAAAACCAAATCTACGTAGATCATAAAATTGAAGGATTTCAATAGTTAACGCCTTCCTTTTTGTTTTTTTGTCTAAAATCTTTAATCTTCCAAGTAAGTATAATAGGTACATTTTTGCATGGAGAGCGGTAATTGACTAGAAACATTACCATTAGACACAAAACCTCTTTAAATCTNGACCAACTACACGCATTGTTTTATGCAACATATGTCGAAAGCAACAGATGCAATGGGCCAATAAAATGTTTCATCGTTTATTGTGGTTTTGTTGCGATGTTGGTGTCATGTTGATTGATGCATGCCAACCTCAAATAGCAACAACCCTCATGCACATGGACCTGTAACTAACTGGATTCCATGTTTCAGATTAATTTGTTTAATCTACTTTCTTAGAAAACTGTGATTATGAAATTCCGAGAAATAAAAAATGCAACAGTTTCCAACGAAACACCTCGTGATTTACAATTTTAAAAGCTTGTTGCCGTTCAGACTGAAATAAAAGGCCGTCTTAATGGTAGAAACTAATCTTCTAGATGTGATTCATTGAAAGGAAACATGTCATGCTTATACAATAATGTATACAATTAAGCTTGTCAGTAGATTATCAGAAAAGCCATGTATCTGTTTTATGGGGATCTTGTCCTGTAAGTTGGTTAGGTGCTCATATCAAGGTAGGTTTGCCAGAACTGGTAAGATAGAGTTAATGCAGATGATGGGTGTACCTCCCCAATTCTGTAGGAAACAGAAGACTTCTTTCTAAAAAAAGGAACTTTAAGTAAACTCGTTGGTAACTTACAAAAGGCAGTATGGAAAAAGTTATGGTTCTCGCACTTGTGTTTTTCCCAGGAGGGCAAAGGGGCATGGCGAATTACTTTCAAAAAGGGCATTTTAACGCGCAGTTTAGGCAAAAAAGGGCAAAAACGTTCCGTGAATACCTGGTTTTGGGAGAAACATGTAATCGCATCAGAGGCAGTTGTGGGAAAATAAATATATAAACAAGCATATTTAATGGTAATTGATGCATTTAACTTACTTTTATTAATACTAATATATTAATTTTACCTTGCACTGTCCATTTAAGTTCCATGCTGTTTCAGTAAACTGTACAGCACGACAAACATAATAAAAGCAATATATGCATATGAATCTGATTTTGCACAGATTCACTAACATATAAATGAAACTATATTTGTATTATCCCATTTTCCAACGATAATCTTGTCAGATGTTTTAACTTTGCGAGTAAACTGAACACTAACAATTTACAAACACTCGTGTACGTGACATACATCCACAAGATATATTGTTTAATTAGTATACGTAACAGTAATTCTTTCAATAATTAATTTTCTTAAAGACGATAACGATAAAGATACAACTGGTGTTTTTTTTTTCAAATTTGATTACGCGTAAAAATAAATGTTTTGATATGACTGTATTATGCATGAAGTGCACAATTTCCACGTGGATAACATCAAGTCTCCAAAGTAACTGTGCACGATTTTATCGTGGAGGAATGCACATTACGGACCGATAAGTGTAACAAAGCCACTGATATTATCGATTGATTTTGACACAAGGTAATACACGCATGACGAATTCACAACCGCGCGAATCTTCGCTGATAATAGTCGTCTTAGAAGCTTGGTTAAGAGGCAATTAACATGTTATCAATAAGGGCGCATGGCGGAAAACCGCGGGTGCTCATGAAAGTTGCACCCTGCAGTTGTTCTTAATTTACTTTATCAATATAGGATGTTTTATATAAATTCCTTCAATACTTATGAATGTATGCCTTGTACCGTAAAAATTAACAAATGGCAATAACCATTCCAAAACTGTAGAGAGGGAGTTATGGTCATGTTACACTGCATGTTCCATTTAAGGCGTAGTTTGAAGGCTTCTGTATTTGTTTCCCATCCAGATTCAGTGTATGATATCCCATTGTACTGGAAACCTGCTGTTGACACAGTGCATCCTTATCAGCAGTGATCAATACACAGATTGACGTGAAACAGTTCATTTTAATATAACCACTGATGAGACAGCTGAGATAACAGATACAAGATAAGGTAAAACATTGTTTGTGTTGAGTCGTTTTAACACCTTCAATACTTGCAGGGTTAAGCTCCACACGTAAAGGAGATTTACAAAAAAAAAAGGAAAGCAAAATAGCTCAAAAAGTGCTGATAAGATAGTTGCGGTTATTGTACTTTGCTCTTTCTCTCAATTTAAGGTTAATACATCTGAGCCAAAACTTTTTAATTACCAAATAACTACATGGAGTACAGATTTATTATATTATATGATTTATCTGTACTCTGCTTTATAACTTTCACTAAGTATATTATTTATCATAAATTACAACGGTTTTCATCTATCCAACTGAATTTCACTTTACACTATCTTTAATAATAGCTAACCGCTTATTGTTGCTCCACTAATTGTACAATGATGATCATTATTATTTATTTAAAGCACACATTTTGAAGATTGATGTCTGAAAATAGAAAAATGTGATAATGTTGTTTTCATCTAAGAGAAATATTCAATATTGTAAATTTGTTCAATTTCCTGTTTATATCTGCAGAACGATTGAATACAATATTGTTGCAAATAAAATGGTGGTCAAACCTTTTACTTTGTTGTTGGCATGTTAAACATATGTCCTTAGAAGACTTTTTCTGGCCATGTATTTACAGACAGGCAAAAAGAAAATGTTGGATTACTGCAGTTTGCCATTATGAGCAGCCAATTACTTTTAATACACTTTTGCCCTTTGCAATTCTTGAATATTGGGGAATATTTAAAGGTTTAACAGATTTAAATAAATAGTTCTACTAAGTTAGTGAAACAAGCTGTTCTTGAACAGTTCATGTTCAACTATTGGCCACTTTGTTCAAAAACTTAATTAGTTCATGAACTCATAAACTTAAGATCATGATTGGTTCGTGAACTACAACAAGTCAAATTAATAAACCAGTTCATGAGCTTCACACAGAAAAAGAAGAATTGTTGTGCATGAACTGTTCCAGAACTGTTTTTGACTTATGACATGAATAAGGTAATGAACCAGTAATACGATATAACTATCTGATAATTAATAGTTTTAGTAAAAGAAGAAACAGCTGACCCCTGTCGCCTCAAATCACTTGTTTGAATATCCTAAAAACACAGTAAAATATGGTCCTGTAAATTTTCATGTTCAAACATGTTTCATAGGCTTCCCGGGTCATGTCATCCATGATTTGATAATGATCTTTAGACTAGGATTGATCATAAGAACTTTCATATTGAATTGAGCAAATTAATGTCTCTGCTCTAATGTCAATTAACGAAAAGAACAGCAACATGGAATTAGATAATTTGAAAGATTACGATACTGCTGATACTGTAAGTCGTAATGATGATGACGAGTATGCTCATGTTGCTGCTTGTAATGTTGATGCTGATGATGATTAAGATGATGTCCATGATAAAGAGGATGATGACGATAATAATAAGTCAATCAAGATGATAATAGCAGTGGTGATGATGATCATGATCATGATGATGAATATTTGTAGTACAATTTTTATTATAACAATATAAAGAAGTGAAACTCCAGCTGCTGGAGCAGTATTGAAATCTTATTATAAACAATTAGTTGGTAGCACAATACAGCACAATACAAAACAACATAAACACAAATAAGAATAAAGCTGGGGTCACCGCCTTGGAAGTCATAAACTAAAATTACTGTAGACAAGGCAGTTTCCAAATTGTTTGTCCAAAAAATTGCCCTATTGCCAAAACAAATAATATGCAATTAATTTTACCTTTTTTAATAGCAAGTATGTATTGACATGATAAAATGGCAAAACTGCATTAAAAATCTGAAATATTTGAACACAAAAACATAAACTATTTTGGTAAATATCAAGCAACAGTAAGTAGGCCAATCTGGAACAGTGTTTAAAACTGAATACAAAAACTTACTGAGGATGATGGATATTTATGTCTGTGCTTTTTAATATATTATATAAATCATATATTTTAAGTAACGTGAACTTTATAAATTGATTTCACCAATTTTATGCACAATATTTTAATTCATTTCTCAAAAAGAAAATGAATGCCTTATCAACAAAGTTCGGGAACCACAAGTTCATAAACATGTGGTCAAAAGCATGAGCTGCACAGTTCATGAACATTTAGTAATATAACTACAGCTCATGAACAACATGTTTATGAACTGAAACAAGGAGTTCAAAAACCCTTTTCGGAGTTCATAAACTGTTCATAATCCATTTTAGATTTAACTATAAAAATGGTTCATGAACATATTAACTTTTTTACCTGGGGAAGCATGCATGAAAAAGATTAACTTCTCAGAGACTAGCCTAACAAAATGTTGGTATTATGTACAAGTACAATTTTTTTTGTTATGCACAGCTTTTATCACAAACAAATTTAAAATCAAATCTACGTAGATCATAACATTGAAGGATTTCAAAAGTTAATTCTTTCCTTTTTGTTTTTGTCTAAAATATTTAATCTTCCAAATAAGTATAATAGGTACATTTTTGCATGGAGAGCGGTCATTGACTAGATACATCACCATTAGACACAAAACCTCTTTAAATCTCTGATAAATGTCAGAGAGAAACAAACTAATCTTAATTATTTAACTGATGGCTGCACAAGGCGTTCACCTCGGAATCTAGACATTAAACAATTCATTGTCTTAGTTTATTTGTCTTACGGCTACTTACTTTGACAACAATTCCTTTGAATTGTTTTTTTTTTAATCTTCGCAATTTTTTTATTGTCGCATTAAAATACAGATAATAGTTTCTAACTGCAAGGCTGAAAATGAAATGTTACATGCTTCTTAGAAGCGTCACATAAAATACTAACATATCAAATAGTTCAATTGTTTATAACAACGTAATGTAAAATACATATTTATGCGATGTGAGGAAACATAGTATAAGCTGATATCTTTTCGTTATTTATAAATGGATATTTCACATTATATGTCTTATATTTTGCAAATACCAGCATATATAAGTGTATTAAAGTGAATTAGAAATGTGATATGTTCTTCGTATTATTTATAAACTGTATAAATATTCATTAACCGCTTGATACATTAAGATGCTATAAACTACATAAGAATCAATTCATGCGGTGAATAATGGAATATCAACTGAAACAACAATAACAACACAATTTAACCGTTATGTTAAGTTTAATTATTTAGAAATGGAAATGTTCAACCTTTATTTTAAACAAAACAACAGGGTATACACCAAATATGTTTTAAAACGATATTTCTTTAAAAATAATAATAATAGAACTCCACACAGTCTTCTTTGATGGGTTCCTCATTTCCTTACTCTGTCATTTTGTGATGCTTATTCTGACTGTAACTTTGGAATGGATTGAGGTTTTCCTTAATAACTTGCCACATATGATTTATTAAATGCATGACTCATTTCTGGGTGGATAAGGTCATGTTTAAAGAAGATCATGGTCAAAAGAAGCGTTTAGCGATCAATTGCAAACTAATTTAAACAGAATATAAAACTGCGCTTGAATTTCACTAAGGTTGTACTTAATGTTTAAAATAAGAAGAAAGCTAGAACTCGTATTGATTGCACTTATTAAATAAAGCAGTAACATCTCAGCTTCCTTACCAAGAACTGTTCAGACAATAAAAATGCAATGTAAGCACTACATTTATCTATATTTTCATTTAATGAGGTTCATAAATCATAACTTTATTATCAGCTTAGCAGATCAAAGGACCACTGATTTCTTTTATTGGTAAAAGAACAACAACCTGATTTTCTCATGGTTCTCTGAGTAATACTGGGCCAATGTGTTACTGAGCAGGTATCGCACTGGCTATGTATAGTGCATTGTGGTGCATCAAGCAGCTTACTAATTCCCTTTAATTAACAGACAATTACTTGAACTCAATGGAACACACCTCAATAAACCATTCTTTATGGAAACCTTTCAGTAATGAAACTCAGAAGATATTGAATATTGTTTTGTTTTTATTGATCAGGTATTCATTAGACACGATTTTATAATGCCGCGTTGCATGGTGTTGATTATAGCAATTAATTTTCTTATTGACAACAATACTTAAAAAAAAACACACAATATACAGTAATGTCTATGAATAAAATATTAATATACATGCATGGCCAAATGATCATTAAAAGACTTTGTCTTTTTTCGCTATGACTCCTTCCCAAAATTAAAAGAGACTTGTATACTTTTATTTGGCCAGTGCTTCAGTAGAGAGAATTTTTGTCAGCACTTGTGCTGTTTATTTGGGTTTACTCTCAAATATTAGTCATGGTATACAGAAACATTGATCTAAAAAACTTTTACTTAAGTCTACAAATACAGAAACCAACCATATACAAGCAAATAAATACTTTTATGTCAAAACTGATTTAAACGACTGTGTACTTCACTAGTATTCGGCCTAAAACGATTTGTTTGCATTAGGCTATCAACATGCCAGTTTAAAGAAATGTATATGCAAATTTGAAACTTGTATGAATATATCTTAATATGCTGAAGTTTGGATGTTTTATTTATGCAGGATAAAACATAATGTTGGTGTAAAAGTGTTATGTACTAGTTACTATTGTCTGTTCAAATTTCACAGTGCACTTTCAGCAGTGTTTGAAATTGTTGTTGAGCAGACATGTTTTTATTATTTTTCCAAGAGTACAGCTTCTGTAGTGAGGAACACTTTGGAAACTAAAAAAAATGAACTTTATAACTTCGGAGTTTCCACAAAGATTTCATTTTCTCTGAGTATGCGTTTCTTCTTGTATGTTAAAGGTAGTTTTTTTAATACGGTAACTACTCTGAAAACAATTGTGCACTCTTAAGTTTTCCCCTTGATTTTAGCCAAAATAATCATTTTTCGCGTCTCTCATTTTTGAACATCCAATTTTTTTCCTATGATAAATTACTTAACATTTTCGGACAGTCGAATTTTATCATAATTCTTTACTTGTGTTTTCATCCGGTGAGACATCGCACAAGTTTCTTTTACAACCTTATGATGGCCATACCACTGGCATATGAATGCAAGAAGTAAGTGAAACATAACAGTTGCATTATTTTGTTAAATCGTTATGTTTACCGGTTAAATACAATGGTTTACCTGATATATGAATGATAATGAATTTGAAATGATCATAGTAGGTAAACAATAACTTGTTTTGTTTAGTATCAATTGAGGTATGTTAACAAGTCGAGCCAATTTTTATAATACAATTGCTTTTAAGAATTAATGTTTTGTTATTAAATGCCACTTAACAGTTCAGTTATATATAAAAGGCAACATGGCCTATTCAAATCGTGTGTGTGACAACTGGTCTGCAAATGTATTGCGCCATATTTGAACATGGAAATGCAACGATTCAAGTACTATCAACGAAATCATAATTTCCACAGTTTATTTTAGTTAAATAATATAAAGTCCTTACTAGTGTATATTAAATGCTAACCATCAGGAAGGTGACATTAAACACAAAAATATCATCGAACATTAAACACAATACAATCGGTATAATGTCATATTGTCTCTAAAATGTCGAATATAATATTGTGTGCATATTTGTGTGTATCTAAATTTTCTGACACGAATGAAAATAATTATTTTTAAGTGTCTAAAAACTTTTAATTACGTTCACAGTTTATCTGGACGTTAAGGAACTTAGATTTACAGCATCAGTTTATAAAACTATGAAGGATGCTTGAAACATGGATAAAGAAAAAGCAAGCCCTTTATAGAAGTAATACTGTTACCAGGGGCATATCATCAAATTGGATTCATATTGTTTGGGGAATGTCAGCATCCGCCTTACCCCACCAACCTTTGTAAAAATAATAATAATAATAATAATAAAACTTAAGAATGTTGAGCATTCGTGCTCTATAAAGTCCTCATTTTTTTAAAAGCTACATTTAATATTTTGATCGGATTACTAACAAACAAGATACATTCCTGTGTGTAAAATTTGAGTGCAGAGCTTGTTGTTTCAATGGTTATTTATTAACTAAAGTACCAGTATATAAGTACATGCATTAAGTAAACAGATGTGTTAAACATTAAAATGTTTATGAAGCACTTGGGGAATTCGTGCATAACAAAAATTGTCTGATAAACTAAAGTGCACACAAACATATTGGCAGGAATAATTAATTAAGGAAGAAGATTTTTTTTAGAACTCGTTTTTATTGCAGATTGGCTATTGCAGATAGATGAGAGGACAGTGCAATGTTTGATAATGAACTTTGTCAGATAAAATAATTGAGATCAAGCGCCGAAAATATAACCATTTTTTGTCAAGTTGTTGATTCTTACGTTTTCTTCTTTATTGATTTGTGTTCTTATTTTCGAAAACTGGGTGGCGATCACTTACTAATGATTCTAAATTTTCTACACAAATTAATAGGTTACTATTATCATGATAAACATGAAATTCTATTAAAATCATTGAAATACGATGGTACCGTGGTTGGCATTTTGCCTGGTATTAAAAAAATCAAAGTACTGAAAGTACTGGTGGGGCGATTTTGCTCAAATTGTGTGGTCATAAAAACACTATGAACATGTGTCATGGGGACAAAGTACGCACACCGAGTGTTTACTAAATAGTTTTATGGACAAACTCTATTGTTTTCTCAGCAAAATAAAAACACTGATTGATTTGATGTAGGATTAAATTACTAGAGTAGGTTAGCTGCTGTGAAAGTGACAACCACAACATGCATTTCGTGTTTAAGGAAAACGTTCAAAACTGGCATGAAAAGCACGGGCGAATTGTAATACTAAAACTTTGTAGCGCAGAGAACATTGAGATGTTTACTTTGACAGTAAAAAATGTAGCGCGTGGTAATTAAAATTTGTCGCCCATATCGCGAACGCAGTTGATTTCTTAAAACGAAAGAACATAAATGCGCTATATCGGTTAAGTGTAGATAGTTCAGTATTGAACCGATATTTCGTCGCTGTATACACCTTCCATGAGGACTGCGTGTTTCTCGGGTGATTATGCCATAGTGAAAAGACGTTGCCATGGATGGAACGCGCGCTGTAAGCTGATGATGTCAAACTGTTACAATCCAAGGGTGTTTGTCGCACAACGAGTGTGTAAACACCTTGAAGGCGGGCAAAACTGAAATGAACTGGATTTATTGATGAGCATTGAAGAAGGGGAAATTTATATTGTTCAATTGATCACGTGATAATGTTTGTGCGCATTAATACTAATACCATGCGATCGGAGCTATTTAGTTTGCGAATGCAAAATTTGGATGCAGGAGGCAATCGCCCCAAAAGTCTAAATCTAAATCAATTTGATTGAATTGGCCTGCGGATCCTGTTAGAAAATTAAATAATGTGTTTTACAAGCAGTAAGTTGTTCACTTCATTTTTAAAGGGGAAAAATAAGAATGTAACCTTAATGAGAGATGTCACCAACGAAGATTAACTAAAAGACTAAAGGTTTTATGAAGAATGCCAAAGGAACGCATGGTTTAGAGGGCAATCAAAAATGCCATGAACATAGAATAAACCCAAACAAAATATAATACGCATAGGGTAATTCGAAAGAAACACCGCGAACATATTAAGAACCACAATGAAACACCATGAACATGGAAGGAACGCCAAAGAAAATGATTTATTGTAGAAGAAACCACAAGTATGAACTCCAAGAAAATGCATTCAACATACAAAAAACCACAAAGGCAGACAATACTTTAGAAAAAGTAATCCCAAAGAAATGTCTTGATCCTAGAAGGATACCCTTAAGAAAAAACAATTAAAATGAACACTCTAGAAATGCAGTAAATGTTTGAGGAAATCCTAAGACAGTACATGATTTTAGAAAAAAAACTTGATTATTGGAGGAATGTTAAGAAAATTCAATGAATTTAATAGGAACCATAAAGCCAAAGTATAAACTAGAAAATCTGAAGAAATGCTATGATTGTTCAAGAACTCTTGCAGAAACCCCTTGATCATGAACGGAGAGAAAGAAAGATGTTATTTTAGAAGGCATCCCAATGAAAAGCCATGAACTGAACATGAACCTCAAAGAAATTTTGTTACGTTTTGTGCCGTACTGTACCGTTTTGGCAATTGGTTTCTTGCCATAAATAAAGGACCACGAAGGTGTGTATGATAGGAATGCAATACTGCTGCAGCTTCTGGAGTTTCACTTCTTTATATCGATGTCTAAGAAACCCAGAAGAATTCCCTTGATACCCATAAGAAAGCTATGATATAGAAGAAACCCCAAGAGAAACGCCATGATTGTTAGAGGAACCCATGCAAATGTCACGAATGTAGGAGAAACTCCATGGTTGCGAAATGAAGCATAGTGGGTGAAAGTTATTGGTTGTGTCAGTCAAATACAGAGTATATGTTAAATTATGTTCATGCACTTTTTTGAAATGGAACATTATATCTGGACATTGGCTTCTTGAAATTAAATGCAGAAGTATCGGCTCTTTTCTATGACAATCAAAATTAAGGAATAATGGTTTGGTAGTAAAGTGTGGAGGAGAAACAAAATATGGTAGCATGTCTATCGTGCACATACGGCAGAGCTTGGCTGGATATTTTTAATGGCACTCGGGACATTAAACCGGAAGCTGGCCGATTACAAGCGTCCAACTCAGCTCTGTCGTATGTTATTTGTAAATGCGGTTGCAACTCTTCAAGTAAGTGGAATTACATACATGTAGTCACTATGTTAGCATGAAACTTTTTCCGCAAATTATCACATGGCAAGAGATCTACAACATACAACTTCAATACATGCGAATAAATGCTATATAAAACATAAGTAGAAAGATATGAGATAAAGGCACGCCCAAGTTTTGGTTGTTCTATATATATTCCAGAGTTTGCGATATTCTGCATCTTGTTAACAGCCTCGGTGTGTGTATGCCATTGACAAAGCATCATTGTACAACTTCGAGGAAACTAATTTAAACTTTTGTCAGATTATTTCCACATTCATCACAACATAAGTCTAAATTCACTGGTGTATACAAAACACAATAAGTGTTAGGGGAACCGCTTCCACAAGTTTACAAGCAGACAAACTTGTTGATATTCATGAAAATATATTTACATTGTTTTGAGTGAGCTAATATCATGAAGATAGAGTGTAACCTTAGATCGTTAAGAAGTGTACATATTGTAACATATGTCATTGAATTATCAAGACTAATGAATACAAATAAGGATCGTTGTCAGAAGACTGAAAATATTTTATTCGGGCAATATAAGATTTGCATATTTGTACGCATTTGTTCTCGTCAAAAGGTTCTTCATTGTTCGGATTGTCTATATAAAAAAAAGCTTTTTTAAATCACATGAACTAGTTTAATACATATTTTTTCTAATTATCATATCTTTACGTCTTTCAGTGCCTCGATGTTAATTGTTCAAAGTTGTATCTTCAATAGATTTTTACCAAATGATTCAATATTTCGCTCATTCATTTTAGTTATGTCGGTATGCGTTATTTAAGCTTTTGATTGTGCGCTGCTTATAACAACTTATATCTGTAGTGATCAGCTACAGATCTGTATACAAATATCATCCTCATTATTGTTATCATTAGCATGACCAACATCATCAATAATTATCATCATCACCACCATAAATCATCATCATTAATCGTGATCATTATCATCATCACCATCATCATCATCACAATCATCAGTCATCATCGTGACGATAATTTCATCAATAATTTTCATTATCACCATCATCATTGTTATCATCATTTTTATCTTTATTACCATCATCATCATCAATCATTATCATCTTGATTATTCTCATAAATCATATTCATTATCATCGTGATCATTATTATCATCACATTCATCAATCCTCATAATCATCACCATCATCAATAATCACCATAATCATAATATTAATCATCATCATCATTATCATCATTATCATCATCATCAATCCTCATCATTTTCATAATCATCAGCAGAGTTATCATCATAACCATCATCTTCACCATCATCAATCATCATCACCATCATCATCAATCATCATCATTATCATCATCGAACACAGGACACACCCTCTCTTCTAAGTTTACAACTATGCCAAGTTATTTAAAAATGGTTTCAACACATTCCCAAGTGAATATGTATTTTGGGAAGTGCTAATTTTAACCAAGATGACCAGCTTTTTTTCCACGTTAAAATATGAATTGAACTAGATAATATTAGTGCAAGGGTTATAACAAAAGTACCTTTTCTGTCCATTCAATATTTCAAAGTATTTCATAAATGAGTGTCAAGCAGTAATGTCCAATAATTTCACTAAACTGTTGTCTTAAATTGCGTAAGAAGCCAACAATTATTGTGTGAAGAAAAATATTGTGTCATTTTCTTAAAGTGATGCACTATATTCAATGCGACACAAACATATTTTACACCACGCGACATTGACCGACTTCACTCAATTGTCTATGCAACATCTGTCACAACCAACAGAGACAATGTGAAAACCAAATGTTTCATTGTTCATTGTCGTTTTTCTGCGATGTTGGTGTCATGTTGATTGTTGCGTGTCAACCATGTACATGTAAAACATATTTGTTAGAAGTTACCACAGGTTGGTTTGTTTAAGATTTCTATTCTAAGCTACTTTCTTAGCAAACTGTGATTGTGCAATTCCAAGAATTAAAAATTCAACTGAGGTTCTCAATAAAACTCCTTGTTATCTACAATATTTAAAGCGTGTTTATGAAAAGTAATACTGTTGTTAGTTATTTACAGCCTCTGTGTTCTTTTGATCCATTTAGATTGAAATAAAAGGCCATTTTATTGGTAGAAATTACTGTTCTAGATGCGAGTTCTTGAAAGGAAACATGTCATGCTTATACAGTTATGTATACAATTAGGCTTGTCAGTAGTATTTCAGAGAAGCCATTTATCTTTATGGGGATCATGTCTTGTAAGTGAATCAGCAGTAAGGTGCCCAAATCAATTTATGTTTGCCAGAGCTGGCTGATGATAGGTCTATTCCCCCTCCCACCGAACCTCGAAGTATTTTCTTTGACTCAAAATATTCGGGGAAAACAGATATGTTTTATTTATTTAATGAAAACAGAAATGAATCTCAATGTCCTTTATTTGTAATATTAATTTTCAATTTTATCAATTATATAATCATCATGCACAATTTTTTTTAACAAAGTACAATAGCTCCATAAATAAGAAAAAGTTATGGTTCTTACTCTGGACTTTCTCTCAAAGTCTTTTATCATTACAAGAAGTTTCATTTGAAACCCTTTTATACTTTTATTATTTGTTTTATAAAATGAGATGATGAACATGGGATTTGCACAAATAAAATACCTTGGTAAATAACTTCAAAAACACTAACAAGTGAGTTATATTGCACTCTGAACTTACCCACAACGTTTTCTGTAGATCATTACGTTTGATCTTAATATCTTCCATTGTAATGAAATTTTAGAGTTCACAAGAGAATTAAAAAAAAATCTTTATATATTGAAAAAAATAATTATTTTACTTTTACTCTGCATTTACTCTAAAAGCCCTTTATTCAATGTAAGTTTTATTTAAATCATTTTAATAGTTTAATAGTTAATAGATGTAGTTCTGTTGTGCACAAAAAAAAATAAGTATAGGCAATAATAATATTAATACTATGAAGGAGTTGTGGTTCCTGCATTTCTTCTCAATTCACTTGATAAATATAGGAAGTTTTATATAAATCCCTTAAATATATGTATTGATGTCTTGTACATGAACATTAACAAAGGGCAATAACCCTGTAAATTCTGAAGAGTGGGAGGTATGGTCCTTCTACTCTGCATTTTCTCTTAAACGCATAGTGTGAAGGCTTCTTTAGTTTATTCCCAACCAGATTCGGTGTAAGATATCTCAATGTACTGGAAACCTGCTGTTGTCACAGTGCAACCTTATCAGCAGTGATCAATACACAGATTGACAAGAAACAGAGCAGTTTAATATAATTACTGATAAGTCAGCTGACAAAAAATATTAAAGATAAGGAAATAATAGTTTATGTTGAGTCATTTTAATCATCTGCAATACATGCAGGGTTATGATACACACGTAAAACAGACTCAAAGAATTAGGAACAGGAAAATGGCTCCAAAAATACTGATAAGATAGTTGCGGTTGTTGTACTTTGCTCTTTCTCTCAATGTACTCTAGCAATTTACAATGTCAATACCTTCAATTGTAAGTTAGTAATGTTCCACAAGAAAATTGACAAAGGTCGGTAACTCTGTTATTGCTGAAGAGAGAGTTATTATTCTTGTACTCTTTACTTGTGGTCGGTTTGACTTGCTCTTATTGAACAACAGTTAATATTGTATTGTAAAAAGTACGCAAGATATGATTATGAAACGTGGTAAACACACTGCCGTATAGGATTGCGATTTGTCTGTCTGTCAATCCCTTCTGTTTGTTTGTGTGTCTGTCAGCAAAAACTGAATAATATTGAGAAAAAAAAGCTCATTATATACATGCTATAACAAAACTTGGTATACTGAACATATAAAAAGTGATGACAGGACTATACAAGATCTTGAAATTCCCTGGAGGCCAAATGGCAGGTGACTGTTACTAAAAAAAGAATAACACTGAATAATAAAATATTTTCCCCATCAGGTCAAGTTTTTTTGTGATGAATGTAACTTTTGTGCAAAATTTAATGGACTATTCAGTTCATTAAGAAACATTACACATGTACAGAAAAAAGGCAATATGAAGGTAATGTTCAATCTTAATTGATACGTGTTTCAATTGATAGAGGACTCCTGTATTGATTAAAATGCTGTCAAAGCTTTTCCCTATTTAGTTTAGTTGTTCTGAGTTATTATTCTTTAACATGAGCAACAACTCATGTGTTTTGGGACACTTTGATTAGCATAGTTAATCCTGTCTTGTCATAACTAATTTAAGGTCATAATATTTTCTGTATAAACTATATGAATAAATAAAAGATAGTTAACAATTACTCACAAGAAAAATATAATAGCATAATTTACTTGTGAGTATATATCATTATGTTACATATTGTGTAACAAAATGCAACATCAAGTTCGTAGTGATCTTTTAAATTGAAACTTCATGGTTTGGTTAAATGTATCGTAATGAATGTTAAATTAGCAAGAAATACCTTGTTTTCATTGGATTTTGTAGGAACTAGGACCTTGAGACTAATGAGTTAAAACTGCAATTAGGGTGCCACATTGGCTTCCTGTAAATTAACATAATATAGCATATCAGGACGTGTTACATACAGATCGAAATGAAGCCTTTCGCATTGTATGTCTTTTATGGACCTTCATATAGGTCTTCAGACAATTAAGTTGCAAAAACATATTGGTCATTCATTAAAAACAGCATTAACAAAATTGTTACGTGTTTAAGACAAGAAATATCTTTTCTTTTCTTTAAAAATATACAAATCTCAGGCCGAATGGTAAAACGATGAAAATTACATCATTGCCAATCTTTTTTTAACAAAAAACTAAGTATTTTTTAAAGTGTGATTTTATGTAATGTTGTATAAATTTCATTTAGATATTGGAGCATATTAAACATTATTATTATTATTATGATTTATAAAGGTATATTGTATTGATAAAATGACCTAAGAAAATAAATCAAAATGTAATAAACACTAAATAGTTTAGGACACCTTGAGCTTGCATTAGATTTAATTTATTCTTAGGGATTCCGTCCTGCCGGCCGGCCGGCCTTCCAGAACACTTTTGTGTCCGGAGCCATATCTCGGAACTGCTTTGGCCGATCTCATTGAAACTTAATATGAGTGTTTATACTTATGGATGAGAGGATGATGCACGTCAAATGTCGTTACAATCCATTTGCAAAAAAACAACATACATGTATTTATGGCCCTTTTTGACTTGAAAATAAGCACACTCTTGTGTCTGGAGCCACATCTTGGAACTGCTTAGGCAGATTTTATTCAAACTTGGTATGAGTGTATTTACGGATAAGAGGATGTTGCATATCAAATTGAAACGCAAACAATTTGATATTAATGGAGTTATGGCCTTTTTTACTTGAAAATACGCTTATTATATAGGATTTTTTTCTGTCTTGAGCTGTATCTCCAATAACATATGAGCCACAGCCATTTAAGTTACCACAGTTGTTCTCAATCATCTGGAGCTGTGTCACGTGCAAGACACATAAACCTAGAGGCAAAATCAAGGTCACACACTGAGGTCAAAGATAATTCATTTGATGAATTATTTATAGTTAAGCCATTACTACACCATGCATCAAGGGAATCGGATATAACGTTTAACAATTGTTCTCCTTTATCTGACTGGGTGTCACGGGTAAGAATTACGTCTCTAGGGTCACATACTGAGGTCAAATGTTACACATTTTTATTGATTAAATGCTGCATTTTTCAGGATTCTACCATACATCAAGGGATTTATAAATGCCCTGGTGTAAGTGTTCATTTTTATAAGGCAGTGCGGCTCTTGCAAGACCCATGGTCAAGGTCCCACAAATGTGTTACTCTCCAATGCCTAAACTCTTCCAAACTAATTCTGAGGAATCTTTAAAAGGGCTTTGCCATCGTTAAGGTCATTTAAGGGAAAGTTCTTAATTGAATATGAAATAAAGATAGTGTTACTAGTAAATAGTATATATTTTCGTTAACATTCTACTTACAAAGTAAGAAGGCGAAAGTGGTTATACTGCTTTCTAAATAATGTCTTCGCATGAGCACTATATGTCATGTGTTTGATCCCTTCTTGGGCTTGTTTTTTGTTTGACACCGGTGATGCTTTGTTTTCTTAAAAAACCTTATTGTGTTATATAAGCGTTTTAATTATAATTTAATTTACACGAATGTTTGTTTTGTTAGACCAACTTTAACCCGTCAAACTTAAGTTCCAAAATATACTGCAATATTTGATATTGAATTTAAAATGGTACCGGTGTACATGTTACTGCTTGCATTTTTGTAGAAAAATATGCTGTTTGTAATCAATAAAATGACACAATTTTAATAAACTTCAGTTATTAATTTAAGTCGCTTATGAAGCGACCTTAACGTTTGTTATAAAGGTAAAAGTGTAATGCTAAGTTATAGGCTGATATTGACATACAAGTTCATCTTCCGCCGACTTTGCATTCACCCCTAACCCCCCCCCAAAGAAAAAAGGATGACCAAGGGGTTAATCACGGAGCCCTGGCACAATGATTTCCCTTACGGGTACCCGTTTATACACTTCATATGAGAGAAGCAAACGTTGTATACATTTCGTGCTCAAATATAGCCAGTGGGGTTTTAAACCTGAATCATATGACCCCAAAACCTGTCTACGACGCTTGATTTTTAGCTGGATAAATATTGTGTATGACGTTCAACGTGTTTATTATTACCTCATGAGCACTTGCGCTTAATATTTGTAAAATACGAATTTGCTGTTTTCTTGGATATCTACATTAATAAGGTTTATTTAATCATTTTGTTTTTGTGTGATAGTACTTTTAACCACGTTAGACACTATCGTTTTTCCGTGGAAGAAGGTGCCATTTGATAAATGGAACCCTGTTGCTCTCACAAATGTTCATCATAATACAAATTCTTCAGTAGACTATGTTTATATTGGACATAGTGGCACCTTTTACGCCCACCATTTTTTCAACGAATTATCAATATAATGTTGCAAAAGGTACCATATGCAACCTTTTTACCCTTTATTGTTCTCTACTTTGATTAATTCAAAAAGGATCTATTTGTTTTTTGCAACCTTTCTACGTGACTAAGTCATTACTGACACCTCAAGATGTAAACGGTCATTTGTGTTATGTTTACACTTAGTAAACCATCACAATCAGCGATAGAATATATGTGTCATTTTACAATAGGAAACTTTTCGTTCTTCGAACAACTAAATGAACAGTAAAGCCATTGTTACATAGTATTATTGTGTATAACAATGTGAATATAAAATATACAAATAACTTATTATAATTGTACATTATTGATGTGTATAATATGAAAATTTATATTATTGATGTGTATAACAGTATGAACAACTACATTAACATGTTATCCATTGTTACATATTATCATCGTGTGTAACATTTTGAATATTCTTGATATGTATAACATGAACATTGAATAGGTAGCTTAGCAAATATTTTATATTTATGATTTGTATAACGATACAAACAAACTTTTGCAATTATTGTGAGAATAACCTCAGTTATACAATTTGTATAACATCGTATTGTTACTTCTGTACGTGTTCATAGTGATATCTGTTTAATAATTAAATGATTATCAACATTTCACACACACATTATATACATATCTGATATCTGGTAAATGCACAAATTAACACTGTTAGATGCATGTAATGTTTGTATTATGGGCCGGAGGACTTGTATTACAAATAAACGAACTGTCAATGGCATGGTAAAGTTTCATTTGCTTTACACTGTACATATTAGAAACGACACTTTCGTTTGTCTTACATTTATGGATGTTTATTCTATTTAAATCAATTTTTATTTAAACAACATACATGGCTTGCAAGAAACTTGTACATGTATCAAAACTAGATTTCCTCCTAAGGATCTGCAGTGAGTGAAAAAAAATCAAGATCATATGAAAAAAATAATAAGTACGTTGAACTTACGATTACAAAACCCACACGGGACCCAAATTAGTTACATTTTATAGGTCCTTATTTGAAAGACCATAATGGTCCTACTAAACAAGCCCATGTGGGCCATTTTGGACTATACACAACGCGTTCATGAACAATGTCGTGATGATTTAAATAAAGCATTGGCATGTGTTACTTCCAATTGTTAATCACATAACACTTATATAATTGAAACAAATAGTATGGTAAGACTTAAATTAGCAAAACGTTAATAAGATTAATTTGACAAAAAACTTAACATTTGTAAACAGATATGCGCAACAATTATAATGGCATTGTGGAAGGAAACAATTTACCAACTAAGCAATACAACGAGAGAGCCGATGATTGGAGAGTGAATATTAAACAAGTAGCAATACCAAAAATGTGTCTATATTGAAAGGGTTAATTAATTAAAAATAGACATTCAAATTTAGTCAAACTGAAAACAAAATGATGAGTATGAATGGTGGATACATGTCACAATGAATCAGAAAGTATATCTTTACTTTTAATTTAAAATGCGCACATGGTTTAAATAATTTCGAGCATTATAAAAGTAACTATAATAAAGTCAGGATGCATTTGTTTTTTACTCAATGATTTTGTTTCCAAAATTGTCAAAAATCATCTTGCTTGTGTCTTCATTGAAGAAGATTGATCCAGGGAAGGATATACAAGATGTTAGGGTATTAAGAACTGTCTTGCCGTCGCTGTCAACTTGACTAACATAATTGTCAACTAAGACAAACACCTGTCCTATGGCTGTTAAGTGTATGTTATTTATGTAATTAGACGTTGTTAATGCAGGATCCTGAAGCGTGGCTGTGACTGCTCCACCCCTGGTCAGTGTGCGGAGAGTTCCATTTACCCTATTCGCCACATAGATCCTCTTTCCATCAGGGCTCACCACATCACCAACAACAATCATGTGTACGATGCATTGACTTAACAAACAACAAAGTATTAAGATTGTGTATAGGCTAGAAATAAGTCAACAGCTAAGTAAAACCTGATATGTTCCATTTAAATTCCCTACCACTCACTCGCTTGAAATATTTAGACAAACCTAGATTGACATGTTACTTCCATACCTCTGTGTAATAGATCAGGTGAGGCTTAGAATAAAAGAACAGAGAGGCTATCTCGTTGGTGGATATGTTACACATGGACCATGGGGATTCATGTAGTTTTGTTTCAATTATAAAATTGTACGCCTGATCCAGGCAGGAGTTTCAAGCACTTATTTTGGTGGTCAGCAATGAGAAAGTTTCCGTTGGACGACTCGCATATACCCCTTATGAAACAGTCGCTTTTACCAAACGCCGTTCTCACGTTGTATCGTGACTTTTCCTGAATGCTTACAACCTTGTTAGGGTCAACGCGATGATGTGACACTGCTGCACGACTGGCGATCCTTCCGAACTATGTACAAGAAGTAAGAAAAAAAGTAAGAAACTGTTCCAAGTCCTTGTTGCGGTGAAATTCAATGGATGCATTTGAAGTTGCTTTTCGAAGAAATGAATGTGCCGAAACGGTTTGGTCTAAACATTTCCTGTACAAAATTAATCTTTTTTTCAGAATGGTGGATGTTTTGGAAGTTAAATGCTCACCTAATATCTGTCCGACAACACTCATTTCGTAGTCCAGTAACATTTATGTGGGTGCATCCGTATCATATTTTCATATTTTAGATATCCATTAATGAAATTGGTTTTACCGTAATAGCTTTGCTTTAAATACATGTATTTCCCTCCCTCTTTCGAAATTGTATTCTATCTGAAG